>JAOWBW010000594.1:0-392385 GCA_026119855.1 Campanula takesimana
AGTAAGGAGCTATACTAGCTTACAACACAAGTTCTAGACAAGAAAATTAAAAACCAAATTAATACATACACAGCGGAAACATGCCTAGCACATAAGCTGGCATTAAGAGTACTATACAAGATGTCTAGTGACAACAAGAACTGAATAAGACTGTCTACCCAAAATAAGGAGTTATACAAAACCCATAATACATCGTCCTCACCAAGTGTAAAAGGCACAAGCCCCAAAACAATCACGACCTGCGAAGTAAGCTCCCAACTATGTCGAGCCTCACTGCGCACTATCCTTCCTTTCCTGGGGGGGGGGAACAAATATAAAGGGTGAGATAAATCTCAGTAAGCTATTAGATGCAACTACATGACATGTTTCATGCAATTCAAATGGATACTCAAGTAATCATTTATCAAGTATCACCAAGTAACAAGTATATGAGAGGCTAAGCCACTCATCAAGTAGACATATAGGCTAAACTAAACAAGCAAGTATAAGGATATTGCTTCCTTCCTTATTCCTCCCAAGAATACCATTGTTGTCGTAGCTTGTATTACTTTGACAATCACGATCAATAACAGGAACTGATTATTCAGTATGTATCAGAAGACCGGTAACCAGTGTCATTCTCAATATCAGTACTCATGATTATTCACGAGGTGTTCGGGACGGGAGTTTAGCATTCACTTAAGTCAGGCTTATTGCTCCAACTAAGGAAGCTATGCCTTACTATGGCCGGTAGTAAGGGGTCGGGCGGAAATACATAGGGACCCGATTGTCACTTAAACCCCAGCTCTCGCGACAAGCGTGAACCTATACATTTTCGAACAAGCAAGGAGAACCAGCTGGACTCACACAAGAAAGTACAAGTAGATATTTACTTGAACAACGGGAGAGGAACTAATCCAAAAGTAGTGGACTAGCTCAACAAGGAACATGCTTCAAGTAATCAAGAAGTCACCTTGTTATCAAGCAACTATATGCAATGTTTGCACAAACACAACAAGAACATGTCTCATACACGTTAGTGCTTGTTCATAGCATTTCAAGTTCACTACCATACATATGTATTGGTGTCAAGTCAAGTACAAGATTTTATTATCTTATATTCAAGTCTTAATCCATTTCTATGGATGTTCAAGTCATGTACAAGCTTTTAATGTCTTATACTTCAAGTTATAACTTCCAATTCTTGGACATTCAAACAAGTATAAGAGTTATACATTTACTCTTACCAAATCCCAATCCTATTCTTAGGATGTTCAAGTCTAAGACCTTATGCTAATGCCTCTAAGGTGTACAATCATGGATTCACAACAAGTATAACACATTAGTGCTTGTTCATAGCACTTTCAAGACATAAAGAAGAGATACTACTCTTATACTTATGTTCTCATTTTAATTCAATGAGTATACATATTTAAGACCAAGTCTGATGCCCCTAAAGTATCACAACACTTGCTAGGACATCTTATACTAAAGTTATATACCTTAACTAGGGTTACTTCCAACTTATATAAACTTTAAACATAATCTTTGTTTTTCAGGTGACTGTGCGGTCGCCCAAAATGGAATGTGCGGCCGCACACAAGCAGGTCACTTTCTTTGAAAACCCTTCAGAAAGATGTGCGGTCGCACAATCATTTTTGTGCGGTCGCACAGTGTACCACAATGCGAAATTTTCATTCTTTCCCAGGTTGAAATAATTTCCGTCCCAAACGTAGGAGTAACATTTACTAACAATTTCATCATACCCAGAAAAGGCATAACATCATTCAAACTCATCTTTCCAAATCCCTTTATCATTTTACACAGGGGAAATTTACTCCCTTTGTCCCAAATTTACAAATACCACAAAAATCATCCCAAACACAAAATTAACAATCACAAGTATCGAGAATAACATTTATGCATGTTAATAAGCAAGGGGGAGCTAATAACTTACCTAGTTAAAATTCAAGTTGACCAAAACTTATTTCTGTTCGCCTGGAACGCTCTATTCAACGCCACGAATACTAATCCGGGATCGGAATCAAGAACGGAGGGGTAATTAAACTCGAGGAGTCGGGAATAGGCAAAACTTTTAACCTAGGTTTTAGAACAGAGGGAGAGCAACGTAATGATTTGGGTGAAAATGATTTCCCCAGGCAACTAAGAAGTTGATATACATTCAAGTTTCAAAGAATGACCAGTAGGCCCCTCAAGTTTCACTTTTAACAAAAAGACCCCTAAAGTCAAATTTTCACAAATGACCCAAAAGTCAAAACTAAACATTTAACCACCTTGATATTCTAAAGCAGTAAAAATTTAACCAAGTAAAAACTAACACCTAACATGCAAGTTCAAGTATTTAACAAGTATGTCAAATATTTAACAAGAAATTCGATGGGTGTTACATCCTCCCACCTTAAAGAAAATTCGCCCACGAATTTTTACTTACCAAGATTTTCAAATAGGCTCGGGTATTTATCATCGCATCTTTTCTCGGTTTCCCAAGTAGCCTCTTATTTCATGATTTCTCCAAAGGACCTTCACAATAGGAATCCTTTTGGTACGCAATACTTGCTCTTTCCAGTCAAGAATTTCAACAGGCTGTTCCTCATAAGACAAATCAGCTGAAATGGAATAGCCTCATACTCGAGAACAGTGTTCATCTGCCATATACTTGCGAAGCATAGATACATGGAACACTTCATGAATACCAGATAAACAAGGAGGTAAAGCCACTCTATAAGCCAACTTCCCAACTCTTTCAAGAATCTCAAATGGACCGATATAACGAGGAGATAACTTTCCTTTCTTCCCAATCTCCTTATACCTCTACGAGGAGAGACCTTAAAGAATACAAAGTCACCTACCTGAAATTCAAGATCCCTTCTACGATGATCTGCATAACTCTTTTGTCTACTCTGAGCTGTGCGCAATCGATCTCGAATGAGTTTCACACTCTCAACTGACTGTTGAACTATTTCAGGACCCAAGAGTCTAGCTTCTCCCACTTCATCCCAACATATCGGAGATCTACATTTTCTGCCATAAAGAGCCTCATAAGGAGCCATTTCAATGCTAGACTGAAAACTGTTATTATAAGCAAACTCAGCCAAAGGAAGATGAGTATCCCAACTGCCTTTGAAATCAATAACACAAGCACGTAAAACATATCCTCGAGAATCTGTATAAGTCTCTCAGATTGCCCATCAGATTGAGGATGAAAAGCAGTACTGAAATTCAATTTAGTACCCATAGCACCCTGAAGAGCCTGCCAGAATCGAGAAGTAAAACGAGGATCTCTGTCAGATACAATACTCACAGGAAACTCCATGGAGTCGGACTATCTCCTGAACATACAAAGATGCCAATTGAGACAATGAATATCCATGGAAACGGACAAGAAGTGAGCTGATTTAGTCAACCTGTCCACTATAACCCAAACAGCATCATGGCCTCGTCTGGTACGTGGCAATCCAGTCATAAAATCCATAGTAATATGCTCCCATTTCCACTCTGGAATTTCTAATGGTTGCAACAAACCTGCTGGACGTTGATGTTCCACTTTTACTTGTTGACAAGTCAAACATTTAGACACATACTCAGCAATCTCTCTTTTCATATTGTTCCACCAAAATATTTCTTCAAGTCTTGGTACATTTTAGTACTTCCAGGATGAATAGTATACTTGGCTTTGTGAGCCTCTTCAAGAACTTTCTTCTTTATCTCAGGATCAACTGGAATACAAACTCGACCTCGGAAGGTAAGAATTCCATCACTGTTGAAAGAAAAATCTGGTTGCTTTCCTTCATTCATTCCACTAATGATTTTCTGCAATTCAGAATCAATTACCTGAGCTTCTTTGATCTGTTGGAGTAAATCTGAAGTAGCTTTTATATTAGCAATGATAATTCCATGATTTGATTCACAAGGACTCCAATCACACAAATCTTCAAACATCTTCCATTCACGAATCATCAAGCAAGAAATATAAGTCTTTCGGCTCAGTGCATCTGCCACAACATTTGCTTTTCCTGGATGATAAAGGATAGTACAATCATGATCCTTCAATTTCTCCATCCATCTACGTTGCCTCATGTTAAGTTCTTTTTGAGAAAACAGGTACTTCAAGCTTTTATGATCGGTAAAGACTTCAAATTTAGTTCCATACAAGTAATGCCTCCATTTATGCAAAGCAAAAATAATCGCAGCCAACTCTAGATCATGAGTAGGATAATTCTTTTCATAAGGAGATAATTTTCGAGAAGCATAAGCTATTACCTTGCCATCTTGCATCAGAACACAACCCAATCCTTCTTTAGAAGCATCAGTATAAACCATGAAATGCTCAGAACCATTAGGCAAAGCCAAGACTGGAGCTGTAGTCAAACGCCTTTTCAACTCCTGAAAACTTGCTTCACATTTGTCATTCCACTCAAAAGAAATAGCTTTTCGAGTCATATTAGTCAATGGAGTAGCAATCTTGGAGAATCCCTCAATGAACCTCCGATAATAACTAGCCAAGCCCAAGAAACTACGGATTTCAGTTACTGTAGTTGGCCTTTTCCAGTTAACAACTGCTTCAACTTTGGAAGGATCTACTGCAATACCAGTAGCAGACACAACATGCCCCAAGAATGAAACCTCTTCTAACCAGAAAGCACATTTGCTGAATTTTGCAAATAATTGTTTCTCACGAAGAACTTGTAATACCACTCTGAGATGTTGTTCATGCTCAGCCCGTGACTTAGAATACACAAGAATATCATCAATGAATACCACCACAAAACAATCAAGATATGGCTTGAATATACGGTTCATCAAATCCATAAATACAGCTGGAGCATTTGTCAAACCGAATGGCATAACAATAAACTCATAATGCCCATACCTGGTACGGAAAGCTGTCTTTGGTATATCCTCAGATCTGATTTTCAACTGATGATAACCACTTCTCAAGTCAAGCTTCGAATACACTACTGAACCCTGAAGCTGATCAAACAAGTCATCAATATGAGGTAACGGATATTTATTCTTGATAGTTACCTGATTAAGATCTCTGTAATCAATACACAATCGCAGAGTCCCATCTTTCTTTCTGACAAATAACACTGGTGCACCCCACGGTGATACACTAGGTCTGATGAAACCCCTTTCAAGCAATTCCTCAAGCTGTGTTTTTAACTCTCTCAACTCAGCTGGAGCCATTCTATAAGGTGCTTTAGAGATTGGTGCTGTACCTGGTAATAACTCAATACAGAACTCAAGCTCTCGATCAGGTGGCATACTATACTCAGAAGAGAACACATCTGAAAATTCAGACACAACAGGAATATCCTCCATCTTAGGAACAGATAAACTCTGGTCAAGTACACATGCGAGATACCCGGCACAACCACGAGATAAAAGTTTTCTAGCTTTTAAAGCAGAAATAACATGTATAGCACATAAAGGCCTATCACCTTCAAAGGTAAAATCAGGCAAACCAGGAATAGAAAAAGTTACTACTTTTCTATAACAATCAACAGATGCATGATGCACATATAGCCAATCCATGCCCAGAATCACGTCAAAGTCCCTTATAGGTAACACGACTAGGTCAGCAAGAAGGGCATGATCACCCACAAGAACCTCACATTTCTTGTAGACCTCAGAAGTAAACATGCAATCTCCCATAGGGGAAGATACTTCTAGCACATAAGGCATAGAATCAGGAAGAACATGCAAATGCGACACAAAATGAGATGCCACATAAGAATGAGATGAGCCTGGATCTATCAAGACTCGCGCTCTCGTACTAGAAAGTAATATAATACCTCCTATGACTGCAGAAGACTCAGCTACACCCTGCTGATCTAAAGCAAACACTCGACCCTGAACTTTTGGTCGACCACCACTATCTCTCTTGGAACCTGAGGCTGGTTGACTTGTACCCCCAACTTGATTTACTCTACTTTTAGGACAATTTCTAGCAAAGTGCCCCGCTTCACCACACACTATACACCTTCCTTGCTTTAGCCAACACCTGTCTTCAGAATGGCCTTCTTTCGAACAAAAGCCACATACTCTCCTGGGACCTTGGACTGTTGTCCTTGAACCAGTTGATACACTACCTTTACTTTCAGTTGGCTGTCGGAATCGACGATCTTGGCGGCCAGATTTACCACCTCTAGAACCAGATCCCTGAGCCTTTTCTGATACACGACCAGTCATGGTTGTTCCCAACTTCACCTTGTGTTCTTCGATATCATTTTCAATGGTATAAGCCTTCTCCACTGCTTGCTGATAGCTAGTGAGCTGTAAAGAAAGAAGTTGCTTCCTATCCTCAGTCCTCAACCCTTTTACAAACCTCTGTGCCTTCTTAGCTTCATTTGGAACTAAGTGATCACAATACCTCGCCAATTCTGTGAACTTGGTTGAGTATTGCCCCACGGTCAGACTTCCCTGCTCCAGATTAAGAAATTCCATTTCCTTCCTATCTTGGACCACTGTTGGAATAAACTGTGACTTGAATGCTTTAAGAAAATTCTCCCATGTCTGTGGTACACCTTCCAGTTCCCAGCTTTTACTCAACACTTGCCACCAATGTTCAGCGGCTTTCTCTAGTTTAAAGGTTGCAAAGGTTACCTTATCACCACCAGCACATCTCAAGGCTGTAAAGATCTTCTCAATACTTTCAATCCACTCTTCTGCCTTCTTAGAATCAGATTCCCCGTCAAAACTACGAGGTTTCAACTTCAAGAACCTTGTAAGACGATTAGGATAATCCCACTCAACATTATCAACCATTTCTTCTTGAGGAGTTATAGATCTCAGCTGATTACTACCACTAGTACCTTCAGAACTCATTGTACCTGTAGGTAAACACTCAGCGTTATTAATAACACCCCAAGACTCACCCATACCTAGGCCATAGACCCTATCCAGACTTAGAGCAAACCAAGGTAGCTAAACATGGTAGCTAAACCAGGGTAGCTCTGATACCAACCTGACACGCCCCAGGTCCCGGGATCCCCTAATAGAACCTCGAACCTGGATGGAAGTGCTTAACGAGAAACAAGAAACTTAACAAGAAACTTAATGACATTTATTTAACAAACTGGCATGATATATATACTCTAGAGTAAGGAGCTATACTAGCTTACAACACAAGTTCTAGACAAGAAAATTAAAAACCAAACTTAATACATACACAGCGGAAACATGCCTAGCACATAAGCTGGCATTAAGAGTACTATACAAGATGTCTAGTGACAACAAGAACTGAATAAGACTGTCTACCCCAAAATAAGGAGTTATACAAAACCCATAATACATCGTCCTCACCAAGTGTAAAAGGACACAAGCCCCAAAACAATCACGACCTGCGAAGTAAGCTCCCAACTATGTCGAGCCTCACTGCGCACTATCCTTCCTTTCCTGGGGGGGGGGAAACAAATAAAGGGTGAGATAAATCTCAGTAAGCTATTAGATGCAACTACATGACATGTTATCATGCAATTCAAATGGATACTCAAGTAATCATTTATCAAGTATCACCAAGTAACAAGTATATGAGAGGCTAAGCCACTCATCAAGTAGCACATAAGGCTAAAGAAGCAAGTTATAAGGATATTGCTTCCTTCCTTATTCCTCCCAAGAATACCATTGTTGTCGTAGCTTGTATTACTTTGACAATCACGATCAATATCAGGAACTGATTATTCAGTATGTATCAGAAGACCCGGTAACCAGTGTCATTCTCAATATCAGTACTCATGATTATTCACGAGGTGTTCGGGACAGGAGTTTAGCATTCACTTAAGTCAGGCTTATTGCTCCAACTAAGGAAGCTATGCCCTTACTATAACCGGTAGTAAGGGGTCAGGCGGAAATACATAGGGACCCGATTGTCACTTAAACCCCAGCTCTCGCGACAAGCGTGAACCTATACATTTTCGAACAAGCAAGGAGAACCAGCTGGACTCACACAAGAAAGTACAAGTAGATATTTACTTGAACAACGGGAGAGGAACTAATCCAAAAGTAGTGGACTAGCTCAACAAGGAACATGCTTCAAGTAATCAAGAAGTCACCTTGTTATCAAGCAACTATATGCAATGTTTGCACATACACAACAAGAACATGTCTCATACACGTTAGTGCTTGTTCATAGCACTTTCAAGTTCACTACCATACATATGTATTGGTGTCAAGTCAAGTACAAGATTTTATTATCTTATATTCAAGTCTTAATCCATTTCTATGGATGTTCAAGTCATGTACAAGCTTTTAATGTCTTATACTTCAAGTTATAACTTCCAATTCTTGGACATTCAAACAAGTATAAGAGTTATACATTTACTCTTACCAAATCCCAATCCTATTCTTAGGATGTTCAAGTCTAAGACCTTATGCTAATGCCTCTAAGGTGTACAATCATTGGATTCACAACAAGTATAACACATTAGTGCTTGTTCATAGCACTTTCAAGACATAAAGAAGAGATACTACTCTTATACTTATGTTCTCATTTTAATTCAATGAGTATACATATTTAAGACCAAGTCTGATGCCCCTAAAGTATCACAACACTTGCTAGGACATCTTATACTAAGGTTATATACCTTAACTAGGGTTACTTCCAACTTATATAAACTTTAAACAAAATCTTTGTTTTTCAGGTGACTGTGCGGTCGCCCAAAATGGAATGTGCGGCCGCACACAAGCAGGTCACTTTCTTTGAAAAACCCTTCAGAAAGATGTGCGGTCGCACAATCATTTTTGTGCGGTCGCACAGTGTACCACAATGCGAAATTTTCATTCTTTCCCAGGTTGAAATAATTTCCGTCCCAAACGTAGGAGTAACATTTACTAACAATTTCATCATACCCAGAAAAGGCATAACATCATTCAAACTCATCTTTCCAAATCCCTTTATCATTTTACACAGGGGAAATTTACTCCCTTTGTCCCAAATTTACAAATACCACAAAAATCATCCCAAACACAAAATTAACAATCACAAGTATCGAGAATAACATTTATGCATGTTATTATAAGCAAGGGGGAGCTAATAACTTACCTAGTTAAAATTCAAGTTGACCAAAACTTATTTCTGTTCGGCCTGGAACGCTCTATTCAACGCCACGAATACTAATCCGGGATCGGAATCAAGAACGGAGGGGTAATTAAACTCGAGGAGTCGGGAATAGGCAAAACTTTTAACCTAGGTTTTAGAACAGAGGGAGAGCAACGTAATGATTTGGGTGAAAATGATTTCCCCAGGCAACTAAGAAGTTGATATACATTCAAGTTTCAAAGAATGACCAGTAGGCCCCTCAAGTTTCACTTTTAACAAAAAGACCCCTAAAGTCAAATTTTCACAAATGACCCAAAAGTCAAAACTAAACATTTAACCACCTTGATATTCTAAAGCAGTTAAAAATTTAACCCAAGTAAAAACTAACACCTAACATGCAAGTTCAAGTATTTAACAAGTATGTCAAATATTTAACAAGAAATTCGATGGGTGTTACAATTGGAGAATTGATTGATCATGGGAGTATTTACTTAAAGATTAGGGTTTATAAGTAGTTCCTAGATCAAGTATGGGTTCGATGGAACTCTAGATCATCATAGGCATCATACATATGAAATAACATGAATATTCAAAGATCGAAACACTAATTATAGCATATAAAATGAATCTAGACTAAGAACGTGAAGAACGCATGAAGAACATATAAATATGACTGAATGAATATAATGAAAACATGCATAAACAAGATCTAGCCTAATAATATAACAAGAACATAATAAGAAAAGTAAGAAGAGTCACCAATCTTGGCAAGAACTAAGTTGAATCTTCTTTGAGATTCACCGAAACTTTTGGATTGCTAGAAAAGCTTAAACTAAGAGTTCTCCCGTCAGTTTTGACTCTGGAAGTTTATAGAATGAATTGTATATCGAATTGTGGAGCTGAGGACCCCTATTTATAAGTATTCAGACCTAGAAGAAGTAGCCGCTCGGCCGGTCTATCCGATTTCCGCGGTTCCTAAGGTTTGGCTCATATTTGGACTCTGGGAAACCCTAGATTGTGTATATCTTCGAGATTATTCTTATTAGACGCGTTTATCTTCATATCCAGGGTTTTCAAGAAATTATGAACAAGTCCTACGCAGTTTCAAAATTCCTGTAAGGTTACTGTGAGTTCTGAAATGACCAAACAACTTATTTTCATACCGGGTACTAACATACGGTCGCGCTCACAAATCGGCACGGTCGTGCCAAATAATGCGAGGCAACTATTTCGTTCATAACTATTTGGCAGCACTAAAAAATCGGCACGGTTGTGTGTAGACACCCCGATCTCGCACCCCCGAACCCTTTTTGATCGGTCTAAACCCTAAAATTGACCTAGAACCCAAGATTTGGCTACGCGGGAGTGCCGTGAGCCTTATCGGTGCATCGAATATATTAACGGACTTCAAATTCATAATCAGAGCGAAAAAACGAGTAAAAAGTTATGTACTTCAATGTTTAAGCTGCGGGACCCGAAACGGGGCCCGCACCCCTAGAATCTGCTCGTTACCGTCCATTCTGTGCACTTAAAAATATACTATTGTCATTCCTTTCTCATTAACATATTTTATATAGACGTACGTGACCACAAGATTATTTCAAGCAACTTTCATGTTGGGATCGCGGACAACCGGGACACCGTTGTGCGCACACACGGACAAAACTTGGAATGTTGCAGAACCAATATCGGAAGCAATATTTGCAGTCATCTACGTCTAGCACATTCAAAGAGGAATTGATGAGAGCCAACCACATTTCAGCAAGTGGAGGGAGTTGGTTTGGCAATTGGATAAAGCATTGACCAATCGGAGCCCGACAAGTGGCATTCAAGGATTCCCCAGCCAGCTACCACCTCCACCGTATGGATCCTAGGGAGGAGAACTCCCTCTCAGCAGCCGTATAGCTCTAATGCTCCTGGCAGATCAGATTTTGTCTCATCAACAACTTGGCCATTCAACTCAACATTAGCCACCCTAATCCGGGGAGATGACCCCTAAATGACCCCTAGACCTAGGAAGTGGTAGTTGATGATCATTTACCACCCCCTCATCCATATACCTACCCCCTTCATCAATTTTTACCACACAAGAAGTCCATACACTCTACACAACCACTACCACTCACTCTTGCTCTCTCTAAGCCACCAAAACACCCACTAAATCTCAGTCCATACACCACCTATACTCGACCACAACACCAACATAGAACCACCCTAAACACTTAACCAAAACAAAGCAAACAACTCACTCAAACACTCTCTCAATCACAAGGTAAACACCTTAAGAAAAAAAAAAAAAAGACTTCCCTTGGAAGCAAAGGAAGCACATCTAGGTAATCTCTTGTTCTTGTAAGTTTCATCTATGTAAAATATAGCTCTTCATGTAGTTTGTTAAGAGGTCTAGCCACTTGTTAGGCTAGACCTCCATTGTTGAACCAAAGATGTAATATTTGATGTTCTTGCCATGTTCTTGACCAATGAATGTTTATACTCTTGATATTCAGTTGTCATCACTTGTTATTGTTGTAGATCTTGTATATATTGTGTATATTACATGTTCAATGTTCATGTTTGTGGATTTGGGGAGGTTTTCAAAGATCTACATGTGTTTTCATCTAAAACCCAAATATGTCCTTGTTTATCTTTTTCCATGTAAAACATCATCAATCCATGCCTAAATAAGTGATTTGCCATTCCTTTTGTGTCACTAACATGTACATATTTGCAAACACAATATTTAATGTTCATAGGACTTCATTTAGTTGAGTTTTGATGCTTGTTTTCACGATAATGTGACTGTCCAACAAGATCTCCAGTTTTGACCACTCTATCTTGTTACCTTCATTTCTCATACAAAACATGGTCTTTGGTATTTGTCCATAAAATAGTTTTTGTTCTAAACAGAATTTGGAAAATTATAATATAAATATAATATTTTTACCCTGAGTAGAAGTATTTCTTTCCATTTTTTGTTTCAACTCTTTGTTCTCAGATTGATGTGTTTCCTGTTTTGACATTAAAATGTTAGAGATGTTTTGATATGTTTAAACTTTCTTTATGGACTTTAAACTTGGTATTCTTCATATTTAAGATGTTATGAACAAGTTTCATGTTTTGTGCTTTCCATGATTCCCATGTTTGCATGATGTAAATGATAGATATTTTGTGGGTGTGCACCATTTTTCCTGTTCTGACTGCTTTTGAGTTCATCTTGCATAACTTGTTTGGACATCATAAAATGCCCCTAAAATCAACATAAAAATCATGTGTGATTTTTAACATGTTAGGAAGAATTTATCACCTTTTATTTCGATATTGCATGAGTTTTGAGACAGGTACATCAAGGAGAATGGTCAGTAGTCCATAAGATGGGCATAAACTTGGATCTTGGACATTTATTCTTTTCATGGGATTTGTCTCCCATTTTATTCATCATGTGTACATGATAATAATCCCCCACCCCTTTCTTGATTTCCTTTACTTGATATGAATGCTAAAAACCATTTTCAAAACCAAGTGAGAGTCCACCCAAACCAGCTCTCATTTGTGAGTTTAAGCAAACATGCTTAGAATAGGAAGACTCCTTTGTATATAAAATCACCACTTTTGTTAAGGCATAAAAACAAGGCATAAAATTAATCTAAGAGGCATGCATGATAGAGACCATCATGGGTGAGGAGAGTGCCTAACCCCTTCTCTACTCGTAACTTAGCCCCCGAACCCACTTTCTCAAAATAAAAGGTTTTGTCTTCATTTTTCCTAAAATAAAGTGAGGTGGCGACTCTTGCAATATTTAATTAAAACTTCGAGAGGAAACCATTTGTGTGAAACCGAGTTGTAAAAAAAAGGGTTCGAGCGCGGGCTCTCACAGTGGCGACTCCGCTGGGGACAATTTTAAAGTGGGCTAGACTCCGATTTTTGTGCATGCCATGCTTTATGTGCCTTACTTGGTTTGTATGTATTTATGCCTTAACCTTTGTTTTGTAGGGACATTCTTCGTTCACCCTCTTATTTGTATATATATGCATGCGTGGTGAATGTTTCCTTTTAATGAAAAAAATTGGAAAAAATGAAAAAAACAAAAAAATATTTTCTTTTTTCTTTCTTGCTTTAAAAAAAAAACATTTTTCAAAAGTATAGATACCTCACACACATACACATTTTTTCAAAATTGCGATTTTAGAACCGTACAAACCTTAGGGAGTGTTACCCGAGGAAATAAGGGAGCTCATCGACTTCCCATTAGGGT
The DNA here is from genome assembly GCA_026119855.1 of Campanula takesimana. NCBI lineage: Eukaryota > Viridiplantae > Streptophyta > Magnoliopsida > Asterales > Campanulaceae > Campanula > Campanula takesimana. The sequence continues at coordinate 13,290 of JAOWBW010000594.1, forward strand.
CCGCAGTTAACATTCCCGCCCCAAAGCGCGCCTACTTGTTGTTACGATGGGTGTAAGCCTTGCCTTCCCTTTCGAAGCCTCGAGTCCATGTTTTCAAAAACGACACGTCCTAGACTTCATGCCGGTTTTTGTCTAGCAATTTTCCTTCAATCCTATGAGTTCCTAGAAATATTATAAACGACCTCAATTGTGGATATCATATGGAATTCTTGGATTGACTTGAAATTGCCAAGATCCTCACCTAGACCGTAACCGAATGGTGGATCCCAGAAAGAGTATAGGCCCTTCGCTAGGGGCTTGGACGGCCAATAGTACAGGTGAAAAACGTTGGTCCTATACTTTGGAGACGGTATCCACTATTCCAGAATTCAATTGAAAAACGTGTCAAAACAAAGCAAGGTGCTTATCTGGCTTTCATAGGTTCGTGTGTTGCTTGCGCTTCAAATTTTGAAAAAAGAAAAAATAAAAAAAATTAGTTTCTTTAGTTCATAAATTTTTCCCATTTTGCACATAAAGATTCATTCCCCGAAGATCCAAAATAGGTTTTCTTTTTCATCCGTCTCGTAGAGGGAGAATTATTCTTGGTTCTCTAGCACGACATTCAAGGTCAATTTCAAGCGTCAATTTGATCAAAGCTCTACTCCGATCTTTATCATCAATCATGGCCAACAAATGACAGACATCATCAAACTCGACTGAGGGCTCATCCGACTTTGAGCCGGGGTATGCAAGGGAGCAATGGTTAGGGAAGGAATTGAAAGCCCAGACAGAATTCATGATGAGTATCTCCGAAGGCCATCTCCAAGGGCATCGTGTTCGAGTAGTTATCCCAGGGGGGTTCATCAACCCCCGAAGTAGGTATTTCCATTTGAATAATGATTGGAGCTCGTCAACCCTGAGGAAGGTTGTTCCTCTTTTGCCAACGACTGAATTGTGTTGACCCGTAAGGTCGTGCCTCTAGTGCATGAATCTCTTTTTGCTGTCTACTTGGGCTCACTGTCCCTACTCCTAATCTTGTCCCTTTTTTCGTACCACTTAGTAATATGCTCACACATATTCTTTGTCTTCTAACTCTAGAGTGTGTCTTTGTCTTCATGCTTTTATTTTCTTGCATGTCATGTAATATATGTTTTCAGTCAATGAACTTGCCTTATAATCAAGTGATTTTTTAATCTGGACCCTCAAACAATTAATCTCACTTAATTAAAAGCAATCAATGAAATCTGAACAAATTTTAGACTATGATTAATTGAGATGGGAACTAGGGCCGAAGGCAATCAACGAAGTTCACGAAGACAATCGACAAAGTCACCTGACGAACGAAGATTTCAGGGTGCAATCAAGAGCTTGTTCAGAGAAGCCAATCAAATGGAAAAGGCTGAAGATTATCACGCTTATACAAGAGCAAGTGTCGGCGATTTTCTTTTAATGTATAATGCATTGTAAATTCTCGCATATTGTAAGTTTATGTTTTTGTAAAAATTGTTGTATTCCGCAAGCTATTATGTTTCTTCTTGAGTACAAAAAAAAAAAAAAAAAAAAAAAAAAAACGAAAGAGAGAAAAAAAGGGAAGGTAAAAAAAAACAAAAAAAAAGAAGAAGAAACATTATTTATTTATTTATTCTTGTACATATTCCATTTGCTTTATTGTTTAATTCAATTGTTTTGAAAAGGTATCGCGACACTTCAAGTTTATGCCCTCAACGACGGCAGTTGGCAATTCATACTGAAGACTTCATCGCTCGTTACACAAAGACGAGACATGGACCGAGGGTCAGACAATATCATGTGACATCATCAGTTTTAAGGAGCACCGCGCACACGAGGACAATCTGTACCGAAGAGGATCTCGATCTTTCGACTTTGGGCAAAGCACCATCAACGACGACAACTGGTGACTTATGTTGGAGACCAACGTGCTCTACCAACCCCTTACACTGAGGGAGCTCAAAAACCAAAAATCGTGCATCCTCTAATGATGTGATCAATATCGGGAAAAGGTGACAACAACGAAACCCTCTCACCAAATGAGGTCAAACTGCAGCGCGAATCACAACGCATGCCCAACGATGTTCTCATGTCAATTTATCACGGTCTAATTTTTGTTCAAATGATTTGTCAAAACTAAAATGCTAATTCAACTCTAGAAGGGTCCATTTGATTTTAAGGCATTTGACCATTAACGCTCGTTCAAGTCTTGAGTCTTTGATTTCAATGTGTGAGCATGCATATTTTCCTGAGTCTAGGGGCTTCCCCCTACTCTCGTCTTCCCGTCATCTCATTTCTGCACAAACACGATGTTGGAGATCCCACTGGGATTTCCCTTTGCTTCCACAAAATACTGGCCTCGTGCCTTCCCCTGCCAACTCCTGCAAGTTGTCACAACAAAAGAGACAAAGGAATGCTATTCTTTATATCTCAAAGTCTCAATACCGGCAAGAGATATCGAATGAATGAACACAAAACTGGGGCTGCATATTAGAGTCTTGGTTCTGCTTCAAAAGCAATGATGCGGTTTCATGACAATACGATTTGTTGAGAATGGTTTGTTCAGGGTGACACAGAAATTCAGATGGCAAAATGCCAGGGTACTAGACAACTCTCATTGACAGTTGATCTTTTAAAGGGACTCAGGAAGTACTGAGGTTAACTTTTGAGAAGCATCATGAGTTTCGGTAACTCTCGAAATCAAGGAAATCAAAGAATGTGGGACAACTCTCATAGAAAGTTAGGTCCCTTAATGTGTGGATCATCAGAACACAGTGCCATCTCGGATTGACAGTATGGCCCGCAAATCGCAAAGCTCAAAGCTCGATCTTCGGCAATATCAGGATTGTCTCCCGCCGAATAACTCTCAAAGACAGTTGATTCCCCAAAGAAGGAGTACTGAATGTCGAACCCCATGAATCATGATCAACAGTAAGGCATTGAATGTTTGATTAACTCTCAACGATAGTTAAGCCCCCAGAGGTTGAAACGCCAAAGCATGAAGTTGTCTCCAAGCGACAAATTGGATCAACATGAGATTCACTCTTCAAGTGCAACAAGAGCTTCATATGACAGATTCAAGGGCTTGTCCTATAACATGACTGGGGCTTCCGTAGCCAACATCTGAAGTTGATCCTTCAGTAACACTGGGGCTTCAGCAGCAAGAATGTTGGGGATTGATATCAGAATGAACAAAGGGGGCTTCTTCAGCCGATAACTGGGGCTGACCCAACCATAGAATCCGGAGATATACCATTAAGTAGTCTTGATCAAATGGGTGTTTGGAACTGACCTTTTGAGTGCTCACGCTAGGCTTTCAACTCTGCTTCACCATACACATCTCCATATCTCTCACTCTCGCAAAATGCAAAACTCACAATAAAGTGCACGATTCATCTCATTCGTGATTCTCCCTCTATTCATTCATAATGCTTTCACTCATTAATTCATAATAATCAAAGTTTGAAATGCAAGCAATGCACATGCGTCAAAAAAAAAAAATCAATCAAAGAAAATCATCATGCAAAAAAGTGAAAAGTTACTTCATCCATCAAAGGCAAATGGTCGCAAAATAAAAAGAGAGTGTGTTCTTAATCTCAATCTTTCTTTCAATCTCTCGATCTCAAAGATTTCAATCAGTGTATGTGTATCACACTTTTATTGCACATGAATAACACATTCGAGCACATCAACATCAAGATATATTTTGCTTGCTTGTGAAAATCTCTTGCAGGTACACACCATACACCCTGCAGCATCATGGTCCTCACAAGAGGGTTCCTCGACAGCATCAATGCTCATGTTTTGATAAGGGAATGTGATTTCCAGATGCCCTTTCGGCAAAATCAGTTCAGTTGGCCAAATTCGAACTACGTTGGTCTGATTCTCGAAAGAGATACGTAGGCAGCTTGAATCTTCAGGCACGACCACATACTTGCAAATCTTATGCAGGTACGAAGTTGACATCACAACGAACCACATCATGGTCTTCACAAAAAGTTCCTCGTCAACAAAAATGCTCAGGAAATGAGATTTCCCAATGGCTTTTTGAAAAATAATATGTTCGAGTTGCTAAATTCGAACTACGTTGGTCTGATTCTCGAAAGAGATACGTAGGCAGCTTGAATCTTCAGGCACGACCACATACTTGTAAAAAATCTTATGCAGGTACGAAGTTGACACCACACAACGAATCACATCTTGGCTTCACAAAGAGGTTGCTCATTGCAAGCAATCAAAATCCCGCAATAATGACAAATCCAAAGAGTCAAGCATTGCAACAGCTTGCAGCCCCGCACGCTTAATCCATCAACAAAATCACTAAGGTTTGCAGTTATCATGTCAAGTCACCTCATCATGTTAAACATGCCATAACATCTCCATGTCATTTCATCAGGCTACAATATCCATGCTCATCATCATGTCATAATCATTGTTATGCTGCAATCTCCATCATGCTATGATCATTGCTATGTCATAATTACTCTCATATCCATGATCATAATCATGCCTCAATCACTGCCATGTCATCTCATGATTCAATACCATTCACTTAATGCCTTAAGCCAAAAGATTAATGTCCTGAATTTAAAATGAAAAATAAATCTGTGCTCAAGAAAAGATAATTCAAAATTTTATGTGTGCAAATCATATCTGCCACTGCATGCAAAGCTAACCTGCAGGTCACAGTATACAAGTTGATCTCGTCATCTCTTCTGATATGTGTGAGACTTCAGTCAAAGACGAAAGGTTCGGGCATGTCATCAATCGCCAATGATCACAGCAACTCCAAAAGCAGGGAAGCCTGACTGTGAGATAATCGAAAACTCTGTTAGGTGGAACAGGGATCCAAAATGAAGTTGAAGCACTCAACACAGTGCCAAAGGATTACCCAAAGCAATGGTTCACTACGCAGTGAAGCACAAAAATCTCATCAAATAACAGCTCCAAAAACAGTGAAGCCTGACCGTGAGATAATCAAAAATCCTTTTAGGTGGAACAGGGATCCAAAATGAGGTTGCAACGCTCAACACAGTGCCAACGAATCACACAAAGTAATGGTTCACTGCGCAGTGAATCACAAAAATCTCATCACACAGCAAAGGCAGAAGAATCGGGATGGCTCAAAATGCAGCGTATCCTTGCTTTTATTTGTGCATTAAAAAATTATGATTGTTCCATTTTGGTCTTCTCGAGAGCTCGATATTACCTCCCCTGAACTGCGCAATGTCGTAGGTTCCCTTTTTGAAATTATGATTGTTCCATCTTGGTCTTCTCAGGCACCCGAGATTACCTCCCCCGAACTGCGCAATGTCGTACGTTCCCCATTTTAAATTATGATTGTTCCATCTTGGTCTTCACGAGAGCTCGAGATTACCTCCCCCAAACTGCGCAATGTCATACGTTCCCCATTTTAAATCATGTTGTGTCACCCTGGTCTTCTCGGGCACTCGAGATTACCTCCCCCGAACTACGCAATGTCGTACGTTCCCCATTTTAAATCATGTTGTGTCACCCTGGTCTTCTCGGACACCCGAGATTACCTCCCCCGAACTGCGTAATGTCGTACGTTCCCCATTTTTAAATCATGTTGTGTCACCCTGGTCTTCTCATGCACCCGAGATTACCTCCCCCGAACTGCGCAATGTCGTACGTTCCCCGTTTTAAATCATGTTGTTTCACCCTGGTCTTCTCGGGCACCCGAGATTACCTCCCCCAAACTACGCAATGTCGTACGTTCCCCATTTTAAATCATGTTGTTTCACCCTGGTCTTCCCGGGCACCCGAGATTACCTCCCCCGAACTGCGCAATGTCGTATGTTCCCCGTTTTAAATCATGTTGTTCCACCCTGGTCTTCTCGGGCACCAGAGATTACCTCCCCCAAACTGCGCAATTTCGTACGTTCCCCCATTTTAAAATTATTTTGATCCACCCTGGTCTTCTCGGGCACCCGAGATTACATCCCCCGAGCTGCACAATGTCGTACGTTCCCCGTTTTAAATCATGTTGTTTCACCCTAGTCTTCTCAGGCACCTGAGATTACCTCCCTCGAACTGCGCAATGTTGTACGTTCTCCGTTTAAGTTGTACCTCCTCAGAACTATGATGTGACTTGATTCCCGGAATGGATACGTAGGCAGTTCAAGCAATTGAGCTCAGTCGCCCATTCTCATAAACAATTTCTCATGTCAATCTCCTCCCCTGCAAAGAGAACACACATCTCAATGCAACCCCCAGCAAAGAGACAACACATCTCAATGCTAACCCCTTCAATTTTTTGTTTTTAATAAACCTGAACTACGATTGGTCTGATTCTTGAAAGAGATACGTAGGTAAAACGGCAATCCAAGACCGACCATTGTTTGTTTTAGTTTGATTGTTTGTTTGAGTTAGAACTACGGAGGCTTGATTCTCGAAAGAGATACGTAGAAAGTCCTACTTTGGCCCCAGCCATTACACCCTAGACGAGATCATTTGTCTCTTAGTGATCGTAGAATCCCCTTTACATTACAAGGAGATTCGATGAGGGGCTCTGTAGACACCCCGATCTCGCACCCCCCGACAAACCCTTTTTGATCGGTCTAAACCCTAAAATTGACCTAGAACCCTAGATTTGGCTACGCGGGAGTTCCGTGAACCCTATCGGTGCATCTAATGTATTAAAGGACTTCAAATTCATAATCAGAGCGAAAAACGAGTAAAAAGACATGTACTTCAATGTTTGAGCTGTGGGACCCTAAACGGGGCCCGTACCCCTAGAATCTGCTCGTTACCGTCCATTATGTGCACTTAAATATATATTATTGTCATCCCTTCATCATTAACATATTTCAGATAGACGTACGTGACCACGAGATTATTTCAAGCAAATTTCATGTTGGGATCGCGGACAACCGGGACACCGTTGTGCGCGCACACGGACAAAACTTGGACTGTTGCAGAACCAATACAGGAAGCCATATTTGCAGTCATATACGTCTAACACATTCAAAGAGGAATTGATGAGAGCCAACCACATTTCAGCAAGTGGAGGGAGTTGGTTGGGAAATTGGATAAAGCATTGACCAATCGGAGCACGACAAGTGGCATTCAAGGATTCCCCAGCCAGCTACCACCTCCACCATATGGCTCCTATGGAGGATAACTCCCTCTCGGCAGCCGTACGGCTCTAATGCTCCTGGCAGATCAGATTTTGTCTCATCAACAACTTGGCCATTCAACTCAACATTAAAACCACCCCAAGCCACCCTAATCCGGGGAGATGACCCCTAAATGGCCCCTAGACCTAGGAAGTGGTAGTTGATGATCATTTACCACCCCCCTCATCCATATACCTACCCCTTTCATCCATTTTTACCACACAAGAAATCCATACACTCCACACAACCACTCCCACTCACTCTTGCTCTCTCTAAGCCACCAAAATATCCGCTAAATCTCAGTCCATACACCACCTATACTCCACCACAACACCACCATAGAACCACCCTAAACACTTAACCAAAACAATGCAAACAACTCACTCAAACACTCTCTCAATCATAAGGTAAACACCTTAAGAAAATCAACAAATAAGACTTCCCTTGGAAGCAAAGAAAGCACATCTAGGTAATCTCTTGTGTTAGAACATGGCTTGCACAACAATTCATTAATGTTCCATTTATGAAATCATGATTATAATGTTAATATAAAGTGTAGTAAATAAAAGTAAATAAATGTGTAGAATTCCTGAAATGTAATCTATCTATTTATGATGGGCAAAATGGTAAATTAACATTGCTAAAGCTTGAAAGGGTGTGGTCCCTAAATGAAGTGTCACCATGTTTACTATTTAAAGGCCTCTCCATCAAGCCTAAAACATACTACATTCTTTACTTTCTCTCATTATTCATCTTCATTATTATCTAAGAAGTACTTGAGAGACTTAAAGAGACACTCATCATTTAGAAGATCATTCTCCCTACATCTTCTTCTTCTTCTTCTTCTTCTTCTTCTTCTTCTTATTTCTCCTTACAAACATCAAGATGGATTCAACATGTAACATTCGCTTTCGCCTTCATCTCTTCCTCAATCTCTTTCCAGAAATGAGTTAGGCATTCAGGTTTAAGATTGTTCCAACAATTGGTATCAGAGCTCGCTCTTTTCTGTTTTGGGTTTGAGTTCTTTTAAAAGCCTTAAAACGCTTTAATTTTTAAAGCCTTAAAGCGCTTTAATTTTGATTCATTTTTCCTGTTGAATCATCAAGTTTTGATGTTTTTTAGAAGCACTAATTCATTCATATAGTGCTGATATTCATCATATAAGTTTTAAAGAAATGGTTTGAAAAGTTTTGTTAATGAACTTAATGGTTCAAGTTGGACTATCCCTTCATAACATGGTTTTATGTCTAGTGCATACCATGTGGATCTACTCACTTGATTCCATTATTTAAAACAAGATTATCCCTAAATAAAATGGTTTTATGTTGTAAATAACATACCATGTGGATCTACTTGTTGTTCATTGGTTTTGGGAATAATTTGACAAAAAATCAGAATTGCAGAAAATCAGTCTGCACGGCCGAGTCAAGGGATCTGCTCGGCCGTGTGCTTGAACCGGTGTGATGGTCCAGACGGGTATAATGCAAGATCCGGTCGGACCCCTTAGGGTTTTGAACCGGTGGCTTTAAAAGGGTCTGGTCCGGGCGGGTACATGGAGGAATCCGGTCGGACCTTATTGCTTGGTCCGGCCGGGTATATGGATAAGTCCGGTCGTACCTTTTAGGACTTCATGGTCGTGTCCCTATTATTGCATGGCCATGAACAACATTTCGAAAAGGAAATTCATTATGTTGGTGGTGCTCGGCCATGCACTTCTCTATGCTCGGCCGAGCAGACACTATTCACAGGTTTTGGAATTTTTTAAGTTTCTGCACTACTTTGTTTTCCCTTTTGAACAAAACATACATTTTTTCAAACCTTAAAGCCTTGATTAATTATATGCTTAAATAATTTAATTCATTGTTTAAATAATATTATCGCCTAAGTGATTAACGTTATTTAAATCCAAAATTATTAAAGTGTTGAATGTTTAAATTAATATGTGAATGACTTGAATTTTCCAAAGAAGATCTTGACATTTGACTAAACTTAAGCATTCATGTGATGACAAATAAAATGGACAATAAGTTATTTTATTAAATGCTTAAGACTACCCAAAGGAAGATTAAGCATTTAATCAAATATTGTTCAAATTACTTGACATCTAAGGCAATCATTTATGAGTCAACTCGCAATCCAAAGATTAGTTTTGATGTCATGTTGATTACCTTGATGATGGATTTCGTTGATATAATTAATCATTTATTCATTGTGTAGTGTATTTTTTTTTTTTTTTTATGTTTTGTATTCATTCTTGTTCTCTAAATTCCAACAGATTTGCTCATTGCTTCATCTGTTATTACTGCTATGACTACCGTACCGATGCTAAATGGGAATAATTTTAAAACTTGGAAAACAAATAATTATGATCTTGGGCTATATGGACCTAGAACTCGCATTAAGGGATCCGTTTCTCTTCTTATTGCTTAAGTGCTTAGAAGTGAAAATAATCCAACCGTGTGAGCCTAATGATAATAAAAAATGTTGTCTCGGAGACCTTTTGGACAGTGTCTCCGAGGATGTTGATGCTGAAACGTTCCTTGATACCCTTGAGGAAGTTTGTTTCCATAAGGTATAAGGGTACCGGGAATTTAAGGGAGTACATTTTAGAAATAGTTCACCTATCGAAAAAAACTAAAAGCACTTAAGTCCGGGATATCGAAAGATATTCTTATGTATTTAGTTTTTATCTTTCTTCCTCCTCAGTTTGGTCACCTTGAGGTGACCTATAATTGTCAAAAGATAAGTGAAATATTAATGAATTACTTTCACTTATGACACAAGAGGAAGATAGGTTAAAAGCGATTTAGAACTAAATGTGCTCATTTAGCATCTACCTTTTCTCATGGGACAAGAGAAGAGGGAAAGAAACTGTGGTTGCAAGTAATGAGAAGTCTAAAGGATCATCTAATGATCATAAAGAAATGCTTCTTTTGCAAGGACCTTACTAACATGAAGTTCGATTACCCTAAGTATCACACTTGGCGTGAAAGGTATATCATTTGGTCTTGTTTGTATTGTATTGAGGCTAATTTGGTTTCAATTCCTACATATACATGGTGATTGGATTTTGGTGCAACCAATCACATAAGGATGTTTAAGTAGGATTGCCTAAATTACCGAAGACCTAGTAAAGATGAAGAAATTTATCTATATGGAAACTAGGAATCCGGTTGAAGTTATAGGCATAAGGATCCTTAGGTTATTGTTAAAGTACTAAGTATTATTTGTATTAGTAATACATTCATTGTACCGTCATTTAAACGGAATTATGATATCTATCACAATTTTAGCAAGGAAGGTTACTCTTGTTCTTTTGATAATAATATATGTGATCTTTATTTTAAATTCCAATGTTATTGGTACTAGTACTTTGTCAAGTAATCTTTATTTACTTGACATTATTCAAACAATATATGAGTCCCATAATAATGAAACCAAAAGTAAAAGCGAAAGTTATCAACTGAAATTTTATTCATTATGACATAGACGTTTTGGTCATATCTCCGAGAGGAGAATTAATAAGCTTGTGTCTAAAAGAATCTTGACCATACTTGATATTCCGGAAGAGACTTTTGCATTAAATGCTTTAAAGGAAATTTACAAACATTAAAAGAATAGTATCCTCGAGAGCATCAAGCATCTTAGAACTAATACATTCAGATATTTGTGGACCATTCATTACTCCTTCATGGAAAATTCAACAATACGTTATTACGTTCATAGACGACCACTCTTAATATGAATACATTTATTTACTGCATGAAAAGTCTCAACTTTTGGACATTTTCAAGTCTTATAAGGTCAAAATCAACTTTGAAAGACTATTAAGAATGTTAAGTCCAAATCAGGGTGGTGTATACTATGGTTGAAATGACGGTTCGAAGGAACAATGTTCGGGTCCTTTTGCTCGCTATTTTGAGGAGTGTGGGATTGTCTCTCTCTATATTAAGCCGGGTACGCCTAGCATAAATAAGTGTAACAGAGACATAATAGAATCCTTAAGGATATGGTAATAAGTATGTTCCTTGTACTTCTTTTACCTCACTCATTATGGGCGATACATTAAAACCGCAAATTATATTCTCTATAGAGCTCCCTCTAAGGCTACTACTAATAAAAACCCTAATGAATTATGGACCAAAAAGAAAACCGTCCTTAAATCATATCATGTATGTGATTGTCCAACAGAAGCTAGGCCTTATAGGCCTAATAAGAGCAAAACTGGACGCTAAGACTATTGGTAGCTATTTGTTGGGTATGCCAAGAGATCTAGGGGATATAAACTTTACAACACGAAAACTAGAACCTTTTAAAACGAGAAATGCTAGGATCTTTGAGGATGTTGAATTTAGAGGGGAAATTAGGAATAGTTTTGAATTTAAAGAGGAAGAGGCATCCATTCTATACATCTTTCCTTAGTTCCAATTGGAAATCAAGTACTTGTACCTGAAATTCAAAAGGAACATACAATTCAAAATAATGATTCCCCATAAATATTAAACAACATGGAAATGTTGGTCATAAAAGGAAATTCAACAACCTCAAAATAAGGAAGAACCAGTGCCCTTAAGGAGATCCAATAGAGTAAGAAGAAGTGCTATTCCGGATAATTATAAAGTGTATCTTGCCGAGAATGAAGGACACTTATGTTTAGTGGGAGATGAGCTTCTCACCTTCCATAAAACCATTAATAGTCTTAATTCTCATAAAGTGAATTAATGTCATATATGAAGAGTTAAAATCTATAAAGATAACAACATTTGGGATCTTGTCCCATTACCTAAAAAGATGTGAAACCTATTATGGGTCTTTAAGACCAAAAGGGATTCACGAGGTAATGTATAAAGATATAAGGCCCGTCTAGTTGCTAAAGATTTTACTCAAAAGGAAGACATTAATTATAAAGAAACATTTTTTCGGTATCTTCTAAAATTACTTTTAGGATCATTATGGCACTAGTAGCACATTATGATCTTGAGTTTCATCAAATGGAAATAAAGAAAGCTTTTCTCAATGGAGACATTGAGTTAGTTTGCAAGCTTAAGAAATCCATTTATGGGCTCAAACTAGTTTTTTTCGTTAATGGTACTTAAAACTTAATCAAGTTATTCATTTGGTTTTGAAACGAATCTTGATTAAGATTGTGTATACCATAAGTTCAGTGGGAGTAAATTTATAATTTTGGTCTTAAATGTGAATGATATTTTGCTTGCTAGTAATAATATGAACCTTCTCAAGGAAAACTAAGAAATTTCTTGTTTGAAATGAAAGATCTTGGTGATGCATCTTTGTATTAAGAATCTAAATTCACTGTGATCGCTCACGAGGTGTTTTAGGATTATCACAAAATGCCTATATAGAAAAGGTATTATAAAGGTTAAGCATGCAAAACTGTAAACCACTTGACACCCCTAATTTTAAAGGAGACGAGTTTAAAAGTCTCAAACAGTGTCCTAAAAGTAATTTTGAATCCAAGTATATTGAAAATATCCCTTATACATCAGCAATAAAGAAGCTTAATATATGCGTAAGTCTTATAGAAAACATTAAGTAGCAGCCAAAAGAATGATAAAAGTATTTGCAAAACACAAAAGAACTACTTGCCTATATTTGAAGTCGGATCATCTTGAGATCATTAGGTATTCCGACATTAGTTAAATTATATGGCTGCATAAATTTATTAAGGGACTGCGAATTGTCAACAAGTGTCGAAAGACCACTTAAGTTTTATGGTGACAATCGGACGGGAGTCTTATAACAACAAGAGTTCATCAAAGTCTAAGCATATAGACATTAAATTTCTTGTTGTAAAGGAAAATGAACAAAGAAATACAACTTATAGAAACAAACTCCATTTTAGAGGATCTGTTTATGAAAGCGTTATTATCTTCAGTGTTTCACATGGGTGTAACGATCTTGATAACATTTGGTATAGTGGGAGTTTGTGTTGTTCTTTCATTAATTGTTCTTTTATTTAAAGTTTTTTGATCTCATTTGGTTAAGTTGGACTAGTTGGAAGAATATGTATATATTCATTATTTCATGCTACACATCTATACTTTTGATCTATGTCATTTAGTTAGATTTGTATACGTGATTACTATGGGTTTAGTTGCGAATCAATTACAACGGCTGCCCCTTTAGTCCTTATACTTGGATGACTAATGGACGAGATTGTTATAGATGACAATAAAGTGCGCACATAAGGGTTGTCATTTGTGTTATATTTATGATTTTAAAGGAAAGACTTTGTTTTGTAACCCAAGTCGGAGATTGTTAGAACATGGCTTGCACAACAATTCATTAATGTTCCATTTATGAAATCGTGATTATAATGTCAATATAAAGTGTAGTAAATAAAAATAAATAAATGTGTAGAATTCCTGAAATGTAATTTATCTATTTATGATGGAAAAAATGGTAAATTAACATTTTTAAAGCTTGAAAGGGTGTGGTCCCTAAATGAAGTGTCACCATGTTTACTATTTAAATGCCTCTCCATCAAGCCTAAAACATACTACATTCTTTACTTTCTCTCATTATTCATCTTCATTATTATCTAAGAAGTACTTGAGAGACTTAAAGAGACACTCATCATTTAGAAGATCATTCTCCCTACATATTCTTCTTCTTCTTTTTATTTCTCCTTACAAACATCAAGATGGATTCAACAGGTAACATTCGATTCCGCCTTCATCTCTTCCTCAATCTCTTTCCAGAAATGAGTTAGGCATTCAGAGTTAAGATTGTTCCAACATCTTGTTCTTGTAAGTTTCATCTATGTAAAATGTAGCTCTTCGTTTAGTTTGTTAAGAGGTCTAGCCACTTGTTAGGCTAGACCTCTATTGTTGAACCAAATATGTAATATTTGATGTTCTTGCCATGTTCTTGACCAATGAATGTTTATACTCTTGATTCAGTTGTCATCACTTGTTATTATTGTAGATCTTGTATATATTTTGTATATTACATTTTCAATGTTCATGTTGGATTTGGGGAGGTTTTCAAAGATCTACATATGTTTTCATCTAAAACCCCAAATCTGTCCTTGTCTATCTTTTTCCATGTAAAGCATCATCAATCCATGCCTAAATAAGTTATTTTCCATTCCTTTTGTGTCACTAACATGTAAATATTTTCACACACAATATTTCATGTTCATAGAACTTCATTTAGTTGAGTTTGGATGCTTGTTTTCATGATAATGTGATTGTCCAACAAGATCTCTAGTTTTGACCACTCTGTCTTGTTACCTTTATTTATCACACAAAACCTGGTCTTTGGTATTTGTCCATAAAAGAGTTTTTGTTCTACACAGAATGTGGAAAATGAGCATGTAAATATCATATTTTTACGCTTAGTAGAAGTAGCTCTTTCCATTTTTGTTTTAACTCTTTGTTCTCAGATTGATGTGTTGCCTGTTCTGACATTAAATTGTCAGAGATGGTTTGACATGCTTAAACTTGCTTTCTGGACTTGAAAATTGTTATTATTCATATTAAGATATTATGAACAAGTTTCATGTTTTGTTATTTACATGATTCCCAGGTTTTCATGATGTAAATGATAGATCTTTTGTGGGTGTGCACCATTTTTCCTGTTCTGACTGCTTTTGAGTTCATCTTTCATAACTTGTTTGGACATCATAAAATGCCCCTAAAATTAAAATAAAAATCATGTGTGATTTTTAACATGTTAGGAAGAAGTTATAACCTTTTCTTTCTAGATTGCATGAGTTTTGAGACAGGTACATCAAGGAGAATGGACAGCAGTCCATAAGATGGGAATAAACTTGGATCTTGGACATTTATTCTTTTCATGGGATTTGTCTCCCATTTTATTCATCATGTGTACATTATAATAATCCCCCACCACTTTCGTGATTTCCTTTACTTGATATGAATGCTAAAAACCATTTTCAAAACCAAGGGAGAGTCCACCCAAATCAGCTCTCATTTGTGAGTTTAAGCAAACATGCTTAGAATAGGAAGACTCCTTTGTATATAAAATCACCACTTTTGTTAAGGCATAAAAACAAGGCATAAAATGAATCTAAGAGGCATGCATGCTAGAGACCATCATGGGCGAGAATAGTGCATAACCCCTTCTCTACTCGTAATTTAGCCCCCGAACCCACTTTCTCAAAATAAAAGGTTTTGCCTTCATTTTTCCTAAAATAAAGTGAGGTGGCGACTCTTGCAATATTTAATTAAAACTTCGAGAGGAAACTATTTGTGTGAAACCGAGCGCGGATTGTAAAAAAAAAAGGGTTCGAGCGCGGGCTCTCACATTGTGCGAAAAGGGCCGACAACAATCTGCTGGTTCTGGTCATTGGCACGGTCGCGCCTTTTAACTGGCACAGTCGTGCTAAATGGCCCGAACCCAATTTAGCCTTTAAAATGATTCGGTGTGTGATCCCATAGTATTATATTAAGTTGGTAATGAGCCTGACCAAATTGGTTCTCATAAATCATGAGCGGAATCTAGCAAGCCATCATGATTACCCAAATAATATAACTTATTAAACTTCGTTTATCCTCATAGAACATATCACGATCCCTTTTGTTGGTGTATATGCCCTAGGTACATTATTATAACGATGTTTTGTTATCATTTTATTCATTATATAAAGAGATGTTTTAGATTGTTATTGTTGTTGCATGTTTTGTTATAATAATCTCCGTCCCTAGTACTATGAAGAACTAGTATAAGTTTAATAGATGATCATGTGTATATGATACAGTTAAACTTATGGGTATATGTTGGTGAACATATACTAGGCATGACCCACCTATGAGATTTTTGTCGTGGTCATATGTCATAATTAAATCTCATATAGTTAATACCATTGATATCCTTTGACATGAGATTATTACAGTCTTCCACGTGATTAACATTATGTTTGACACATTCTAACGTTTGCCTTAACTGGGTAGCCATAAGGAATGTGATTGGCATAATCGGAGTCATGGAGGGAAGAGTAATAAGTCAATATTGGATTTGGCCCTCTTCGTGAGAGATGTCAAGCTTTGGTCACTCGATGATTAGTGTTGATGAAAGTGTATGGCCGTACCCAAATGAATTGATGAGATCAATGTCATTTGAATCAATCAACATATTCGGGATCGAGAAAACTATTGAACAAATGTAAGTTGACCATTAACCATGGCTTACGTTCAATGACATCGCAGACAAAGGGATTGTGATACATAAACTATGATGGATTCACGAACTTTGACAAGTTATATTAATTGGATAATCATGATGGCTTGCTAGAGTCCGCTCATGATTTATAAGGTTAAAATGGTTTTAATCTTATTGCCAACTTAAAACGAGAAAGGGAAAATTCAAAAACCAGATCTAGAGCAGAGTCCGGGCGGACCAAATCCTTGACCCGGGTGGACCCAAAGGGGATTCAGGCGAACTAGGTCCTTGACCCGACCGAACCTTAAGGGGTCTGAGCGGATCATGGTCTTGCCCCGGGCGGACCTCCTCTGTTCTGAATTTTTGGGTTTTAGACCTCCGAGTTTTGACGGGATTGTGACTTTAATTCTTAAACTAGTTGGATCTAAAAGTATAAATACCCTTCTCAAAACCCTAAGTCCCTTATGATTATTGTGTTAGGTTTTGAGGCACCATGCGCAGTGGAAACGGCAACAAAAAATCAACAAAACTCTAGAGCCCATGGATCCATTCATGATGATTGAATTAATAGGAAGATGAATTTAGAATACTAACCGTTGTTGTGCGTTTAAATTTTTCGGATCTTCAAATCTTCAAGTCTTCAAGCTTTATGATTTGATCTTCTCCACGTTCTTCGAATCACGATCTCAGGAATACGAACTTGAGATGCTTAAGCAAGCATCCTCTATGTGTATCCACACGCGAACGAATATCTAGAACAATTCTAGATCCGGACTGCTAGATCCAATAAAAACTCTTTCTATCAAAAGGCTATATGAATTAATTTGTGTTCTTGAGCTTTTGATTCTCAATCAAAACTCAAGAATATGTTTCTAAATACATATGGAGGCTACCAGTAATGATACAATATCAATTAGGTTAATACCATACTGATTAGGGTTAAGAGAGGGGTATTTGTCACGCGATATCATATAACTGTATGAGATTTAATTATGACATTTGACCATGACATAAATCTCATAACGGGTCATGTCCAGTACCTTGTTCACCAACAAGTACCCATAAGTTTAAATGTATCACATACACATAATTATCACATGATTTTCGATTAAACTTATACTAGTTTTTTCATAAATACTAGGGACTGAGATTATTATAATAAACATGCAAAACATATAATAATCAAGGTTGTTATCTCTATAACAAATGAGAACATGACATAACATAAGGCATTTCTCAATGTCCTAGGGCATAATCTCCAACAAGCCATTGATTTGGGGGGAAGAAGACGAACTGAGAAGGAAGGATTTAGGTTTTCTTTTTCTTTTATGTGTTTTTCCTTCTTTTTATTTTTGCGTAAAGATAGAATTTTGTGGGAATAAGTTTTATCTTTTTTTTTCTATTAAAAAGTTTTATATATTAAGTTAATCATAAAGACATTGTTCAAATTTATATAACTCTGTAAATACACTATCATTTTCAAGTTAATCAAAAATAAATAAACTAATTCATTCATAAAAATTGGTAAAAAAAAAATGAAATTGAACACAAAAATGGTTAATTGAAAAAAATATTTATCAACATTTTTTAGTTATTCTTATAAATATGATAATTAATTTATTCAGTCTTAAAATAATGGTGTTCAATATTTGTTTAAATAATTTTTTTACTTCATTTTTTAAATTATTGTCATATTTTACTTTTAAACAAAAAAAGTAATCTATTATTTGGGAAAGAAAATTACTTTTTTTCAACCCTTTTAATTGGTCCACAAAATTGGTAAACTAAAAACATTATTTATTGAATTTCTTTACCTTTTTTTAAAAAAAAAAATGAAAATTGAAAATAGATGATGCTTAATATGTTTTGTTTTAAAGTTTAATTTAATATTTCAATAATTATTTTGATTTTCAGCATTATTAAGTTTGAAATTTTCATTAAGCCTCTTAACAGAAATACCAACTCCTAGTCACGTGCCTGACACATGCTTTTTAACTTAGTCACGTGCATAGCACATGCTTTTCAACTGGCTTTTTAACGAATTCCGTAAAAAAAGACCTTAACTAGCGAGTATTTTTCACTTTAATATTTGATTTGGCAACAAAAAAAAACTTTAGGGTTTGATTGGAAGGGTGATATATTATTTTAGGGTCTAAATTGTCATTAACTTTAAATTTAAAGGGTGTAAGTGCACTTTAATAATTTATTTTTAATGACTAACTAAAGAAGGGCTTCAATTGCAACCCAATTCTAATTACAAGGATTTTTAGGCAATTATAATTTATACGTATAAGATTCAAATTACAATAAAGAAATATCTGCAAAAGTTTAATTTGCACTTACCTCGATTTCATTGAAATAATTTTAAATGGAGGGAGTAGAATTTAGGAAGTAGTATAAATATGGTAGTAGTACATGCAGATGCAGGCAACAAGCAAAGGAAGGCAGAGTCTCACTGATTTAGGATCAAAATCAGCTGAGAACACAAAAGGGAAATTGATTTGGTGTTTGTTCTTGATTAGATTTGCAATGGGGGTTCCTTCTCCTTTGACGTTGAAATGGAAACCCTTCTCCCCCACAATCTCATTTAATTGCTTCCCTACTATAAAACCATCAAATTCAAATTCAAATTCAAATTCAAATTCCTCCTCTCAAAAACCTGTAATTACTGTTACAATGGCTCTCAAAAACAATATCTCCACTTGTGTTGCCCCCACAACCTTAACTCCCAACATCAACAACAACAACCGCCGGAGGAGGAGAAGGAGGCTGCCCGTCCTACTCTTTGATGTCATGGATACTATTGTTCGAGACCCTTTTTACCAAGATATTCCTAAATTTTTCGGGTATTTTTGCTCACCCTCTTTTTTTTTTTTTTTTTTGTCTTTCTTTTCTATTTTCTCTGATCGTGATTCCAAACTTTTTTCCCTCTGATTTTTCATTTGTGTTTTCAAAACCCATTTCTGGATTTTGACTGCCTGTGTTGACCTCACTCTCCATCAATTGATGTTTTCTTTTTTTCTTCTTAGTTTTATTGGTTTATAATCTTTAGATGAAATTCCTGACATAGTAAAAGTTGCCAAAGGTAGACTGTTTATATGCCTCTCTGATCAGCATAGGAGATATGAACATCAACTCTTAACAGTTAACATTGACCGAGTTGAATGGGGGAAAAATCTGCCCCAAGTGGTTTGTACAAACGCTTTGTTATGTCCTTTGTTAGATTGGTAGATATCAATCATATCATCATCTGATTAATCTGATTCTACTTAGTTGCTTTGGCCTCATTTGTTACGCATCGACTGACATCTAAGAAGATCCAGCGTTTGATTGTGGTCTTCTACTGTAGATTAGTCTTGCAAGTAGGTGTAGGATTTAAGGTTCAAGCAGGGGAATAAGTTGTGAGCACTTTGAACTTTTGACTATTTTGATATGTTATGACCAAACTACTTGAGATTCCGACCACTTACTTGACCTCAATTCTGGTTGGAAACAAGTACTCTTCTTTTATATAGCATACTCGGAAAACCATATCATGACTGCGAATTAGTTCTGTATATGCGTAATGGGAACTTGAGTCTCAGTTTAGCTCGTGTTTAGTGTTAGTCATTTACCGTTTCCTTTTCGTTATCCTTTCACTCACCTACCATAAAGAAGAAATAATCCGTTCAGACATAGGTACCAGCACCAAAAACTATTTTCTTCATTGTCTGAATGACAAGTATCCGCCTCTGCTGTTGTCATTCATATATATAAGAGGATGAAACAGCTTCCCCGATGCCTCTGCAAGTTTGATGGTGTTCACTGTCTGCAAAAGATCTGGTGAACCAGTTTGAATATTGCATTTCAGCTTACTCTTTTTCCAGTTTTGATCTCCTAGAAATTTCAGTTATATGATACTCCCTCCGTCCCAAAATGAACGCCACAAAATTTTCAAATTTGCTCTTGATCAAGGGGAAATTTTGTCTTTTTTTTTTTTTGGACATTTTCATTTGAGACATTTCTGGAACTTAGCCTGATGTTCTGATTCCATTCCCCTGTCTTAAGATGAAGATCTGGAATTAAGTTTGAATCTTATTTTATATCATATGTTCGTTTGAGACGTTAAGGTCAGAATGCCTACAAAAAACAATTATTTGATGCATGCAAATCTGGTTATGTCAACTGTCAACGGATCTTGTTATCCATTTTCAACTTTCTATTTCTGCTGCACTCAGTTTTCAGATGCTTATCTCTTTGTTATTTTAATATTAAGTCATATACTCGGAACAACTTGTATTCTGATTCTTCCAACTTCTGATTCTTTTTTACTATTTTCTCAAATCCAATGTTATGTGCAGAATGTCTATGAAGGAACTATTAGAATGCAAGCATCCGACTGCCTGGATTGAATTTGAAAAGGGTCTCATTAATGAGGTATCGTAGGACATACAATGAGAACTTTACATACGTGAAGCTTTTTAAAACAAGTGGAGTTTATAAATAGCACTTTTCATCATGCATCCATAGTTCCACAAAATAATGTCCGACAATTCTGGAATAGCCTTTAGTCATGACACTTAATTGAGCTGTTTAATCAGGTATTCACTTAGATAGGAAGATAAGCTATTTCTGTCTGTGTTTATTATTTGTTTAAATGCGACCTGTAATTAAACTACATGCTATGGTTTGTATGTCATTCCAACTATCAACTGCAATCATGACACCATGAAAAATATATCACCTCTCAACTTATGGTACATCGAAATATCTTATAAAGTATATTTCCAGCAAACTGGATTTTATTTTCCAAATATAATTCATATACGGAGTATTTGTTTTCTTTCGCAAGTCTAAGCAACCTGAAAGTATGAATCTATGATTATAAGTTCTTCAAATCATGTCTTATTATTTTATTTTTATTATTATTATTGTCAGTTAAGTGTACAAGAGGATAGTTGTCTGCATAGGAACAGGGTTAAATGGCCACAAAAATCAAAAGAGAAAACAACCCCAAAGATTATTTTTGACTGGTGGCATTTTTGTCCTTACAAAGGTCCCAAGTAAGTAAGGACTTCCTGAAGAGACTACAGAGAGGAAGACCCGACAAATTGAACAGTTCTCTTCTTCCTGCTGTAAAATTGACTCAAGATCTTGAAAACTTGCTACTCCAGATGCTTCATAATACACATGATAATACTTTACATGAATAAGATGCTCGTATCCTTATCAGAATCGAAACTTTGACAATCGAAAAATCATATCATTGATCAAGTAGGTTACTGGCTTCTCTTTGCTTATAAACTCCAGTCTGGTTTCCATTTCAGGAGGAGCTAGCAAGGAAATTTTTTAAAGATGGAAGGCCACTTGATTTAGAAGGTAGGTCAAGACATACATAATTTTCCCAAAGCTGAAAAGTACTAGTTTATGGTTTATTACCTTCTAATGGTAACATAGTTTTGCAGGAATAGACTCGGTGAGTGTGAGTGAGTATTCCAACACACTTATGATATGGTGTTGTATTGTCTTGACACACTTTGTTCAGATCTATCTGCTTTTGATTTGATTTGATTATTCACGCGCCAAAATAAAGTTGTATATATTGAGTTGATATTGATTTAGGTCAGCTGTATGTGCCTTCCTGTTAGCCCGTAGATCCAAGTCATGCTATTAATGTATGTTTCAACAGCGTCATTTCTTCTCGCTTGTACACTTTAAATGACACTCGGCTTTCTTTGCAGGGCTCAAAACGTGTATACAACAAGGGTACTCCTACTTAGAAGGCCTTGAAGGATTGCTTCATGCATTGAAACATAACGGCTATGAAATGCACGCTTTCACGAATTTCCCAATCTGGTATAATTAGATGATTTTTTTTTCAAATAATTCCCTTTTGAATCCATATGTACCAGAATGACACTAGGGAAAATTTATGTACCAAAATGACCACTTTGAGAGAAGTCGGCATTGGTAGTGCCGTTTTTTGTTTGAAGTCGGCATTGCCAATGCCGACTTTAGGCCATTTTTGAAACCCAATTTGAAAAAAAAAAAAAAAAAAAAAAAGGCCTAAAGTCGGCATTGCCAATGCCGACTTTAGGCTTTTTTTTTTTTTTTTTTTTTTCAAATTGGAAATGCCGACTTTAGGCCTTTTTTTTTTTCAAATTGGGTTTCTCACATTTATATTTATCTGCCGACGATACGAATTGGGGTTAAAAAATTAAAACGCCCGTTTTTAAAATACCATGCGGCCGCAAAACTCCCATCAATCTCGTTTGTGATTCTTCCTGCAGCAGATAGGTCGTCGTCTACTCGGGCATGTTTCTCGGCTTCACAGATCCACCGACGGAATTCTAAAAAACTGAATTCGCAAATTGGACTTTGTTTCTTTTGCTTTCTAGATTTCCAAATTGAATTTTTAAATTGGATTATTGAAGAATAAACTCCAATTTTCGAAACCCAAAATATAGATTACAGAGGGAGTACGAAACTGAATTTGCAAATTGATTTAACCCTCCACAATGACTGTCTAACAAATAAGTATACTAGCCATAATTATTTTTTTGATCTTGGGTAACTCTGGTTAGATTGATTTTGTGAACCTAAAAAGGATTAGTAACTGAGTGTGCCTTATTTTCCTTAGTCAGAAACAACAACAGAAAATTGCTCTGGAGTCCTAACTCCTAAATGAATCGCAAGAGCAGAACAGAACGGATCGCAGAAGGGTAACCCTAATTCGTATCGCTGCAGATAAATATAAATGTGAGAAACCCAATTTGAAAAAAAAAAAAAAAAAAAAAAGCCTAAAGTCGGCATTGGCAATGCCGGCTTTAGGGTTTTTTTTTTTTTAAAAAAAAAAAAAGTTGGGTTTCAAAAATGGCCTAAAGTCGGCATTGGCAATGCCGACTTCAAACCAAAAACGGCACTACCAATGCCGATTTCTCTCAAAGTGGTCATTTTGGTACATAAATTTTTCCTAGTGTCATTCTGGTATATATGGATTCAAAAGGGAATTATTTGAAAAAAAAATCTAATTAGATTGGATGGTTCTGCAAATTATTATTCAGCCAATGATTCACAAACAGTTATGAAGAATTTCTTTCCTTTTGTAGGTACAAAATGATAGAGGACAAATTAAAACTCTCCACTTACTTATCTTGGACATTCTGTTCATGTATTACTGGTATTTTTTTGTCTGACCTTAATTGCTGTGTATTTATTTGAATTAGGATGCGTACACTTGCTTTGCTCGTCTAGGTCTCACATTTTCCTTCTCCTAATATTAAAGATGTTTCTCCCTCCATCCCTAAATAAGCATCCAATACTTATACAACAACAACAACGATAAAGTCTTAGTCCCAAAATGATTAGGGGTCTTACTAATTGACGTTACTACAATCGCCATTCAAAATATCATGTCCTACTTTGCACTTACATTGACGTAGTATGTTCATTTGGCATTTACTCCCTCCGTCCCACTCCCACCTCACTTGATACTAATTTCCATTTTGTTCCGTCTCACTTCACTTGATAATACCCACAATGGAAAGTTTTTGTACTCACAACACCAATCAAATTACTATTCCCTCCACTCATTCTCTCTCCTACCTTACTTTTTCTACCCACAACACTTCCTTCTACTAATTCTCTCTCCTACTTTTTCTTAGTTATTGTGCCCACCAAGTTGGTATCAACTGAGGTGGGACGGAGGGAGTATTGATGTATACTCCCTCCGTCTCAAGTTAGGGTGAACCAAAAAATTGGGCACACGAATTACGGAAAAGTAGGAGAGATAAATAGTGGAAGGAGGTATTTGTGAGTATGAAAAAATAAATAGGAGAGACAATGAGTGGGAGGAATAGTAAGTTGATTGGTGTTGTGAGTGTAAAAGTAAAGTAGGAGAGAGAATGGGTGGAAGGAATAGTAAAGATTCTTTGCTATTTTGGGCAGTTCACACTAACTTGGGGCGGACAAAAAGGAAATAAGTTCACACTAACCTGAATCGGAGGGAGTACTTACCTCTAAAACTGTTTAAAAGTCAACTTTCCTAATTTCCTTGAAAATTTAAAATGGACATTCATTTAGTAGCTTGAAATGGTCAAAATATCAGTTAAATGTTTAGAATTATATCCATGCAACTGAAATTTGGCGTAGATTCGCTATTGCTATGTATCAGTCTCTGGTTCAATCATATGTTTATTTTTCAAATGATTTTGTTCAAGCATCAGTATTGACGTAGACAAATTGGAGTTGTGTGCAATAGGGCATATTTTAACCTTCACCTATTGTGCAGCAGAATTTGTTTAATTAGTCTTCTTCGTAAATGCAGGAAAAAGAAAACCCGAGCCTGCCTTTTATTTAGAAGCTCTGAAATACCTGGCCGTTGAACCAGCAAGTTGTATCTTCATTGATGACAGGTGCATCAATTTATAAATATGCATACACCTCGTATGTTGTGAATTATTGACATACTCCCTCCGTCCCATTAATGTACTAACACACAAGGTGAGTTGCAACAGGATGAAAAATGTGGAGGCTGCAAAAGAAGTTGGGATGGTGGGTGTTGAATTCAAGAATGCATATACTCTACATCATGATCTCTCTCTCTTAGGAGTTGATGTTTCATCACGTGTAACAACCGTAAATGAAGATCTTTCCGATATTGCACAAGAACAATTGGCGTATATATCTTAACTCATCATCATTTTCCTCGAGGGATTCATTTTACCTCGTATTTAAAGACATACCGGTTTTCTCCTTTATTTTTACACTATCTTGTAAAACTCACTGTGTTTCAAGCCTTTATGTCTATGAAAACAAGCCTTTTCAAACTGTCAGTTTGAAGTGCCAGAATTTATAAAGAGCTTTTACATTCAAATTAAGTGGCAGAGTGTTAAAATGTCAGAACAATCAACTCCTTCCTTGAGTATGTCTGGTGTCAAGAATAACTAGTAGCTTATGTTTATAAGTAACCTGCTTGTTGATAAAAGGCCTATTAATTAACAAAAACCTATCTGGATAATACTTCCTCCATCCCAAAATAAAATGATTTTCTTACCCATTTCTACGATGAAAATTAATTTTAGATTTGTTTGATTATACTAATAAAATCCCCAAACTTGTTATTGATACACCAACAATACAATACTATCAATAACAAGTTTTAGATTTTCACTAGGATAGGATGATCAAATCAACACAATTATTGCTTGCTTAAAGTTCATTACTACTAATGGCACAAAAAAAAGTTGGGGTGATCATTTTGGGACGGAAGGAGTATCACACATGAGTTTCAGACAATATTAGAAACTCAGATCCCTGAACCGGTTGATGTTGGAGGAAGATTAAAAAGAATAAATGTATGTCTTGAATTAAAAACATGACATTTATTTAAACAGACAAAACA
The DNA here is from genome assembly GCA_026119855.1 of Campanula takesimana. Classification (NCBI taxonomy): domain Eukaryota; kingdom Viridiplantae; phylum Streptophyta; class Magnoliopsida; order Asterales; family Campanulaceae; genus Campanula; species Campanula takesimana. The sequence goes on from JAOWBW010000594.1 coordinate 38,946, forward strand.
AAACTAAAAAAATGCAACACTTGTTATAAAATGTATGGAGTACCAATTCTACTTCCTTATTTAAAAATGTGACATTTATGGGATAACATTACACCAAAAATAACAGGATAAATATACTAGTTATAAAAACATGTGAAAACAAAATCGTGATATCAATATCATAAGAAGTATTGAATATAGCTAGACAAAGATGCATAATGTTACAATAAGATAAGATAATTTCAAGGCCATAGTGAAAAGACAATATAACATAACACAACCAAGTTAGTTACAAATTTCATACCAGTTTCTCTTTTCACTATTTCTTCCTTTTTGTCTATCTACTTACTTTACAACAAAATGTACAACAACATATAACTTAAAATGGGTATAACAGGAACGCACAACAAACAAATAAAACTAAAAGAACTAGGACATTAGAACACATCAAACCTGACACCATATACCCTCCAGCACACTTTTGCTCGATGTCGAATGTCAATTAATAATCAGAATGGAACCAGAAAATAAAAAGATCAAATGTTAGAGGTAAGTGCATGGGGGAGATCATTGAATGGATTGAATCATTTTCCTCGTGTGGCATGTACAATCTCCTTTCACTCTCCGGTCCCACACAATCACCAGTTACTTCCGTTTTTCTCTTTGACTAGAGGCCAGAGAATATCTTGAGGAAATTTGATAGAAATTAGAGCTTTTTTGCAGTTATGGAATTTCCTTGACACACTTGTCACGACAAGCTTTTTTCTTCTGAAGAGGGTGTGGACTCCTTTGTTGTTAAAGCATGAAGCATAGACTCAGCAACGACTAATCTTTCTCTCAGCATGACATTGTATTCGTATAGATTCTCAATATTTCTCTGGATATCAGTCATGGAAATTTGAGAACCGGGAACAATATCTGTCAAACACGCAAAACAAAAGGTAAATAAAAAGCATACAAGATCTACTCCCTCCGTCCCAAAATAAATGTCACACCTTGACTTTTTTGGTCAAATTGATTGTCCTGGGACTAAAATTTTATAGGGAAAATGACAAATAAGGGTCTGAAGTTTGGGGGTCGTTCGTAGAAAGGGGTCCGATGTTCTAAAACTCGCAAATCAGGGTCTAAAGTTGATGAAAACTAGCAATTAAGAGCTTTTTGACGGAAAAGTTAGACTTTTCAGTTAAATCCACATGTGCCGTGCACATGTGGACCTAACTGAAATACAAGTAAATCTATAAGTGGTAAAATGACAATTTTAAACTTTAAAGGACTAAAAATAAAATTTTCACTAGTACATATAAAATTCACTAAATTAATTTTTTCTTGAAAATATATTCCACTAAACCATTTTTTAAAACATACCAATTTTACTTAATTTTATATTATTTGTGAAAAATACTTTACTAAATTAGTATTTTTGAAACAATTCTTAATTAATTTTTGTTTGGGGATAAATATTGCGCTAAATTAATCTAGCATAAAATAAAAAACTCGGAAATTATATCTCTCCTCTTTCTGTAACCAAAATTATCTACCCTCAAATGTAATTATACATCTCATTTTTTTGCTTTTGATGCATAAGATGGTGGGTGACGTGGGTTTACATAAGAGAAAGAGGGGAGATATAAATTCAAAACAGAAAAAAAATAAAAAATAATAATAATAATTTAGGAAAAAATTACTCCCTCTGTCCCTAAATGAGTGTCCATTTTCAAGAAATCTTTGTCCCAAAATGAGTGTCTTTTTTTAGCATAACTTTGTCCCTAAATGTTTTTTTCCGAAAAAATAAATAATCACCGGTCTCTTTATACGTGCAAAACTAAATGTTTGGAAAGGAGATTACAATATTATATATGAATCTTTGCCTCCAAAGTGTACAAAAAGTTGACATTTTCAGATGTCCCTTAAAATGAAATTTGGACACTCATTTAGTGACAGAGGTAGTAAAAATTATCTTTTTTAAAAAAAAAAAGTTAAGTGAAATTATTTTTCAAAAAACTAATTTCAATAATTTAATGCAATATGTTCGAAATTTGGATTTTAGAATAAATTGATTTAGTGCAATATTTTCTCAAAAATATAATTTAGTGAATTTATTTTCTTTGGAAAAACTAATTTTCTAAAACATTGTTTCAAAGGCAAAATAAAAAATTGTCGATTTATAATTTTTACAAAAAATAATTTAATGAATTTAAAAAATATTAATTTTGCGAATCATACATATATTTGTTAAAATTTTACTTTTTGTCCCTTAAACTTTAAAACATTCGTTTTACCCCTTACTAGTAAAACGAATTTCAGTTTAGTCCGCATGTGTCATGCACATGTGGATTTAACTGAAAAATCTAACTTTTCCGTCAAAAAGCCCTTAATTGCTAGTTTTCATCTGCTTTGGACCCTTATTTGCGAGTTTTAGAACATCAGACCCTTTTCTACGAACGACCCCCAAATTTTAGACCCTTATTTGTCATTTACCCAATTTTATAATAATGTTTCTCTTCATGAAGTTTTAAAAATTGTTGCTGACAGTGTTTCTTTTGGAGCATCAATAACCATTTTTAGACTAACATGAAGATAATTAAGTTTTCATAACTTTTGCTCAAAGTTCAATAAAGTTGACCAAAATAATCAAAGTGCGACATTAATTTTCGGACAGAGTATATAAGTTAGAGGCTTGCCTTATAAATGTAATTCAGCATGAAGTCAAGAAAGAGTTTTCACTCAATGCTGTGTTTATTGTTTGTTATCAGACCAAAGTAACTAGAAACAGTATTATGCACAAAGTTTCAGCTCCGCGCCCCAAATTGAGTATCCTTTCTTGAGAAAATTATATCCCAAAATAAGTGTCTTTTTTCTATCCTAAAGAGTTTCTACTTGTTTAACATTGTCAAGTATCATGCCTAATGTCACTCATCAATGTGCTATAAGGTTAACTACGGGTACTCATGGACATGTGCTTCTAGGAAAATGCTTAGTAATCAACTACATTTTGTTTTTTAATTATTTCTTTATTATAAACACAACTACCTTCTCAAACAACAAAAAGGGACAATCATTTTGGAAGAGTAGTATTTGGCATGCTGATGTTCGTTACAAGGTTCCGGGTTGCAACATAGCTAAATAACCAGGCTTACCAAAAAAAAAAAAAATGGGAAGACAAATAACTGAACAGCGTAAACCTCAATGAAATGAGAGAAATTATCCCGACATGATTTGGTATCATCCCATCCCTAGTTTTGTTAAAAATACTCTTAAGTGATTTGTCTAAAACCCAAGCCAACTGTCTAATTAGTTATGAATAATCGCAATACAATTGTAATACCCGAAAATTTTCCTCTTATCTTTTTTTTTATTTTGGGCTCTTTTATTATTAATTGGGACAAGTGAATTAAAGAAAGTATTGGGCTTAAGTGATTAAGTTAAAATAGAAACGCCCAAGTCATTGTTTAAGGGGAAAAGGAATCCTTTTTAATTAGGGATTTGAAAACCCTATAATATATATACTCTCCTAAATCCCTAGTCTCTCTATTATTTATCAAAAAGAAAAGAAAAGAACGGGGAGAGAAGAGAGAGGGCAGCCGCAGAGAGTGAGAGGCGGAGAAAGAGATCGGGGAAGAGAGAAGGAGAAAGAGAGAAGGTTTGAGATCAATCCTCAAAGGTAAAACCTAGTCTCCCTAACCTTTTCTTATTCATCTTTGTTGATTTAACCATTAGAAATCATGGTTGGGGGAACCCTAATTTAAGAATGATGAACTAGGGTTTGAGTTCATGATTTGGGTTTTGATTTTGAAAGGTAAACCAAGTTGAATTATGGTTTTGATTGAGTAAACTCTTAAAAACTGGAATTAAGGTTTGCATAATAGTATTCAAGAAGAAGGAAAAAATGTGTTTATGGTAGTGTGTGTTGTGTGCGTGTGTGTTACTGTGTGTGTGTCTGTGTGTGCGTAGGTGCAGTGTGTGTGAGTGCACAGTGTGTACCGTGAGTGTGTGTGTGTGTGTGTGTGTGTGCGTGTGTAGTGTAAATAGTGTGTATATTTTGTGTGTGCGTGTGTAGTGCAAACAGTGTGTGTGTGTGTGTATTTTGTATGTGCTGTGAATAGTGTTTTAGTGTGTGTAATTGCCTAGTTCGAATTTAGAATTGGGAATTGATAATAGTAAACCCTAGGTATGAATCGATGAAACCCTAGGGGTATTTTGGTAAACCTAAAAGGGTAGTTTGGGAATAAATCTAATTGGGGAAATTGTGAAACCCTAGAACGTGTATTAACCTTAAAAGGAGTTAAAGAGAATAACTTGTAGATTAATCATAAGAGAAGGTAAAGCATAATGGGGACGGAAGTAAATAGTGTACTTTTGTCTAAGAAAGTTATTTCGCATGATTGTAGATACGTGCGCGTGGTTTTGCAAGAAGGATTAACGCAAGCCAAGGTAAGGGATTACATTCCTAAGTCTTTTTGAGATTCATCCTTTGAAATAGGATCCTCATTATTCTTTCTAAGTCTAGCTACCAAGTGGCCAATAGTATTTGAACTCTTATGACATGAACGTCTTTTGAATTGATCTTACCCTTGATGTGTATTGTTCAATGGGTATCTAAGTGAATTGAAATTGCTTTATGTGTTCTTGTACCTTTGAACACTATGTGAAATATTGCTGTATCTAATTGAAACAGGTGCAGTTAGCTTTGTCTAATTGAAAAGGGCTTAGCAAGAACTAGTCTAATTGAAAATGACTAAATGAAATTGTCTAGTTTGATTGAAAAGAATTAGGCACGGGTATGCTATTTGATGAAGTAGCTTAAAGATCATGATCGACCTTAATAAGGGAGCACCCTGAAAAGGTGTAAGGTCTCTTAACACCCTGAAAAGGTGTAACACTCTGAAAAGGTAATATAACTATGGAATTGACGAACTTGTGATAGGGCCATAATTTCTTTAAGTATCGTAACTGTATTTTGAATTATGTGTAGTTAAGTCATTGATGTTTAAGCCTTTCATTGAAGTGTTTGTTTGGCTCCGTTCTTTCGGTCATCTCTTCTTAGTACCCGGAGAGATCCCGTATGAGCTTACTGAGCATTGTTCGCTCACCCCTTCTTTTATATTCTTTTCCCCAGGCAAAAAGTAGAGGGAAAGGTTAGATCGCAGCGAAGGGCAGTCCGTGATTTAATGAAGAGTTTCATCGTTTTGTTTTATGTTAGAGCTAGTGGGATTGTACTAGCCGTTAAGTTTGAATTACAGTTATGCTTCCGCACTATTTTGAATTGTGGTTAGATTATACTAGCCGTTACAATTGAACGTTGGGTTTGAATTATGTTTGACGTTTGGGATTTCCTGGTTTATGGATTATTATTATCATTGGAAAGTTTGGGTCGTTACAACAATGCAGATATAGCTATGCCCTGTAATGAAAATGGCAGCTGCTGTGAACTCCGCAAAGGCAATTTCCTAAGAATGTTTAGAGGGTGTAGATTGGTGTCCCATTGAGTCTGAGAGGTCTACGTGACTGGAAAGGGAGTTTCAAGAGGAGGAGATTTGAGGTGCTGTTGATAGGATGGCAAATGATAAGGTTGTGGACCTGATGGTTTTTCGATGGCCTTCTTTCATTCGTGTTGGAATATTGTGAAGCACGGTCTTATGAGAGTATTCAGTGATTTTTTTGGGAATGGTATTGTAGGCAAAAGCATAAACACTACGTTTATTACTTTAGTCCCTAAAAAAGACCAGTCGGTCACGATTAATGATTTTAGGCCTATCAGTTTGGTGACGAGTGTTCACAAGATCATTACGAAGGCTTTGTAACTTAGACTGATGGTAGTGTTAAGGGATACCATTTATGAAGCTCAAAATGCTTTTGTAGGGAGAAGGCAAGGTATTAACGCGCGCTGATTACAAATGAGATGGTTGAGGATTGACAAATGAAAGGAAATAAGGGTGTTGTGAAACTTGATTTTGAAAAGTCTTATGATAGAGTGAGTCAGAAATTCCTAGATTATGGTCTTGAGCGTAAGAGGTTTGGTGTTAGATGGCGGAGATGTATTATGGGGTGCTTTAGGGCCACGAGTTTTTCTGTCATAGTCAATGGCAAGGCTCAAAAGTTGTTTGAGGCTTCATGAGGCTTAGGACAGGGAGATCCCTTATCTCATTTTTTGTTCAGCCTTGCGACAGATATTTTGAGTAGACTTTTATCTAGAGAAGAGGTCAGAATTATGGAAGGGTGTAAGGTGGGTAAGGAGAATCTTATGGTTTCCTATCTACAGTTTGCTGATGACATGGTGTTGTTTTTAGCTGAGGGCGCACGAAATTTTAAGGTGATGACAATTCTTCAACTATTTGAACATGTTTATGGGTTGAAAATTAATTTGGCAGTGTGAGATTGTTGGGATTAATTTGGGAGAGGAAGGGGGTATAATGTTTGCGTCTTTGATTGGTTGTCAACTTCTTTCTTGGCCTATATCTTATCTTGGGGTACCTTTGGGGGAGGGAGGTTAATCCGAGAAACATTTCCTTTTGGGACCCAGTGGTAGAGAGAGTTAATAAGCGTCGTGCTAGCTGGAAAGGTTCCTATTTTTCTTTTGGTGGACATTAACCTAGTGCGAGAGCATCTTTCTAGTATTCCGCTTTAGTATCTCTCTCTCTTTAAAATGTCAAATGCTGTTGCAGACTAATGAGAGAACGATGAAGAAGTTTTTGTGGGAAGGCTTGGGGAGGGGAGAAGAGATCATTCAGTGGCATGGGATAAAGCATGTCGTACAAAAGAGGATGGTGGATTGGCATCGGGTAATCTCGGGTAATCTGATTAATCAAAACATCTCCCTAGTTAGTAAATGGCTATAGAGATTTCTTCGAGAACGTCAAGCTATTTGACATAAAGTGATTAAGAGTAAGTTCATGATCAACGAAATGGTTGGGATGCTTCTTTCAACGGTTCAGGTTCGCACAAAAGTCTGTGGAAATTTATTTATCAGTGTTACCGCCTGTTAAATCCACTTACTCGGTTCAAGGTACGTAATGGATGGGAAGATACTTGGATTGGTACTTCTTCTATAAGGGACTTATACCCTCAGCTAAATCTCCTCTCTTTAGTTCATTGGGCCCCTATTACTGATTATCGGGTGTTTGGTGGAGAGGAGAAGTTTCATGGAATTTTCATTTCTTCTGTAACCTTAATGATTGAGTCTGTTGATGTTGGTGTTTTTCTTTATTCCTTATCTCAAGTTCTTTTGTCGGAGAACCAAGATTCTCGGGTTTGGGTTTTAAAGGGCTTAAGAAAATATTCTTGCAAGTCCTTTCTTAACTTCTTGAGTCGGAGCAAAATCCATCTTCCTCTCATTTTCATATGTGTGTAAGTCTAAAAGACCTTTTAAGATTTGGGCATTTGTGTGGATTTTAAAGCTTAATAAGCTTAATACAAATGACAAGCCGCACATCGTAGGCCTTTTAAACGTCTATTGCCTAATCATTGTATAAATTGCAGGGAATTTGTTGATTATGATCATTTCTTTCTTAAATGTCGTGTAGCCCGGTTTCTTTGGAATTGTCTGTTTGAGGTTGCTTAAGAAGAGTCAGTGAGCTCAGATCCCATCTCCTTTTTTTTCAAACTAAGTTCAGTAAAGGAGTAGATGCGAGACACTTGTGGGAATGTGGAGTGTTTGCCATTTGTTGGTGTATTTGGATGGAGAGGAATGCGAGGATTTTTAAAATCCAATTGTTACCAAAGTAACTTTTGTGGGAAAGAGTAGTGTATTTAACTTCTCTATTTATTTATTTTTTGGTACAAAGGAAAGGAAAGAATTTAACTTCTCTATGGCCGTACGCAAATGGTGTTTTCAAAGATTTATCACTCAATGATTTGAGAGAAACTGGAATGTTGCAATAGTCTAGAGTAGCTCTTTGTATTGATTGTGTTTTTCATTCGTTGTATACAGACCCCTTGTCCATCCTTTTGTATTCAATTCTTATCTCATTATAATCTTCTTTTTCTATAAAAATAAATAAATAAATAAACAACGTATGGAAATGGCTTTCAACCAGCTTTATTAGTATTAGGAGAGTTTAGACGGATAAGAAACATGCCTCCACAGCCATGTTAAATAATTAATTATTTGCTGACAAAGAAAATAAAAACACGAAATTTTGATACCTACCTGTCGAAGGTGGAAAAGGTATTTGATCATCAGCTGCTGCAAATACATGTGGCCGCGAAACATCTTTCTTGAGTAAACCAGTACCAGTTACATTTTTTCCATCTTTCATATTTTTCAGCAGTTGGAGATCACAAGAATTTTTCTGCACAAGAAATGTTTCTTTTGTATTCGTAAAAATTATATATAGAGGTGAAGATCCCAGAATATAAATGAGGGGAAGAAAAGATTTGAAACAAATAGAAGTTCAAACAAGCTCGCTGCAAGTCATATTTTACAGCATGCACGCTTCACGCAGGGCATCCAACAGTTAGTTCATTTAGCATTTTCTCTATGGATCGGAGAAAATCTGATAGAGAAATAACCAATAGAGACAAAACCAGTGAAATTTTAAGGACTTTTACTCCCTCCGCCTCACTTTTTTTGGCGACTAGTCAAAAACTATTTGTATATGAATGCATGATAAATCTTTTGGATAATTTACTGTTTTCCATATATACCATTATTTTAATTATCTCTTGTGAATGCAAAATGGTGTGATTTTTCAAATTTAAATAGGGATGTTGATGCGGGAAATAACCCTCCATATATCCTTGAGATTCATTGTTGATGGAGTGGGTTTTCGGTTCAAGAAACTATTGGAAAGATCGGTTTGATATTGTAGTCTAAAATAATAAACACCAGAATTTTGGGTCCACTTAAAGGGCATTCTGGTAATTGAATATATAATGATGCGGGAAATAACCCTCCATATATCCTTGAGATTCATTGTTGATGGAGTGGGTTTTTCGGTTCAAGAAACTATTGGAAAGATCGGTTTGATATTGTAGTCTAAAATAATAAACACCAGAATTTTGGGTCCACTTAAAGGGCATTCTGGTAATTGAATATATATTTCCAGCAGGAGTATTATATACCATTGGATAGATAATTGAGTCTAGTTTCATACGCAAGAAACGGATCATCATTCCGAGTTTTCTACATCAAGTTATGGTCATTTTACTAAGTGTTGTGCAGGTGGACAGATTCATCCGAATTTTGACAAGTCTTTTGATCTTTCATATTTCTAGTCAACCTTATCATCAAGTAATTAATTCATAGTTTATCTACTTAGTATTTAATGTTTTCCTAACTTGGAGGGATGTTCCAAGAGTACTATAAATAGCCTATACTACATGTATTTGTAAGAGAGTGAGTTAAGTTATAGAAAATTATTGAGTCTTTGTGACTTGTTTAAGAAGATGGATTTCTTCTTGTTTTATCTTATCCCTTAGGTTTGGGTTCCTTTGGGTGGTGATTTGACTCATATTCATTGGTGGATTCCTTTGAATATCGAGTTTGTTAACCCGTGTTTGTTCACTTGTGTTTCCTCCGATGTCTTCTCCACTTTTCCGGCATCAAATTGGTACCAGAGCTGAGGTTGGTATGCTTCCGCAACATTACCAAGACCGGGATGTTATGGTGAAAGATCTAAGGAGACAAGTGCAGCAACTTAAGCGTCGTCTTGCACGCTACGAATCTTTGGAACATGATGAAGCGCGTCATGATTCAAAGATGTTGATTTCAATAGATCGTGAGAAGATTTCCCTTTCCAATCACACATTTGACAAGGTGTCGATTGAAGAGGCTTCTCATCGATTTAACTATCGATTGAACCTTACTTTCCAAAAATTTTATGACGAAGAGTTTTTTGAAAATCTTGCATGGCCATTTTCATATTCAACAAGTGAAGAAAAAGTTGTGGATTGGAACAAACCTCCAATCTATGATGAAGATCCAATCTACGACGAAGAACTTGGAGAGCCCATCGGTGTTATTGGAGGCAATAACATGGAGGTAAATATGTTTATATTATCAGATTGTTTTCTTTATGATGGAACAAGATCAAAGCAAGGTTCATTTTTCTTTTTACGGCACACTCATCAAAGAATTATGCAACATAAAAGGTGTGTTGGGAAAATTATTCGTCACTTCAAAATTCGAGGACGGATTTTCTCCAACCAAGGGAGAATGATGCGGGAAATAACCCTCCTTATATCCTTGAGATTCATTGTTGATGGAGTGGGTTTTCGGTTCAAGAAACTATTGGAAAGATCGGTTTGATATTATAGTCTAAAATAATAAACACCAGAATTTTGGGTCCACTTAAAGGGCATTCTAGTAATTGAATATATATTTCCAGCAGGAGTATTATATACCATTGGATAGATAATTGAGTCTAGTTTCATACGCAAGAAACGGATCATCATTCCGAGTTTTCTACATCAAGTTATGGTCATTTTACTAAGTGTTGTGCAGGTGGACAGATTCATCCGAATTTTGACAAGTCTTTTGATCTTTCATATTTCTAGTCAACCTTATCATCAAGTAATTAATTCATAGTTTACTACTTAGTATTTAATGTTTTCCTAACTTGGAGGGATGTTCCAAGAGTACTATAAATAGCCTACTACATGTATTTGTAAGAGAGTGAGTTAAGTTATAGAAAATTATTGAGTCTTTGTGACTTGTTTAAGAAGATGGATTTTTTCTTGTTCTATCTTATCCCTTAGGTTTGGGTTCCTTTGGGTGGTGATTTGACTCATATTCATTGGTGGATTCCTTTGAATATCGAGTTTGTTAACCCGTGTTTGTTCACTTGTGTTTCCTCCGATGTCTTCTCCACTTTTCCGGCATCAGATGTGAAGTATGAGTTTTTTATAATCATTTGTTGGGTATTTTTAGGATTTATTCTAGTGAAATCCTTGAGTTTTATTGTCATCTGAAATGGGTTTTGAATGTTTTATATATATCAGGGACAAATGATAAAAGTGCAAAAATTGTAGACATTTATGGGCTTTTTGTGGATTTCCAGCGGTACCTGGAAACCTGGAGGACTTTTGGAGAATTTCAGAAGGATCCAGGGACCATGCAGGAAGAAGTCACTAAGCGGTAGCCTAAAGCGTCCGCATAGCTTACTGGGACCACGCTTATAAGAAGACATGCGACCGCTTAAGGCGTCCGCATAAGAAGAAGACCTATGCGAGCAAAGGCGCCGTATAGCCTCGTGTCTCAGCTTTTGTTATTTTGAGAATTCCTGTTCTGGCTACGATTTTGTCCATGTATATATAATATAGCAAACCGTAGTTACTTTTATGGCGAATTTTGACGTACGGTTTCTAGAGCTACAGAAGAGGTTTTTAGAGATCAAGACTTGCGTTTTTCATATTTTCTTTGAATCTAGAGATTATGGTTCATCAATCCATGATGAGCTAACACCTCTGTGGATTGGAGGTAAAGTGTATTAAAGGTTATGTATATCGTGTGGACTTAGGAGAAAGCTAGATAAGCATAGATCACTGTGATCTCAGCGGACTTTTACATGAGTGAATGAACCTCACTAGTAATTAAGACATTAATCTGATAAGCATAAGTTGATGATACACGTGAGCCCAATCCATAGACTCTTCCATATCCGAATTCGTGCTAATTGTCTGCTTTACTGTTATTGCTCAAGTTAATTTTATGAGGAAAAATATTAAATCAAATATCATTTTTTCACTGCTTTATTGTTGTTTATCCACCAAGTATTTGTGGATCGACACCCTGCGCGCATATACTATATCGGTAACTTGTGCTCAGGATTTCATTGAAATAAACAACAAAAGAAAATGTGTCCATTATTAATGAGACAGGGAGAATTTGAAGAAACAAGTATAGGTTAATTTAATTATCCTAATAAAAATCTAAAAATTGTTATTAATAGTATTTATAACGGTGTATCAATAACAAGTTTTAGATTCTCGTTAGGATAATTAAATTAACCTATAATTATTGCTCAGGATTTCATTGAAATAAACAACAAAAATAGTGGGAACATCATTTTGGACGGAGGGAGTAGTAAGCGAATGATGTTTTGTGCATGATAGATGTTTTATTTGTGTGAGCGGGAAGAGCTTTAAAATTCTTTTGGACCTCTCAAAGAACTAGATGTTCTGAAAATTTAGAAAAATAAAAGGGAAAGAAAAAACTGAATACACCTCAAGAATCCTTTTGGGGGTTTGTCTCAATTGATTTGGTAGGAATGAAACAAACCAAACAATCAAAACACATAGGAATTAAATGAACCAAACTATCAAAAGACAAAACAAGAATGAGCAAGGTATTTGATAGAATTAATATTCTTCCATTCCAAAATAAATAAATAAAAAAAAAAAAAAACTCAAATTATTGTCTTTAAAAGGCTGTTTGGCACACTTTTTCTCCGGATAAAGGTGGGACATGGCTAACCTCCCAAATGGTGGCAAGGTTAGCTCTCCCTGTGTGTGTGTATGTATGTATGTAGATATGTATATATTCTATGTATAATAAAAGATATATAATGTATAATAAAAGATACATAAGGTAAGAATAAAAGCAAGTCACCTGTCCGCCACTTGCACAAGAGGACATTGCCTCCAGGTTAGATGCACAATTTGCAAGACCAGATTTAACACCTTGTATATGCTTTTCTTCTGGAATGGCCTTCTGTAAAATAAATATCATCTCCTCAAATTAGACTCGATCAAATAATTTGAAGGAGCAAATTTCTCTTAAATGACATGCGGCGATGTTACCTTCTCACTAGCCAAGTTGACTTTTCTGTTCAAACTGATAGTATCCAGTTTGTGTTGCTTTCTCTTACCTGATGATCCATGTTTTTCGATAATGAATCCACTGCAACATGCATCCCCCTGAACACTTTCATACTCGGGAGGTATTGCAGTACATCCCCAAGTAAATCTTACATATTTTCGCAACTATGGAAACAACAGGAGAAAATAATCAGTTCAATATGAAATGTATATGATACTGAACTAGAACAGTTCAGAGCAAATGAAGAAGAATACAGCAGATCTAGAATCTCAGATCAGACGATGTACCTTATTCCAGTGTTCTTGAGCTTTTCGGCGACTTCTTATTTTCCGCATTATGCTGTCTTCACTACGGAACTTCTTTACCCTGTACTCACACTACATAATCGAAAGTTAGGGCAACAAGCACATCAAGGATAAACAATACTCCCTCCGTCCCATTTTGAAACAAGACAAAGTGGGATTGCACAGGGAAAAGTGTTATAATATTAAAGTATTGTGAGTATAGAATTGAGTGGAGGTCGTTGGTGGGTGGGGAATAGTAAGTGGAGTATTTGTTGTGAGTATGACAAGTGGCCCCATTAATTAAAAATATAAAAACTTTCCATTTTGGGCTTGTTTAGTTTCAAATGGGATGTCGAAAATGGAAATAAATCTTATGTCAAATGACACTATACCAACTAATTTAACAAATGCACTCAAAAAATATAATAATCATTTAAATCGAAATCATGACAAGTGCAGAAAAGATAGTATAAAAAGTAATTATTCAAATATTTAGACGCACAGCGTACTTGTACTCTATCTGTCTTATATTACTAATCAAATACCCCCTCCGTCCTAAAATGATAGTCCCGTTTGACTTCTCAAGCATATTAAGGGCACAATATAAGTTTTGGAAATGAAGTGATTTCGAAGCCTTAATTTTGGAAATAGGACTAACTTTCTGGGACAAACAAAAAGGGGAAATAGGACTATCATTTTGAGACGGAGAGAGTATTATGCATATAATATCTTGTCCTATAATCTTGTATTTTAAAGCTCGCCTCATCCTACACCAGGTGTTTATGTCGACACCCATGCGCGTGTCAATAAAGTATAGCTTGACTTATCTTTCCTTTGCACATACATATGAAAATGATGTTATTTAAGATAGTTAATGCTCACAGGTTATTAAAGAGTAAACGTGTGCTTGAAGAACATTTTATTAAGGGATAAGAAGCATACTTGCACCAAAAAATAGAAGAAGATGCCAATACTAATGCAATAAAGGCCACCTAAATCAGCAAGGAAGCTCACTGCAGTTTAAGCAAAAGAAGGCTGCATTAGAACACGCCAGGATAAAGTTAATCTCGAATAAATCTGATTCATTACATATACTGCAGGTTCCAGAAAAGAAGTGTACCATGTTTGACACAATAGTAGTTAAATGAATTCGTTAGGAATGCGTTTGCTGGTAACTTATATTCTGCACTTAAAACTTTTCAGCTCTTCAGTTTTTCAAGTCTTATTTATGAAAAAGAAAGGGTCGCCAAGTGACTTCCAAAATCCAAATTAGGACACTCTCAATTAAACAACTAATCAATTATGAAATTAACAACTCAATGTGAAGAATCGACAATGATAAGCAAGGACAACCAGAAGGAAATAAAAGAATCTCGTCTCGGTGTCATATTTCAAAACAGCCTTTCTACAAGTGTTTCATCATCTAAATTTAAACTTACAAATATCATTATATTCTAAGTTCTTAAATTTAAGCATCATCATCAAAATTGGTAAAGACAATAATGGCAGAGCATATTATTATTTGCATTTGCAATAATGTTAAGTTTAACATATTTGTTTTTCAGAAAAGGGCCTCTAGAAATGGAATGAAGTAGTAGAATGAATTCATCAACAGTAGCAGTAAATAACTCACCAGGCCCAATTATGTTTTGATTGTCGATTTCCACAACATAAGCTGAAAGAAAGTTAACATACAGAGTCGTGTTGATTAATCCATCATTAGAGCTTTGAAGCGATGCCTGGAGCTGATTTATGTCACTAAAAGATGAACCAGGAAGGAAGTCATGAAACAGAGGTTGGATGAGTCTTAGATCATGATGATTGTGGTATATTCTTGGAAACAAATTAAATTTCAGAACATTTGGATCTCTTCCTCTAAATGTAATATATTTCTCCTCACTCGTGCTTCCGTTCTTCAACTTTCCACTTACGAAACTCAAATGCTTTTTACTGGCATGGCTCTTCGCAGTTAGGTTAAACTCGAATCCAACAGCAGTTGCAGGGTCATTTGGAAGATCAACAAACTGCCATGAAATATATGCATTATCTCGAATAAGCTGACATTTATTGCACTTAAGAGTTACGGTAGGTCCGTTTGTGGTGTTGTGACAAGAATAACCGACAAAGGTTGACAGAGGAGTCACCCTGGAGTCAATGAAGCCCGGGTTTCCAGTAACTAAAGTACCAAGACCACGAAGATTTGAACAACTCATAGTAGAAATGGTGGTTATATTGAATTCCAAGTCATTGATGAATAAAGCTAGGTCAGGTGCATTTGTAGCTCTCACACTGTGCACCTCAACCGTCCTCTTTGATATAATTTGGTATAGTAACCTGTGAAAGTAAACAAACCATGGTTGTGACAAAAGAAAAAAGATGTTGCTGTCTCACTTATTAATCAAAAATAAAGAATACAAATGAATACAAGAAAGATAAGAAGCGAATACAAGAAAGATTAGAAGCATCCTAGGAAAGACAGTAACGGCTCCATATGCATTGCAAAATTTAGGATAAGAAAGTCATCCGTTACTCACGCAGCAAGTAAGCCAATAAAAAGAATCCAACTTGCAATCGAGAAAGTTCCCCC
Source organism: Campanula takesimana (assembly GCA_026119855.1). Classification (NCBI taxonomy): domain Eukaryota; kingdom Viridiplantae; phylum Streptophyta; class Magnoliopsida; order Asterales; family Campanulaceae; genus Campanula; species Campanula takesimana. The sequence goes on from JAOWBW010000594.1 coordinate 54,553, forward strand.
TAGTTCTGTTTTCCTCTTCTTCATGACCTTCTGATCATCCTACAGAAAAGCATGGTACACATAAAGATGCACGTAACTTTAACTGCAGAATTGCAATAGCTTAACACTTAGACATTTTCTTAACAATGTCACGTGAAGAGAGAGGGCACACGCCAATTAGGAACAAAATAACATATGCATTTGAAGGATGGGTCAAAGATGATAAAATGCTCAAACAGTTCCTCCAGTAGAAATGAAGCTTGAAGAAGAGGCATCAATGACAGTTATCACATAGATACAATCGCACACAGGGACGTGGAAAGAAGTTAGTACCAATGGGTGAATGACGGAATAGGACCCACCAAGAAGCTGAAAAGAAAGCCAATCTTTTTGTTCCTTTGCAACTCCAGGCCCCATTTGTTTACTTGTGGTTGCATCACTATCACGTAAAATGCTATCTTTACATCCCAATCAAATTTATGGGATTGAACGTGACGAAATACCTAAACTGTACTCCTGCGCACCAATCCTTCATAGTTCGGTAACTAACAGAAGTTGGTGGATGTTCATTGTCCATTATAAATAACAACTAGGCCCACTAAACCAGCTATGAATTCTACTTTTATATGGATATGCAATAGAAGACCCAATTATTTAAAGATTCAATTACAGGACGTTCACCAAACAAACAACTGCACATGATCAATTAATTTCAAAAAAAAAAAAAAAAAAAAAAAAAAAAAAAAAAAAAACTAGGCACCAAGTACAGAAAGAAAAGTACAAAAATTATGCTTCTCTCAGGTGGGCATATTATTGATAACTCCGTTAAAGAAACTCTCACAAGACTTTTATCAAACAGGTGCAGTGCATAAATTAGTACTAACACAAGACGATCAGATAAAGTTACCAGCCAGTGGCGAGTGGCGAAACAGATATCCAAGCGGCTAATCCACCAGCGGATCTTGAACCAAGGTGAACGGCCATCTCCAAGGCTACCAAACCGAGCACCAAAGCAAAATATGAGCCAAATTACAAGCATAACAAGGGTTGCCTCCAAGAAAACAGCTTGAGATTGGGTGTACTTCTTGATTGAATCGAAAGAAAAGATGGTTTGAGGGAAGTTAATGGAATAATCAACTCCAGAACCCACAACCCAGTCATCTGGGTGAACTGTAAAGAGAGTACAGCTGCTGCTGGAATCATTGTAGAGGTAACCAGGATTGCAAGAACACAAGGTGGAGTTGTATTGGAAGGAATTGGGGGTTGGGCATTGCATTTGATAAACTCTAGCAGTGTCTGAATTACTGCTTGGTAGTGCTGCTGGTATGGATCTTGGGAAGGGGGAAAGGTTTGAACATGGACCTTGATTGGAAATGGTTGCTTGTTAATGGAGGTGAAAGGCAAATTGAAGGAAGTGGACAAGAAAGAAAGGAATTTTGGAGAAAGTAGGAGAAGGCTGCGCCAGGTGGAGATTATCAAATGAGTGGGATATACACACCCATCAGATTGGTTGGTAAGTGTACCTACTTTCATTAATCATAAAAATACCATTATTATTTGAAAATACATTAATGACCTTATTGTTTTCACCCTAATTCACCTAATTCACCTAGAGCCGTCAATTTGGGCTAAGCCCATTAGCCCGACCCACAATAGAATAAAGGTGGGTTGGGTCCTAAATATACTAACCCAAATATAAGTGGGTCATTTTGGGCTAGCCCATTTGGGTCGCGGGCCAAACGGGGTTGAGGCGGGTTGGGGCGGGCCAACCCACTTTTTCCCCCTTTTCATCTGCCGTCTACCGATGTCGTTTAGTGAATAGTGAATGTGTGCGGTGTGCCTCTAGGTTTTCACTTGTCAATTTCATTATATCGCCTTTCTCTCTCGCTCTCTCTTCGACCCTTCTCTCAACCGACCGGCGCCGCTACCACTCGCCACCATCGCCATCGTCTTCAATCTTTATTGTAGATGCAAGAACTTTGAAATGTTTTTGGGATAGTTAGATAGCCTTCGAGGAGTTTTTTGATTGAGATCAATTGTCTTGAACATGCTTTAATTATTTTGTTTTTATCTTTTTGTTTGTTATCAAAAATGATATTTGAACTTTATATCAAAATGTGATTATGGACTTGTTGCTCTAAAAATGTTGTTGCCTTGCTTAATCTTTGAGTGATATTCATTAAAAAGAAAACAAAAAAAAAAAAAAAAAAACCATTGTAGTCGTAGCCCGCCTGGCCCACCAACCCAAGGTGGGTTGGGTTGGGATTCAATTTTCCCAGCCCGCTAAAAATTTGGGCCAGCCCGCCACGCCCCGTTTAGTGGTGGGCTGTGGTGGGTTGGGCCTGCCCCGCCCCACTAGCCCATATTGACGGCTCTAAATTCACCCACCACGTTCCTCAGATCTCTCCAGCAGATCCAACCACCATTCTTCTCCCAAATCCCCAATCTCTTCGTAAAACAATTTCAGTCAATTATGAATAGTTTATTTATACAATGAGTGGCACTATATCACCAAAAATATATTTATCCAATGGTTCATCAAAAGAAACGCTTAAAAACATCTCTCTTTTTTTTCTGTTTTATGGAAGGTTGATATGATGCTTCTACTGATAATTTCCTTGAGTTCATGGATTATGTAAAAATTCTTTCTTTAACTGTTAAAAGAATTTTAATAAAGCAAAGATTTAAAATCTCTTTCATCTTCCATTCTTTCAATTGCTTTCTCTCTCATCTTCATCTGAAAATTCAGTCTACCACAAGTCTTCTAATGAAACCAAATTTTTATTTCCCCCTTGGGTTTTGTGAAATTTTTAGGGAAACAAAGTGGGTGTTTGTTTGTGGCATTTTTAATGCGCAAACAAATAATGGAAATATTTAAAATACACATAAAATAAATGAATTTCAAATACATAAACAAACACCGGAAATATTAAGGGTGTTGTTATACACACCCGTAAAATTGATGAATAAACCCGTAAGGATAAATTCACCCCTTATAAATAAAACATTTTCAATGAACTTCCTATTATACCCTTGGCCAAAATATGTTTAGCCCCCCAAATTAGACACCCATTCCCACTTTGCACCCTCGCGCGAATTTTGTCCCAAGGTGGCACCTCAATTTACCGCGAGTCCCACTTTGCACCCTACCACCTAACGGAGTTAGAATTTTAACGGAATATGGGCATGTGAGGGGTATTTTAGTCATTTTTTTATTACCTTTTAATTATTTTTTTAATGTACCATTCTCTTTAAAATTTTCTTATTTACATAAATGTAGTAATACATTATTATCATTTTAATTATTCAAAAAATTAAATTTTCATATATTAAAATTATTTATTTTGTATTGATGAAAGAATTTATTCTAATGAAACAAAAACAAAAAAAAAAAAAGGAAGGAAAAACCCATGTCCAGGTTCATCCCCCCAATATTCATCCATTTCATCTTCTCCAAACCTAATGCTAAATCCTCCATCTTTTTTTAACTCTTACCAGCCCTTTCCCGTAACCCACCCTTCACCATTTTCTCATGTAGCTCCACCATTTCCCCTTACCCCTCCTCCCCCTCAACCCTCTCATCCCTCCATCGCTCCCTCTCTCCCGTCCACCAACAAGTTTTCAATTCGACGACAAGAGATGGTCTGTAAACCCTCACTCCCTCTCTCCTCTTTATTTATTCTTCTAGGATCGACGGTGTTTTGACCTTGCAAGATTCTCCCTATATCCAGATCTACAGGAAGTATCCTTAAGCATCTGGGTCTTCCTTTTTATTCTTTTTTTTCTTTGATTTTGGTATAGATGATTTTGAATTAGGAATTGTTGGTGTTTTGGGAGAAATGATTTGATTTTTTGATAAGTTTGAATCATTGAGTTTGGGAGAAATTTTGGGTCTGGTGGCTGGATTTGGGTGGTTGTAGTGGTGGTGGTGGCCAAATTTAGGTGGTTGTAGTGGTGGTGGGTGGATTTTGGGAGAGAAGGTGGTGGTGACCAGAATATTGGGAGAAACAATAGTGGTGCTTACTGGTTGTTGGTGATGGAGTTGTTCGACAAAGATGATTGCTATAGCCCACAACAAATTGACATTCATACCCTCCTATTTTAAAGAAACAATGACTAAAAAATCCCTCACATGACATGCACATGACCATTTTCTGTTAGATTTCTAACGTCGTTTGGTGCTAGGGGTAAAGTGGGATTCATGGTTAATTAAGGTGTCACCTTGGGACAAAATTCGCACGAGGGTGCAAAGTGGGAATGGGTGTATACTTTGGGGTGCTAAACATATTTTGGCCTATACCCTTTTAACCAAAAAACTCACATATATTCACACACCCAATCCCATACACCCATCAATTTTTACTTTCTCTCTCTAAGTGATCTCCAATCTCCATCCCCTACAACTCCAGTTCATGCTCCCTCCCATTCCAATCTCATCCATTTCCTTTTACCCTTCACCCATCAATTTAGTTCTTTATTATTTATATGGGGATTTGGATTTTGTCTTCTAGAAAGATTATCATTGCCAATTCTTTGTTCCATTTCAAGAACTATTATGCATTTCAAGTTCAATTCATTTACCCTAATTCATACCCCATTGTAGCAGTCCCCTTCCCCGCCCAGTTGCAGACCACTGAAAAGACACAATTTTTTCTTGGGCAATTTATGGGTTCGGCAACTGGGTACCGAACTTGTTTCAACAATTCGGTCACACCCAGCAAAATCTTGTGTTGTAATTCGGCTACACCCCGCCGAACTTTGGACTATTTTCCGGTGAACCATGGCCGAATTTTTACTCTAATTTAAACCCCATTGCAGCCCCTTCCCCTCCCAGTTGCAGACTTTCAATTCCCTCCTTCCTTGCTCTCTATTGTAGCTTAATCGCCTCCTTCATAATCTAAGATTCAATTTATGGGTGTGTATAACAACACCCAATATTAATGCGCAATTAAAGTGTTGTACATTATAATCATGCATTATGATGTTACTCATATTTAATAACTTCCTAAACCGTTTGTCATTTCTCTCTTAACGTCTTTCGATACATCTTTTTCTCAAATAATCGTAAATCTGATTCTTCTTCCTTTGATTTCTATTGTGATTCATCCCTTATTTCACAATTATTAATTGTTAGTTTGACAAGTAATAATTGTAAAATTTGAGATTTAATTTTTCAGATTTGTTTTTAGGTTTTCCCAATTTAGTTTCTATTATGATCTAATATCTTCAATCGAATCGAAATTTATGTTACCAATCTTTTTTTGTCTCATATCTTCTCTCCGTTTGTCGAGAGCCATTGTCATCTCTTCCATTTGTTGAGAGTCATTGTATTCTCTCTGGTTTGTTGAGAGACTTTTGTGTTTTGTATGTTGTATTCATATATTCTATGTTAATAATGATAATGATTCTTACGATGCTTGTGAGGCTCGGTTGGCGGTTTATCGCTAACCCAGATGCTTCAGTTACAAGTGTGCTAAAGGCGACATTTTTTCCATGTGTGGATTTTTTGAATGTCAGCGCGAGGCAGTGTCCAAATTTTTCTTGGAGAAGCATCTGCGCATCTCAAGATATTGCAAAGAAGGAGGTTCGATGTAAGATAGGACAGAGGGAATCCGTCCAAATATGGGATGATTTGTGGTTACGACTGTAAGTACCCAAATCTGAACTTAAACCAACCTTAGAGGAATTCTTAGCACCATTCAGGGATAAACTGATAGGCTGGGACCTCACTAAGATAAACCAAAAACTTTAGGACCGTTCTGGAATTAAACTTAGAAAAATCCAGAAGCTCGCCATGCTGAGCCGTACGGATAGTTTGGGTACTAGAAGGCCCCAACCGTACGGCTGGTTTGAGTGCCTTCAGTCTCTATAAATTAAGGCCCTTGCTGACCATTTGGGGGGAGAAAAATAGTTTTGTATACAGAATCTCTGCTGAAATACGAGCAGAAACACAAACATTGTGAGAATTGAGTGAAAGAAAGGAAGATAAGCTAGAATCAAACATTGGTGGGGTCTCCTTCTCCCCCATATCCTCTTCACTTCTCTTTATTTACTTGTTCATGTTCTTATTTACTTAATGTCTACATATTTCTTGTGATATTACTAATTGAAACCAAGCCTTGACATGATTCATGGTGCCCTCATGCCTTGTGTATGATTAAGGGTTACAAACCAAAGATGATCATGGCTTGTTATGATTAATGCAATTTACCTTATGTCATTTACTTTCATGTCATTTATATTTATGTTATTTAATTTAATGTCTTTACTTTTGGCTTGGTGATCCATTGCACATTTGGAGAGAGCCCTTGCATATTTATGATGTTTATGTTTATGTTGTGATAATCAAGTTTGGGTTGTAAAGTTCTAATCTTTACCATCCAAACTTTGATTTAAGACTTAATAATGTCCCTTTGGATGATAAAGACTCAATCTTTATCCATCCAAAGGTTGATCTTTGGTGTCTCAAGGCTTTGTCTTGGATGAATCATCCATTTGGGGGGTTAAAGTCTCAATCTTTAACCATTTCAAATGGTTGTTTTGGCTCAAAAGCCATGTTCATCAACTTTGTCTCATTTCCCCAATCATTGCCTTGATCATGCCCAAAACTCATTGTTTTTGGTGTCTAATTAATGATCAATGGCATAGGGATGTTGTTATGCATGTTTGTGTACCACCAAATAATCTGGAAAAAGTCTCATTCTGTCCAGTTTCAGCAAGATGCTCTGTTCTTGCCTGGAACTGGATTTCTGATAATCTATAAATTCCCAGGACAACCATCACCAGCCGTACGGATGGTTTGTCCGGGGAATTGTTTTTTCCAGTTTTAACCATTTTTGTTAAGATCTTTGCACATAAACCCCTTTTGTTAAACTTTTTAACTGTTCTCTGTTAAAGTCAGTTTCTCCCCTTTTAAAATACACACACACACACACACTTGCACATTTTTTGGTCAACAAACTTAGGGAGACTCGGTTTTGGACATAAAATTTTGGGTTTTCAAGGGCTCGTTGTGCATAACCCCTTTCATGAAAGTTTGATTTTCCAAATCCTTCTGTTGTGCACAATCTTTTTGTACCAATTGATTTTCAAAGGGCCTTGCTCCTCTTGCAAAAGTTTTTTTGGTTTTAAAGACCTTTGATCGTGCACAACCTTTTTCATGTACAAAATTTGATTTTCAAGATTCTTACTTGTTCATATGCTTGTTTACTACTTGTGCAAATTTCTTGTCCATATCTTGTGCCTTACTTGTCCATACTTTTTCTCATGATATTAAAACGCATTGAAAATTCCTATTTTGACTCAAAAGGGAACATAGAAGACTTCACACTACGCGCACTTGACCTTGTGCACGTCTCAAATAACCCTTAAAACCCGGGATGGATGCCACGATACAGCTTGATTGGTGCTCCTGTTCCCTTCTCGCGCGCACGGGTCCATTCCACCTCCCCATCCGAGCCGAGTCAACCACATTTGTCCGTGACACACAAATACCGTGACTATGGTTGGTTTTTGGTCTAGTTCACGTCATCTTGCCCTTAATGTGTGTCCAAGGCTAATTATAGTCAAATTAATGCCCGAGTTCATGACTCCTTGCGAAAGCAAGCGTGACTAAGGTTGTCGTCGACCCGGTCTTTGACTTATGCGTTAATTTTGACTATAATTAACCAAAGTCATGTATTAAGGATAAGGTGACACCGTGTCGTTAAGTCCGAGTGTTTGGCCCATCCTAATCATCCTTAATCCCAAGGTTAAGGTCCGAGGTCCCTCATTAAAACGAGGTCATGCCGAAATTTCGTCAAAGCGTTAAGTAAATCTTGACCTTGACTGGGGCTTAATCATGATAACGATGGCACACGCATTGGAATTTCACGACGCACTAGACCGTAGGAATGGCTCTTTTGGTCGGTGAATACCTCTTTCCGACGATGCGGGTGACGCACGGGAAGTCTTTCTTTTATTTATCTTTATTTATCTTTTCTATGGGATTAGGATATTCAAGTTGGCATTTAACCTATTAAAAGTCGCCACGTTGTTTTGTTGAGCTAAAACATTGAGAAAAAGCTAACAAGAGGGTTCGAGGGTCAAGTTACGACAAGAGAAGAATATTACGTTATCACTCCTATCGCCCGATAGATTAGACTTTCTATCATGATGAATGTGTTAGTAGTGTGTTAGTGATTGAGACCGGATCCGAAGATTGCCTACGTTCCTCTCGTTTGAGAAGCTCCGGTCAGCGTAGTTCGCACATAATCGGAATAGAGAGAGGAAGCGGGATCATGCATAATAAAGGGGGAGGAGAAAGAATCATGCGAGATGATCACATCCTAGAATAATGATTATACCATTGATAAGATCAATGTGTAGTCCTCATATTCATCCTTGGAGAGTTATTTGATCATGGGAATATTTACCTAAAGTTTAGGGTTTAGAAGTAGTTCCTAGATCTTGGAGATCATCATCGGCTATGCAATATAAACAGGGATTAAAACATTAGATCTAGCATATTATGTAGAATAAATCTTAGATCTAGCATGATAATAAGAACATCATGAACATATATGAATGAACACATAAACATGAAGATCGCTACCCTAGTCATAGAGCATATTATGAATTCTAGCAAGAACATGAAGAACACGTTATGAATCATATGAATATAGATGTATAAACATGATGAAACTAGCATAAATCAGATCTAAACTAAGAAAACATGACAAATTCTCACCAATCTTGACAAGAACGAAGTCGAATCTCTCGCGCGGATTCGCTGGACCTTCGGGATTACTAGAAAGGCTTGAAGAGAGAGTTCTGCCGTCCGTTTGGCTTGTAGAACTCGGGGGATAGAATTGTGTATCGAAATAATGAACTGAGGTCAGCTATTTATAAGAAAACCTGACCCAGGAAGAGTGGCCGCCCGGCGGGGGAAGTGGCCGCCCGGCCGGTCCAGTAGATTGGCACAATTTTCGAGGTGTGTCTATCTGGACTCTGGAGGATGATCAGATAAGCCTATCTTCGATCCCTCATCCGATCAGTCGTTGATATCTTCTTATCTGGGCTTTTCGGGAAATCCTGGATAAGTCCTGCGCAGCTCGTAAATACCTGGGAGGTCCCTGTGAGTTCTGGAATGCCTAATAACTCATTTTCAGGTTGGGTACTAACAGTAGCCCCTCGGCGACGCTTCTTGCAAGGCAATGGAGGGTCGTTTATTAAGAAAGGAACAGATCTGAGACATGAGTTCTAAATCGAGAAAGGAGTGAGAAAGAATGTGACCAGGTTGGTCGAGTGGCTGAACCTTTGTCAGGCTACCTACGTATCCAAGTGGAATCAAGCCAGTCGTAGTTCGAGATCTGTGGGGAAAGGAAGAAATGAGATGCCGTCTTTTGCTGGGGATAATCAAGCATTCGTAAACAATAAAGTCGCGTGGACCCTACTGGGGAAAGGAGGGAAGGCTATACGCACGGTGCGACAAGAAGTTTAAAGAATCGAGAACGGAAATAAGGATAAATTCTAACTTCCTATATGTGAATACCCCTTTCCGATGAAGCGATGCATGGGAAGTATCTTGTGATTATTTTTATTTACAAAGGGAATATTCTTAACGACATTAAAATTATAAGAGTCGCCACGCCGTTTTAATTAAAGCCAAAACATTGAAAAAAGCATTTTTAGTGGGTTCGGGGGTCAAATTACAACAAGAGAAGAATATTGAACGTTATCACTCCTATTGCCCGAATTGTTCGGTCTTTCTATCATGATGAATGTGTTAGTAGTGTGCTAGTGATTTAGACCGGATCCGAAGATTGCCTACGTTCCTCTCAATGTGAGAAGCTCAGGTCAGCGTAGTTCGCAGAGAATTAGAATAGGCAGAAGAATCGGGATCATGCATAATGAAGGGGAATTACCTAAAGTTTAGGGTTTAGAAGTAGTTCCTAGATCATCCTCGGGTTGATGAACCCTCGATCATCATCGGCTATGAAATAACATGTAATTATGAAGATCGCAACCCTAAATATAGCATAAATAAGGTTTTAATCTATGAACACGATGAACATGCGAAGAACATATTATGAACATGTGAATGAACATGCAAAGAATATGAAGAAACTATGAATAAACATGTACGAACATGAATATAAAAGATCTACATTAAAAATAATGCAAGAACATGAAGAAAAAGTTAGAAAACTTACCTATGTTGGCAAGAAATAAACCTCGGATCTTCTTGAGTGTTTGAATGTTAATTAGAGAGAAAAATAGTGTTTAAGAACTCCAAAATTCGTACTTAGAGCTCTCAAAATCCGATCCTAAAACCAATAGCATGGGGTGGTTTATATAGTAAACTGATGGGAGGATCTGATGGTCCAGATCATCCGGCGCAAGGTTGGCCGCCTGGCCATTATTGAAGCCGGTGACAAGAGTGGCCGCGTGGCCAAGATCAACGCGGAGCAAGGTTGGCCGCGTGGCCAAGTCTGCAGTCTGACTTGATTCTTAAGCTAGGGTTTCTGCATGGTTTTAAGGAAACTATTTGTTACCTATTTTGATAGATTTTGCCATAAATGAGATATTTTGGGAATCCGGGACAAGTCTTTGCAAGGTTTCTAATTCCTATAAAGTCCTTGTATTTTTGGGAAAGTCCTAATAAACTCATTTTCAGGTCGGGTACTAACACTATACAGCGCCCGTAATCAATTTATTTTGGAGAATTAGGGTTTACGGAGGTTTCCGACCTTTTATTATGGATTAATTTAGAAATTTTATAGAGGATTTCTGAACCCAATTTTAGATTTTAGAAATTTTATAGAGGATTTCTGAACCCAATTTTAGATTTTAGAAATTTTATAGAGGATTTCTGAACCCAATTTGTAATTTTTATAGAGGTCTTACGGACCCAGTTAGGGCTTACGGAGGTTCTGACCTTTAATTTATAATTTCAGGGTTTAGGACCTTCGATTATAGATTATTTTTAAGGATTTTTTTTAGGGTTTAGGACCTTTTAATTTATAATTTTCAGGGTTTAGGACCTTCGATTATAGATTAATTTTAAGGATTTTTTAGGGTTTAGGACCTTTTAATTTATAATTTCCAGGGTTTAGGACCTTTAATTATAGATTAATTTTGGTTAAATTTGGCTAACGGGGCCAATTTTGGATTAAAAATAAGACGAGGGGCTAAATTGCGAAATTTGGCGCTAGGGGATAACTGGCCGCGTGGCCAGTCCCTTCGATTGGCTAACTCGCGTTGATGAGGATTGCTGATGAGCGCGCAAGGTGGAGGGCTGAGATCGCGCCACGTCGCCCGGGAGGATAGGCCGCACGGCTAGTCCTTTCGCTGGACAGACCCTACAAACAGCCGCCGGCTGTTGCCTTCATACTCCATTTTCTTTTTGTTCTTGCTGGGGAAAGAGAGGAAAAGAGATATTTTGAGCTATTTTGTTGTTATAGAAATGGATTTTAACTATCTTTTTGGTGCGGATCAACCGTATGAGCATGGTGCGGGTGCGGGACAGCAGTTTGAACAATGCGAAGGCGCGGGGCTACACTTTGAGCAGGGCGAGGGAGCGAACCCGCCTCAACAAGAGGGGCAACATCAACTTCGAGCGAGGATGGCTTCTCGCAACTTCCATCCCGACGAATGGCATTTCACCATGGGACATCACTTTGACTTGTACGCTGGTACTGACAAACATTGGTCCCGCGGGAGATTGATGGAGACGAAGGAGGTAACAATCTCTTTTTATGCTTTTGGGTATTTTTATGTCTTGTATTTCATACTCATTTGTACTATTTTAAGACTGTGTTAAATTAAATTAATCGTTAGGGATTATTTAATTTTCTGAGATTGTTGATTATTTTGGGGACAGGAAATATATACGCATGTAGTCAAAATTAAGTATGCATGTAAACCTTAATTTATAGCACATAATTTATATTGCTAGTTGGGTAACGTACCTTTGCTGTGTTTACCTGCAGAGGATGAAATCTCGTGGGTCCACGAAGGCAGTGGCCGAGATATGGGGGAGGTTGCTGCCGGCCGGGACGGTGAAAGAGAGGATCCGGGCTCTGGGCTTTGGTCTGTTTTTTGATGCAGTACGAGCTGTAGAGGGGACCCAGAAGGTGATGGGTCTAGTTAAGGCGATGAGGGAGTATTGGTGGGACACCACCCATACGTTCCACTTCAGTTGGGGAGAGGTGACGGTTACTCCGACCGATTTTGCTGCCATCACGGGGCTCATGTTTACGGACGTGGAGCTTCCTTTTGACGAGTCCTTGGCTGCGGACCCGCACCATCAGGTGAAGCTGATTGGGATGCCGTTGGGCAAGGGCGTTAAGGGCAACGGTTTTGAGGCAGGTCGACTGAGGACCTTGGTGGATGGGGCCATCGGTGATTTTGTCGAGGGCATTAGTGATACTGACTGTCTGGTGCGAGCCATTCTGTGGTACAGCTTATCTCAGACTCTGTTCGTCGGGGCAACATCTTTGAGAGGCTATTCCGGAGTTTGGCCGCTGCTTGTACTTGTCGTCAGGAGTACGTGGTGTTACCGCAGCGGAGAGAGAGATCGCCTGTGGAGTCTGCTCGTCCATCTCGTGCCAGTTGGAGATATACTCGAGGTAGGGGTTCAGGAGCTAGTGGATCCCATTATGTGCAGCAGTGGGGCCGTGATGATGATGATGAGAGTGATGATGAGGAAGAGGATGTTGATGTCGAGGGGTCCGACTCGGACTAGGTGTAGTCCTTTGATTTCCTGTATTTGTTAGAGAGAGGAGAGGAGAAACAGACAGATATTTATGTACAATATTTTATTTACTTTTGGTATGTAATTAATTAGTATTTTATTTACATGTCTTTATATTTAGTACAATGCATGAGCCCTAGGGGTAAAAATAGGGATTATACACCCTGCCGGGTAATTCTGCCTTATTTATCGGACCTCTTTTGTGATCTGGGACCTTCAGTATGTCTGAAGTGGGTCCATTCCGGCGTTTATCGGGGACGGACCGGCAATCTGTCTGAACCGGATGATGTGGCTGCCTGGCCAATTCTTGCAGGAAGGACTGGCCGCGCGGCTGGTCTTTGATCTGACACGATTTTTGTCAGATTTTTCCTTGTATGATCAGGACTTGAACTCCCAACTCTATATAATAATAGTCTGCGTAAACAGACAAGGTCGATTGCAGTTTTCTTCCCTTTTGCTCTAGATTTTGATCTTTCCAAGCCTTTCTGATGGATAGACATCCTAGGATTTCTGAGGAGCGACAAAACCACTTCATCAAGAACTTGAAGACCTGGGTTGGGAAGCTTTTGAGGGCGATGCGTGCAAGATTTGATAAGAGATTTGGAATTAAGTGCCTTTGGTCCTTGTATAGGGTTAAGTCGGACGAGCATCTGATTCGCGCTGCTGCTAAGTTTTGGGACAACGAGAACCATGTCTTCAACTTTTCTTATAATGAGATCACTCCAACGTATGAAGATTTTGCGGCTCTTTGTGGTGCGATGGTGACTGATAGGGTAGCCATGCCGCAGCCTCAAGTGCCTCCAGAAACTCGTATTTCCCAACTGCTGAGGGTTTCTATCGAATAGGCTAGGGGCTTACTGTTGGATGGTTGCGTTAATCTTTGTAAGCTTCCCACTAGGTTTACTAGTAGTACGGTGGAATCTGACATGGCTCTGGACTGTCTGGCACTTTGTCTGTTTGCCTCGGTATTATTTCCACCTTACGTAGGAGTAGCTACCATGGGTTGTCTTGACATGGTAGACCAAGCTCGGGCCGACCGCAGCATTGTCCCTTGCTTGCTCGGGGAGACCTTGCATGGTATTGGAGAGTTAGCCTCGGGGGCTAGGAAGATGACCAGAGGAAGTACCAGCACCTTATGGCTGCAGGAGAGACTTCGAGTCTTGGAGGAACCTGTTGGACCAGTATCACCTTGGGTTTGTCAGAGTAGGCGAGTGAGACCGCCTTTCGTAGGGATGGTTCAGTTTGCATGGGTGACATATATGGCACAGGTGAGTACCACTCAGATCAAGTGGATGGTGCCTCATTGGGAGATTATCAGGGCCCGGTGGATTCAAAGCAGTCTTTGCATGATTCGGGTCCCTGCCTTTGATGAAACCACTTACTATTATGCAGTGCGGGTGTGCCGTCAGTACAGGATACCTCAGATTATACCTTCCTTATGGGACGAGACTAGTATCAAGGTTACTGACCCGATGCTCCCCATGAATAACGGGGTTGCAGTGCTCTTGGAGCGATGTAGGTCTTATGATCTCATGCCCAACACGCTCTGTATACAGCAACCACGTGACATACTTCTGTCTCGAGAATACTTGAACTGGTACCAAACGACTCTGGGAAATATGGGACGGACTCTGAGAAGATTGAGACGTAGGGTGGTGGTCCCTTATGTCTCGAGCAGACGCTTGAGGGAGAACTAGAATGTACAACGAGAGTTGGAGACCGAGTTGGCTCAGCTAGCACCTACAGAAAGGAAAAGAGAGAGAGAAGGCCCAAGTGGGGTGACTCAGCTTAAGAAGGCTTTGTTTGAAGATCCTACTAGACAGGCTAGACGCGGACGAAGAGACAAGAAACCGAAGGAGGATAATGAAGAGAAGGAGGAAGAATGACTCCGGGTATCCAACCACAGTCGCTGCAGACACATAGTTTAGATTTTAGTTTGTTTTAGTTTATTTAAATTTCAAAGCAGGGTATTTAGTCGCAGGTTCTTTCGAGCTTAGACTCATCAAATAAATGTTAACGTGTAGTGACTTGTGGAAATAGAGATTTTGCTTTAGTAATAAACGGATTGTTTGCTTTACTTTGCTCAAACCAGATTTGGGATTTTATTTATTTTTGAGACCGCACCATTGAAGGCTGCCTACGTTCCCCTTTTACAAGTAGGGATAAGGGGCTCAGGTCACTGTAGTTCATTTCTGATTGTAGAAAGGGAAGATAGAAGAGGGGCAAGTAGAGAGAATAATAATAATTTTTTTTTTTTTTGCAAATGGGACGGCCGTTGTAGAAGACCGTTGATGGAGAGCTCCGCTGGTGGAGAGTGCCGTTGATGAAGAGTAACATTTGTGGAGACTGACCACGGTGGTTAGTTGTAGTAGCGGCGGAGCTTGTAAACTTTGACTGGGAGGAGGGCGTTGTCGTCCATATACACCCAATCTTCATTCTGCTTGACTAAGCGACCCGTCTCGATGAGTAGTCAAACCTCTTCTTTTAATTCTTGGCAATCATCTGTGTCATGTCCTTCCTTCTGGTGATATGAGCATCTTCTATTTGGCTCGCTTGTTCGCGATACAGTAGCAGGGCTTGGTCCTTGTAGTTTACCAATTTTCCTTTATGCTTTGAATATGAGGCCCAAAGGTAGATCCGAGCTTGTGCAATGTCAGAAACTGATGGGGGATCCATTATGTGACTTGGATATCCCACGTGGTGGTCGTAAAGTCGGTGTATTCGCTAAGTGGCCCTTTAGATGAGTTAGAGCCAACTCACACTTCTGATTCCAAACTTCTTCTGAGCAATTCTGTAATTTTTTGAGGAGCGGGTCTCCCGCTGTGGTGAGGCGACTGATGTAGTGCAATAGGCCTATAAGCTTGGTCCTTTGATTTTCTTGGTGAGGGGGTAACATCGTGATTAGTTCTCTGATTTTCTCGGGATCGGTTTCGAACCTCTGTCCCAACCTGTAGCCTAGGGCTTTTGTCTGAGTAGTACCAAATCTGTATTTTGACGGATCCAGGAGGATTTTCTGACTTCGCAGAATGTTGAAAATTTTCCGCAGATCTTCAATGTGTCGGCCGTAAGGTCTCTTTGAGTGCAACACTAGGTCGTCTATGTAGACATTTGTATCTGATGGCGATCTTGTTGGCATGTGGTAGGAGACACCAATGCCTTTCCATTCTAGTAATCAGTTGGCGTGACAATAAGTACCCCATGGAGTGTGGAAGAGCAACCTCTCATCTACCTGTACCGCGGCGGGTATCTGACTTTGACCGGGGAAACCTTCGAGGAATGATCGAACATCTCTGCCTTCAGTGGCCTCTAGCAGTGATTCTATGTCAAACGGCGAGAACTTGTGATTGGGGTTCAGTTCGTTAAGACTCATGATATCTATGTGAATTGTCACCTTCTTTTTGTACTTCTTTGCGGAGATGATGTTGAGTAACCACCTTGGCCAGTATGTGAATTTGATAAAGTCTCTTTGTAGCAGTTTTTCTATTTCTTTCACCATACGAGGGGACCATTTGGGTTTGACTGGCAGCAGTGCTTGTTTCACTGACCCAATGTCTGGCGTTGTCACTTGTTCCCATTTTCTATCCGGCGTATCGTCATAGGACCATGTGAAGATGTCTTCGTATTCTCTGAGCAGTTTGATCAGCGCTTCACGTTCTTCGTCATGAAAGAAGCTTCCAATCTGAGACCACTTCGGCTTGTCTTGTCTTCCCAGATTCACACATGTTAACACCTCATCGGCAGCTTGGGCTCGGTTTTCCCTTTGATTCATAACCTGCTCTGAGATTTCTCGGATGTATTTGTCATTTAGTTCGCTTATGTCTGCGTCTTTTAATGAATCGTTATTAACTATTGGTATATGTAGACACCCCGATCTCGCACCCCTAAAAGCAACTCTTGATTGGTCTAAGCGCGATAATTGACCTAAAACCCCAGATTTGGCAGTTCGGGATTACAGTACGCCTTATCGGTGCATCGGATGAAGAAACCAAGACCGGATTCATGATCAGGGCTCAAAACCGAGTAAACAGGCGTATTCTTCGAAAATCGAGCGTCGGGACCCTACGACGGGCCCCGCACCCCTAGAAAGCCTTTTACCGATCATCCCTTGCATTTAAAATTTTATTATTTTATTCCTTACTCTTTAACATATTATAGATATGCCATTATGACCAGAATAATACGAGGAGCAACTTTTGTGTTTGACCCGCGGACAACCGGGACACCGGAACGGGCACGACAGAGCAGTTGCAAGCTGTTGCGGAGCGGGAACACGGAGCCCGAGAAAATATCAATTCATCCAAGTCAAAGCACCCACATTTCCTGGACATATGGCTTCATTAGGGGGGGGGGTCACATGGGCCAAAATCAACCAAGGATGGACAAGTAGCATTCAAAAAGTGGAAATTGCACAAAGTCAAAGCAACACCATCACTTTTGGCCATTTTTTCCACCCCTCTTGCATGATTTCGGGTAAGAGGACTCACCCCCCATACGACCCCTACTATAGGGGCATTTTGGTCCAAGAAAACTTACCTCCCTCCTCCATATACTCCTATGTTTGATCCAAGAAAGAGGGGGTCATTCAACAAGGGGGATTCATTAACATTCATTCACCAAACATTCCATACATTCCCTTCATACACTTTCGTTCAACCAAACAACCTCCATCATCAAACCACCACTCAACCACCACTACCACCACAACACCACAACCCCTCCACCACTAAACCACCACTCCAAACACTTCAAAACAACTACTCAAACTCAAGCAAACCACAACAACAACAACCACAACAACAACAACAACAACCACAACAACAACAACTTCAATCAAAGCAAACAAAAAGAAGCCTTCCCTTGGAAGCAAAGGAAGCACACCACCCCCCTAATCTAGGTAAGTTTACTTCTTGTAAATCATAGATTTAAAACATGTAAGTTTTATATGAATTTGTGGGAACCTAGTCAACTAATGACTAGGTCTCCCTTGCTACATATGTAATCTATGTTTTAACTTTGTGAATAAACATGTTTAATGTATGCTAAATGTTCATATCTCTGTCCTAATATGTACATATATGTTTTAAGTTTATTTTGGTGTTGATTTCATGGCTCAAATCTTAAATCCATGCAAGATATGGCTCTCTTACCTAGCTTGTGCATAATCTGCCCCCTTGCTCCTCTTTCATGATTATTCTCATTTTTGCTCTTGTTTGTTCATAAATAGATGCATGATAATGTTAATAACACATAAATAAACGATTTCCCCAAGTTTTATGGGTTTATTCCAAGTTTATGCCATGTTTTGATACCTATCTTCATGCCATGTCTAATCTGTCCAGTATGTGCTGTTTGCTTCAAGCCTTTCGATGTGCTTTTTACTCTATCTTACCTTCGTTTCTAGATCTAAATCAAAAAACATAAAAGTTGTTCCTTGCATATTTACTATGATTCTTGCCAAGTTTCGTGGTTTACATCCATGTCTAGGTCATGTTTTGGTAGGAATTTTCGTAGTATAGAACTGCTGCCTTGCTTGCTGCACTATGGATTAGTCTGAGTTCTTAAGTCCAAAAACCTGCCAAAACTAGATTTTCAAGTCAAAGTCAAAACATGAAATTTGTTCTCAAAAGACTAATAAAGATTTTCATGTTCTTTAAATAATTTTATGACCTAAGTAAAGGCTCCTTTCCATTTTCTAAATCAAGTGTCTGCTCTCAGACTAACATTTCCAGAATCTGACATGAAAATGTCAGAGGTCTTTTGATGCACTTAAAATCGTTTTATTCACGAACTGTTTTTGGTACATCATATTAAATATGTTATCTTCAAGTTTCATGTTTTGAGTTTTCTCAGATTCATAGGTTATGATAGTGTAAACTGTCCATCAAAATCTGATATGCAATGCTTTGCTGTGCTGGGCTGATTTTATGTTAATGTTTTTGGCATGAGTTAAGCATGAAATATTTATCCATAAATCCAACCAAAATTCATACATGTTATATAACATCTTGGGAGTGAATCCCAATCTTTAGATCTCTTTTTGGATAGGTGTTTCACAGGTATAATCCATGGCGACCCACAGCAGCCCCGTGAATCTGGAGGATCAATCTTGCAATCGGATATTCTTTTCATGGGATTTATCCCATTTTTTGTATATATGTATTATTTGTACAATTCTCCCCTTTCCCCTTTAATTATATTACTTGTCTATTTGATTCAAATCCTTTTCGAAAACCAATCGGGAATCCACCCAAACCGGTTCCCGGTTGTGATCAAATGAATCGACCTAGACTAGGAAGACTCCTTGTACATAAAGCACACATTTTTCCAATGTTTGGGCATAAAACACATTTTTCAAAAGGCAAACTAAAATCAAGCGTAGGCGGAAGCATGCTAGAGACCGAAAGGGCGAGCGGAGTGCCTAACACCTTCTCTTCTCGTAACATAGCCCCCGAACCCACTTCTTTTCAAAACAAAAGGTTTTATCTCTATTTTCCTTAAATAAAATGAGGTGGCGACTCTTCTTTTTTCAAAACCAAAGTAGGGTAACCATTATGAGAAACCGAGCGGATTCCAGCCGCGTTTCGCACGGATCCTTACGCGGGTACGGGCGCGGGCTCTCACAGAGGCGACTCTGCTGAGGAATTTTTTTCAAAAGTGGGCTAGACTCAAATGCTTGTTTTCCGCCATTATTTGCTTTTGCCTTGTATATACATGTCCTAACTTTGTTTTTCAGGTTTTTACCTTCTCTTTTGTTTGTGTAAATAAAAAGAAAACAAAAACAAAAAAAAAATACGTGCTTTTCTTTCTTTTTCTCAAAAAATCATTTTTCAAAAAAATAGAGACCTCACACACAATCACGTTTTCAAACTTCCGACTTAGCAACCGTACAAACCTTAGGGGGTGTAGCCAGGTGAGTGAAGGGGGGTCACCAATCCTCCGATAGGGCTCCCGGTTGACATTCCCGCCCCAAAGCACGGCTACTAGTCGTCGCTGCGGGTGTAAGCCACATGCAAGCCAAACCTCCAAAGCCTCGATGTCCGAATTTTCAAAATGACACGTCCTCGACTTTAAGCCGGTTTTTGTCTAATAATTTCTCTTCAACCCTATGCATTCCTAAAAGGTTATAAACAACCTAAAGTTTGGATATTTTGGAACGATTGGGTTGACCCGAAATTATCAAGACCTTCACATAGACCGTAACCCGAATGGTGGATCCCAGAAAGAGTATAGGCCCTTCGCTAGGGGTTTCAGACGGCCATTAGTACAGGTGAAAAACGTTGGTCCTATACTTTGGAGACGGTATGCACTGTTCCAGGATTTAATAATCGAACGTGTCAAAACAAAGCACAGTGCTTGTCCGGCTTCTTAGGTTTTTGTGCGTTGCTTGCGTTTCAACCTTTCTCAAAAATGATTTTGTTCCTTATACTTTTCTTCTCTTTGTGCTTTTATTCTTGTACATAAAAGAAATCCCATTTCAAAAATTTAAAACATTCTTTTTCATCCATTTTGGTAGAGGGAGAATCTCGCTTCTTTTTCTAGCGCGACATTCAAGGTCCGTTCCAAGCATCACTTTGATCAAGGTCTACTCCGGGTTCTCTCATCAAGAATGGCCAACAGCGGACAGAAATCAGGAAATGGAACTAGGGGCTCATTCAACTTTGAGCCGAATCCTACAATGGAGGAATGGTTGAAAGAGCGTTTGACAGCACATACAAGTCTTATACTGAGGCTATTTCAGGAATGCCAGAAGGAAGTAGCTGATCGTGTTGTGACTCTCTTACTGGATCAGTCAAAGGAAAAGAACTCCCTGCCTATGTGCTCCACTATTACAGCACCACAAGATGGGAACCCGTCAGAAACACCTAACCTAGACGCCAACAATGATGAGCCAGTCCCTTTAGAGATGCAATCAGAGTTCAACAATCACACGGTGACTTATCTTTCGCTAACTGCACTAGAGGTGCCAAAGCTTGGTTCTACACTAAAGTCCGTAGATAGCGGTGTCTTCTTAGAAGAAGTTGTTCCTTTGAAGGAGAATGAGAATCAAGGACTTCATGATCCCCAGTCGGCTCACTCCCCAACTATCTTATCAGAATCAGTGAAGAATGAGGTTGCCCTAGCCACGTCGCTCAGCATGAATGTGGAAAGCCAACATAGGCTTCACAACCCCCTTCCAGTTCATCCTCCTACCATATTGTCAGAAAATGATGCTATACCAGTCGTGCCCTTCAGTCCAGAGGTTGGGCCTAAGAAGGCTATTCCAGTTGTCCCAAGTCCTTCCTCGACTTCCTCCCCAACTGAGTTGGGAAAAGATGATATTGCCCTGGTCATATCCCATGAACAGAAAATTGAGCTCGGGGAAGCAGCTCCGTTTGTTCCAGAAAATCACGAGAGGCTTCAAAACCCTACAGTAAGTTCCACCGTTGTTCCAAAAACGAGAATCGTCAATCTCAAGTGCAGTTCATCCCGAAGCAAGGAGATGCAGCAAAGGCTCAACAGACCCTTAGGAATGGATGACCAAGCCTCTAATACCCTATCCATGTTGGGCAAGCATGTTAATGTCCCTGATGATCCTAACGCCAGTTCCTCTAAGGGGGCATCAAGTTGTTCACAAAAGAAAAGGAAAAGAGATGATCAATACTTTGGCTATGACAACTCTCCATGCGTTGTCTCCTCTTCTGCAATGACTATGCCAGTGTTCGGCTGGAACCCAAACGGAGTTCTGTGGCCTATACGGGAACACGAAGTTTTCCGCCGACCGCATCGAAGATTCAACCCTAAAAAATATTGTGAATACCATGGTCGAGCCTCGCATGATACTGATGAGTGTTATACTATCAAGGAGAAAATTCGTAATCTCATCAAGTCTCAAAAACCTGAATCAAGTACCTAATGCAGGAAATGGTTATCCTAGGGGCTCACTGAACCCCAAGGAAGGAGTTCTCTTTTGTTTGATGATGACCGCAGTTTACCGACGCGAGAAAATGTTCCTTTTGTGAAAAATGGAAGTTTACCGACCCGAGGGATTATGTCTCCTTTTGCTATGAATAGGGCACACCGCCCAACTCTAATCCCTTTTTCTTTCGGGCCCGTCCTAAAATGCTCTCACACTTCTTTTGCTTTCTAACTCCATGCTTGCGTGTCATCTTTTCTGTAATATATTTATTTGCTTGCTTGTCTTGTACATACGTTTTCAGTCAATGAACTCGCGTTATAATCAAGTGCCTTCATAATCACATATTTTATAAATTTGGTCCCATGATTAATCTCACGTAATTAAAAGCAAACGATAAAAAATGTGGACTAATTTTAGACTGCGATTAATTGAGGTGAGAATTAGGGCCGACGGTGCTCGGCGGAATTCACAAACGAAGTTCACGAAGGCGATCGACAAAGTCATCCGATGAACGAAGATTTCAGGGTGCAATCAAGGGCATAATCAAAGAGGCCAATCAAATGGTAAAGGCCGAAGATTATCACACTGATGCAAGAGCAAGTGTCGGCGATTTTCCTTTAATGTACGATGCATTGTAAATTCTCGCATATTGTATGTTTATGTTTTTGTAAAAATTGTTGTATTCCGCACGCTATGATGTTTCTTCTTGAGTAAAAAAAAAAAAAAAAAAAAAATCGAAAGAGAGCAAAAAAGGGGAGGTCAAAAAAAAAAAAAAAAAAAAAAAGAAGAAGAAGCATTATTCATTTATTTTGGTACATATTCCATTTGCTTTAATTCAATTGTTTTAGAAATGATATCGCGACACTACAAATTCATGTGTGTGCCGTCAACGATGGCAATTGGTATTTCATTATGAAGGCTTCATCACTTGTTGCACAAAGACAAGGCATGGACTGAGGGTCCGGCAATCTCATGTGACGTCATCAATTTCAAGGAGCACAGCGCATATGAGGCTAATCTAAATTGAAGAAGATCTCGATCTGTCGAATTTGGGCAAGCACCATCAACGACGACAACTGGTGTCTTTTGTTGGAGACCAACATGCTCTGCCAAACACTTACACTGAGGGAGCCCAGCGGCCAAAGGTCATACAGCCTCTAATCAATCTCAAAAAGTGCGACAACGACGACAAGGACCTCCCACCCACGAGGTCAACAAGCGGTGCTAATTACAATTGTTTGGTGGTGTTCTCATCTCGATTTGTCACGGTCTAATTTGAGTCCAAATAAATCTTTTCTAAAAAATAGAAATTAACTTTTTAATTTTGAAGCACTTGACCATTAATGCGAATTCTAATCTTGAGTCATTGATTTCGAATGTGAGCAATTTCCTCGAGTCTAGGGGCTTCCCCCTACTCTCGTCCTTCCGTCAATTTTTTCTGCGCAAACACAATGTCAAAGATCCCACGGGATCTTTCTTTGCTTTCCCAAAACACTGGCCTTGTTCCTTCCCCAGTCAATTCCTGTAATTTGTCACAGCAAGGGAGACAGAGGAATGTGATCCTCTGACTCTCAAAATCCAAAATCGGGAAGTATGCTCAAATGAATGAATGTGAACTGGGGCTGCGCGTCAGGATTCAGAAATGATAGATGGGTTCCCCGTTAATGCAAAACGTCTCAGGGGTAGGACAACTCTCACAGATAGTTGGTCCTTGGAAGTTTTAACATAAAAAATCATCAGAATTTATGAGACAACCGTCACAGATGGTTAGGTCCCTTTCAAGAGAATCATCGGAGGGAAGTTTTTCAGATTAGCAGTTTGGGCCACAGGTCACAAAGCTCAATCACCGGCAATACTGGGGGCTGTGTATAATTGGTTAATTCTCGAAGGCAGTTGATTTCCCCATCAAAGCGTCGAATGGAAATGTGACTATCACAATGTGTGAGTTACTCCCAGCAGCGAAACATCAAATCTGCAACAACTCTCAACGACAGTTAGGTCCCAAAGCAGTATGAGTATCAAGGCATGGAGCTGCCTCGAACAGATGAACAGTACAAGAATCACCTTGGGATAGCAGTAGGGGCTTCAGAACTTATGACCGCTTTTACAAACAGCGAGGTCCTCAGAAAATGAGTCGTCAAATGTGGGGCTGATCCTTGACAAAGTGGGGGCTTTCATGATTGAAGATCTGGGGGCTGATTCTGAAAAGGCACTGGGCTTCCGCAACCGACATCTGGGGGGCAAGGCAAAATAATCCACCAGGAGAGACACCGTCGAGTAAACTTGATCAAATGGGTGTAGAGAATTGACCTTTCGAGTACTCGCGCTAGGCCTCCAACCTCGCTTCACCATATATCTCACCATGACTCTCGTTCCTCGCAAAGTTTTCAAAAGAAAAATGCACAGTTCCTTCCTTTTCCCGATTCTCCCTCTTTGCTCATAAACATTTTGTTCATTTTATAAAAAGAAAAGGCTGAAATGCAAGCAATGCACACGTGTCAAAAGAAAAAAAAATGAAAAAAATAGAGTGTTTTCAATTCTGAAAGAAAGATGGCAAGATTTAAATTTCAAAATCATTTGCAAAGGAAATCCTCGTTTGAAGTCCTTCAACCATCAATGACAATGAGAAGTTTTTGAAGTGAAAAATGCGCGCTATGATATTGCATACTTGTGAAAATCTTTTGCAGGTGTCCAAATCTAATCCCATGCAGGTACCCCATCGCAAGAAGGGTCATCTCCAATAAATCGTCTGTCAACAAATTGTGTTTTTCGAGTTTTTCACAAACTCGAACTACGTAAGGTCTGATTCCCAAAAGGGATACGTAGGCAGCTTGCTTCGGCGAGTCCGACCACAAACACATCGAAATGATGGAAAGCGAGCAGTTCTCAACGTGATATGTTCTTTATCTCTCGATCTTTTAATCATGATGATTTGGTTGCGTGTATGACACACTCTCTGCACATGAATGTCACGATATATATGTATGCTTGTGAAAGGTCTTATGCAGGTACTCAAATCCAATCTCCGGGGCCAGGTCACGTCCAAACCCCTCAAGAAAGGTCTTCTTCAACATCACACCACATCTGTTTCAATCAAATTGTGTTTTTTTGATTTTTTCACAAACTCGAACTACGTAAGGTCTGATTCCCGAAAGGGATACATAGGCAGCCTGTTACCTCAGGTCCGACCACACACGCAACAAAACGTTGCAATGGAGATCTTGGCACCGCAAGTCCAGCCACAAACGCATCGAAATGTTGAAATGGGGGAGCTTGTCACGTGAAGCCCAACTAAACACATCCAAATATTCCAAGAGCAGCTTCTCCACATCTTGCAGAAACTCGAGATGGCCTCCCGTCAAATCCAAAAGGGTCCCAACATGAAAGCATGATAATTGGATTGTTCTCCTCAAGCCAAGAATCAAAAATCTCATCACACAGCAACTACAAATCCAGAGGATCTGCCCACGGCAGCAGCTTGCAGCGTATCCTTGATTTATCAAATTTGAATGTGTGTTGAATTTTAGATCATCTTATTCTTATCATGCCATTATCATGTCATGTCATATACAATGTTGCACCCCCATCCCCAGCATGTCATTTTCACATCCATACACTTACCATGCTAACATCGTAATCGCAGCCACCATCACGTCAAATCTAATCATAATATATGGTAAAAATGTGAATTTACAAAAACAAAAAGAAACTTGTGCACCTACATCACAATCAAAAATCAAATGCAATTGGCACTAGCATAAGTACTTTTGTGGCTTGCAAATGTTTATGCTTGAACAGGTGCGCTCCCCAAACTTATCAACTCCGTTCTTGCCCGACAGTGGTTCATTGTAAGGCGAAGCTCAAAAACTCATCACGCATCAATCTCAAAGCTAAAGGATCGGAGAAAAATCATAACGTGCAGCGTATCCTTGAATTTGTTTTCATGATGTTTCTCTTGATTATTGAAATGTCTTGAATTTCAAAAAAATTGGTTACTTCCGGTCTATTCGGGCACCCGAATTTGACCTTTTCAAAAAATTTGGTTACTTCCGATCTATTCGGGCACCCGAATTTGACCTTTTCAAAAAATTTGGTTACTTCCGGTCTATTCGGGCACCCGAATTTGACCTTTTCAAAAAATTTGGTTACTTCCGGTCTATTCGGGCACCCGAATTTGACCTTTTCAAAACATTTGGTTACTTCCGGTCTATTCAGTTACACCCGAATTTGACCTTTTCAAAAAATTTGGTTACTTCCGGTCTATTCGGTTACACCCGAATTTGACCTTTTCAAAAAATTTAGTTACTCCCGGTCTATTCGGGCACCCGAATTTGAACTTTTCAAAACATTTGGTTACTTCCGGTCTATTCGGGCACCCGAATTTGACCTTTTCAAAGCATTTGGTTACCTCCGGTCTATTCGGTTACACCCGAAATTGACCTTTTCAAAACATTCAGTTACTTTGGTCTGTTTGGCACCCCCGAATTAGACCCCTCTAATGACATCTCTTCGACTGATAGGCCGACGAACCCCCTAGAAGTCCCTTCAATATCTTTGACCAATAGGCTGACGAACCCCCTAGAGTCCCATCAATATCATTGACTGATAGGCCGACCAACCCCTAGAAGTCATCACCCTCCATTTCAATGATTTGTTTGCCCAGGTCTGTTCGGTCACCCCCGAATTTGACCCCCTCGAATTATGTTTGGTTACCTCTTGGTTCGCTCGAAGGCTCGAGTTGAATCTCCCCGCTGAACTACGTGACTGGTCTGATTCCCATGCGGGATACGTAGGCAGCCTGTCACCTCAAGCACGACCACCCCTTCTTCTCAAAATGCTTGGTTACCCCGGTCTGTTCGGTCACCCCCGAATTCGACCTCCTCGAATTATGTTTGGTTACCCCGGTCTGTTCGGTCACCGCCGAATTTGACCCCCCTCGAATGTTTGGTTACTCTCTGGTCCACTCGAGCGCTCGGGTTGGACCTCCCTCAGAACTACGCCCCGACTTGATTCCCGCGAGGGATACGTAGGCAGCTCGATAACAAGAGCTTCAGTTGGACGTTCTATCGAATATGTGTTACCTCAACCTCCGGCTCAGAGATGTATGTGATCTCACGAACCCATAAGCCGTTCATCCATTCCAATCAGACTCAGAGATGTATGTGATCTCATCAACTCATAAGTCTATCATCCATCCCCATCCATCCGAACTACGATTGGTCTGATTCTCGCAAGAGATACGTAGGAAACTTGGGAACCCAGGTTCGACCATACTTGTTGTTTGCTTGCTTGAGTAGAACTACGGAGGCTTGATTCCTGAAAGGGATACGTAGGAAACCCTACTTTGGGCTCAGCCGTTAAACCCTAGACGAGACCGGTTGTCTATATTGGATCGTCGAATCCACTTTACATCACAAGTGAATTCGACGAGGGGCTCTGTAGACACCCCGATCTCGCACCCCTAAAAGCAACCCTTGATTGGTCTAAGCGCGATAATTGACCTAAAACCCTAGATTTGGCAGTTCGGGATTACCGTACGCCTTATCAGTGCATCGGATGAAGAAACCAAGACCGGATTCATGATCAGGGCTCAAAACCGAGTAAACAGGCGTATTCTTCAAAAATCGAGCGTCGGGACCCTACGGCGGGCCCCGCACCCCTAGAAAGCCTTTTACCGATCATCCCTTGCATTTAAAATTTTATTATTTTATTCCTTACTCTTTAACATATTATAGATATGCCATTATGACCAGAATAATACGAGGAGCAACTTTTGTGTTTGACCCGCGGACAACCGGGACACCGGAACGCGCACGACGGAGCAGTTGCAAGCTGTTGCGGAGCGGGAACACGGAGCCCGAGAAAATATCAATGCATCCAAGTCAAAGCACCCACATTTCCTGGACATATGGCTTCATTAGGGGGGGGGGGTTTCACATGGGCCAAAATCAACCAAGGATGGACAAGTAGCATTCAAAAAGTGGAAATTGCACAAAGTCAAAGCAACACCATCACTTTTGGCCATTTTTTCCACCCCTCTTGCATGATTTCGGGTAAGAGGACTCACCCCCCATACTACCCCTACTCTAAGGGCATTTTGGTCCAAGAAAACTTACCTCCCTCCTCCATATACTCCTATGTTTGATCCAAGAAATAGGGGGGTCATTCAACAAGGGGGATTCATTAACATTCATTCACCACACATTCCATACATTCCCTTCATACACTTTCTTTCAACCAAACAACCTCCATCATCAAACCACCACTCAACCACCACTACCACCACAACACCACAACCCCTCCACCACTAAACCACCACTCCAAACACTTCAAAACAACTACTCAAACTCAAGCAAACCACAACAACAACAACCACAACAACAACAACAACAACCACAACAACAACAACTTCAATCAAAGCAAACAAAAAGAAGCCTTCCCTTGGAAGCAAAGGAAGCACACCCCCCCCCTAATCTAGGTAAGTTTACTTCTTGTAAATCATAGATTTAAAACATGTAAGTTTTATATGAATTTGTGGGAACCTAGTCAACTAATGACTAGGTCTCCCTTGCTACATATGTAATCTATGTTTTAACTTTGTGAATAAACATGTTTAATGTATGCTAAATGTTCATATCTCTGTCCTAATATGTACATATATGTTTTAAGTTTATTTTGGTGTTGATTTCATGGCTCAAATCTTAAATCCATGTAAGATATGGCTCTCTTACCTAGCTTGTGCATAATCTGGCCCCTTGCTCCTCTTTCATGATTATTCTCATTTTTGCTCTTGTTTGTTCATAAATAGATGCATGATAATGTTAATAACACATAAATAAACGATTTCCCCAAGTTTGATGGGTTTATTCCAAGTTTATGCCATGTTTTGATACCTATCTTCTTGCCATGTCTAATCTGTCCAGTATGTGCTGTTTGCATCAAGCCTTTCGATGTGCTTTTTACTCTATCTTACCTTCGTTTCTAGATCTAAATAAAAACATAAAAGTTGTTCCTTGCATATTGAATATGATTCTTGCCAAGTTTTGTGGTTTACATCCATGTCTAGGTCATGTTTTGGTAGGAATTTTCGTAGTATAGAACTGCTGCCTTGCTTGCTGCACTCTGGATTAGTCTGAGTTCTTAAGTCCAAAAACCTGCCAAAACTAGATTTTCAAGTCTAAGTCAAAACATGAAATTTGTTCTCAAAAGACTAATAAAGATTTTCATGTTCTTTAAATAATTTTATGACCTAAGTAAAGGCCCCTTTCCATTTTCTAAATCAAGTGTCTGCTCTCAGACTAACATTTTCAGAATCTGACATGAAAATGTCAGAGGTCTTTTGATGCACTTAAAATCGTTTTATTCACTAACTGTTTTTGGTACATCATATTCAATATGTTATCTTAAAGTTTCATGTTTTGAGTTTTCTCAGATTCATAGGTTATGATAGTGTAAATTTTGTCCATCAAAATCTGATATGCAATGCTTTGCTGTGCTGGGCTGATTTTATGTTATTGTTTTTGGCATGAGTTAAGCATGAAATATTTATCCATAAATCCAACAAAAATTCATACATGTTATCTAACATCTTGGGAGTGAATCCCAATCTTTAGATCTCTTTTTGGATAGGTGTTTTACAGGTATAATCCATGGCGACCCACAGCAGCCCCGTGAATCTGGAGGATCAATCTTGCACTCGGATATTCTTTTCATGGGATTTATCCCATTTTTTGTATATATGTATTATTTGTACAATTCTCCCCTTTCCCCTTTAATTATCTTACTTGTCTATTTGATTCAAATCCTTTTCGAAAACCAATCGGGAATCCACCCAAACCGGTTCCCGGTTGTGATCAAATGAATCGACCTAGACTAGGAAGACTCCTTGTACATAAAGCACACATTTTTCCAATGTTTGGGCATAAAACACATTTTTCAAAAGGCAAACTAAAATCAAGCGTAGGCGGAAGCATGCTAGAGACCGAAAGGGCGAGCGGAGTGCCTAACACCTTCTCTTCTCGTAACATAGCCCCCGAACCCACTTCTTTTCAAAACAAAAGGTTTTATCTCTATTTTCCTTAAATAAAATGAGGTGGCGACTCTTCTTTTTTCAAAACCAAAGTAGGGTAACCATTATGAGAAACCGAGCGGATTCCAGCCGCGTTTCGCACGGATCCTTACGCGGGTACGGGCGCGGGCTCTCACAGTATATCATTAGGTTGATTAGTTAATTTATCATTTATAAGAGTGGCTGTGGCGGGATACTCGGAAAGGTCGAGATTTTCACTTAGTACATGAGGAAAAATAGTGTTTGCGATTACATCATAGTCTTTTGGCTTGAGGTCATTAGACTTAGATAGAGACACGTACTCATAAGTGAGGAAAGGAGACCTAGCTGACCTAGGGGGAATTGACTCTTTGGGAGATGAGGTGGCCAGCCCCAGATTCTCGATAGTAGTAGTCACAGGTCCGTATTCAATAATAGCTACAAGGTCATTGTAACACCCATCCTTATTATCGTTAAATCTTTGACATATTTGTTAAATACTTGAACTTGCATATTATGTGTTAGTTTTACTTGGGTTAATTTATTAACTGCTTTAAGTAGTTAAGGTAGTTAAATGTCTAGTTTTGACTTTTGGGTCATTTGTGAAAATTTGACTTTAGGGGCCTTTTTGTTAAAAGTGAAACTTGAGGGACCTAAGTGCAATTCTTGAAAAGTTGTTAAGTATATCATCATATTGCCTTCTCTGAGAAAGGAAATTCTCAAAGTTTCTCGTTGCTCTCTCTCTGTTTCAAAGTTAGGGTTTAGAATTTTCCCTATTCCCGACTCCTCGAGTTTAATTATCCATCCGTTCTTGATTCCGATCCCGGATTAATATTCGTGACGTTGAATAGAGCGTTCCAGGCCGAACAAAAATAAGTTTTGGTCAACTTGAATTTTGACTAGGTAAGTTATTAGCTCCCCCTTACTTGTAATAATATGCATAAATGTTATTCTCGATACTTGTGATTGTTAATTTTGTGTTTGGGATGAATTTTGTGGTATTTGTAAATTTAGGACAAAGGGCGTAAATTTCCCCTGTGTAAAATGATAAAGGGATTTGGAAAGATAAGTTTGAATGATGTTATGCCTTTTCTGGGTATGTTGAAATTGTTAGTAAATGTTACTCCTACGTTTGGGACGGAAATTATTTCAACCTGGGAAAGAATGAAAATTTCGCATTTTAGTACACTGTGCGACCGCACAAAAATGATTGTGCGACCGCACATCTTTCTGAAGGGTTTTTCAAAGAAATTGACATGCTTGTGTGCGGCCGCACAGTCCATTTTGGGCGACCGCACAGTCATCTGAAAAACAAAGATTTTGGTTAAAGTTTCTATAAGTTGGAAGTAACCCTAGTTAAGGTATATAACCTTAGTATAAGATGTCCTAGCAAGTGTTGTGATACTTTAGGGGCATCAGACTTGGTCTTAAATATGTATACTCATTGAATTAAAATGAGAACATAAGTATAAGAGTAGTATCTCTTCTTTATGTCTTGAAAGTGCTATGAACAAGCACTAATGTGTTATACTTGTTGTGAATTCAATGATTGTACACCTTAGAGGCATTAGCATAAGGTCTTAGACTTGAACATCCTAAGAATAGGATTGGGATTTGGTAAGAGTAAATGTATAACTCTTATATTTGTTTGAATGTCCAAAGATTGGAATATAACTTGAAGTATAAGACATTAAAATCTTGTACGTGACTTGAACATCCAAAGAATTGGATTATAATTTGAAGTATAAGATAATAAATCTTGTACATGGCTTGACACCAATACATATGTATGGTAGTAAACTTGAAAGTGCTATGAACAAGCACTAACGTGTATGAGACATGTTCTTGTTGTGTATGTGCAAACATTGCATACATTTGCTTGATACAAGGTGACTTCTTGACTACTTGAAGCATGTTCCTTGTTGAGCTAGTCCACTACTTTTGGATTAGTTCTTCTCCCGTAGTTCAAGTAAATATCTACTTGTACCTTCTTGTGTGAGTCCAGCTGGTTCTCCTTGCTTGTTCGAAAATGTATAGGTTCACGCTTGTCGCGAGAGCTGGGGTTTAAGTGACAATCGGGTCCCTATGTATTTCCGCCCGACCCCTTACTACCGGCCATAGTAAGGGCATAGCTTCCTTAGTTGGAGCAATAAGCCTGACTTAAGTGAATGCTAAACTCCCGTCCCGAACACCTCGTGAATAATCATGAGTACTGATATTGAGAATGACACTGGTTACCGGGTCTTCTGATATATACTGAATAATCAGTTCCTGTTATTGATCGTGATTGTCAAAGTAATACAAGCTATGACAACAATGGTATTCTTGGGAGGAATAAGGAAGGAAGCAATATCCTTATAACTTGCTTGTTTAGCCTTATGTGCTACTTGATGAGTGGATTATCCTCTCATATACTTGTTACTTGATGATACTTGATATATGATTACTTGAGTATCTACCTGAATTGCATGATAACATGTCATGTAGTTGCATCTAATAGCTTACTGAGATTTATCTCACCCTTTATTTGTTTCCCCCCCCAGGAAAGGAAGGATAGTGCGCAGTGAGGCTCGACATAGTTGGGAGCTTGCTTCGCAGGTCGTGATTGTTTTGGGGCTTGTGTCCTTTTACACTTGGTGAGGACGATGTATTATGGGTTTTGTATAACTCCTTATTTTGGGTAGACAGTCTTGTTCAGTTCTTGTTGTCACTAGACATCTTGTATAGTACTCGTAATGCCAGCTTATGTGCTAGGCATGTTTCCGCTGTGTATGTATTAAGTTTTGGTTTTAAATTTTCTTGTCTAGAACTCGTGTTGTGAGCTAGTATAGCTCCTTACTCTAGAATATATATATCATGTCAGTTTGTTAAACAAATGTCATTAAGTTTCTTGTTAAGTTTCTTGTTCCTCGTTAGGAACTCCATCCAGGTTCGAGGTTCTAATAGGGGATCCCGGGACCTGGGGGCGTGTCAGTCATCTTCCAAGTTCAAGTGTTGGAACAAATCTTGGCCATCCCACGACTCTGCCGACCAATGGTTCATCGAGTGACACGAACTCAGTATCGCAAGTCAGGTCTTTGTTCACTTTGATGCAGTACTCATTCTGGATGGTAGTAACTCTGCCAGCAGTCTTTCGAGGTTCCATGTACCTTAGCTCTAGATTGGCTCGGTCGAACTCGACATCTCTGAAGATTTCAAAACCCTTTTGCAGCTTTCCGTTGCGGTCAAACCATGGCTCTGCGAACTCAAAGTTAGAATATTCTTCACCTTCTTTCACATAGTAATTGTTGAGAGAAAGGTGGTAAGGTTTCATATCAGACTTCTTGTAAGGGAGTTTCTTCTTCTTGAGTACCTCTATCTGTTTCTGCTCTACTTTGTCACTGGGAGTAAGCATGTATCCTAGCCCGAACAGGCCTCTATGGTCTACTTCTTCAGTTAAGTGTGTTGGACCTTGCAAGTGCTTGCCTAGCTCCAGCCCCGGTATGAAGCCCATGTTTCGAAGTATCTTGTAGACAGGTTGTACTTTGTCGGAGTTTCTGGTGAGGTCTTTGTCACATAACTGGGCTTGTGCTACTATTTCGAACCCACTGAAGAGTCGGCAGTCCTCCTCATGTTGAATCTGTAACACAGGTACTCATTTCGTATCGGTTCCTTGTGCTGTTACCAGATCGCTGTAAATAACTGTTACCTCGTTCCCTAATTGGAACTTAACACACTGATGTAAGGAGGATGGAACTGTTGGTACTGTATGCTCTAGGCACGTTTTGTAAAACGATTAATTTTATTTATATTAATGATATTGAATGTTTGATTATTATATCCTTTGCATGTTTATTATAATAATCCCCGTCCCTGATAATTATGATTAATTGTTAGTATAAGTTTAATGGATAATCATATGATGATTATGGTGTATGGGATACAATTAAACTTATGGGTATTTGTTGGAGACCAAATACTGGACTGACCCATATGAGATTTATGTCATGGTCACAATGTCATAATTAAGTCTCATATAGTTATATTATTGGAATCTTTAGACCTGAGATTATCACAGTCTTCCACTTGATGAACATTACGTTTGACATATTCAAACGTTACCCCTAATCGGGTAACTATAAAGAATGTGATTGGCGTAATCAGATTCATGTAGGGAAAGGTAATAAATCAAGAAGGGATTTGTTCCTCGTAAGAGAGAGATGTCAAGCTTTGGCCACTCGAAGAATGGTGTTGATGAAATGCATGGCCGTGCTCAAATAAGATTTGTACTATCAATACATTCTGGATCGAGAAAGCATTGAACATTGTAAGTTGACCATTGACCATGGCTTACGTTCAATAGACATCGTGAAACAAAGAGATTGTAATATGTTCTATAAAGGATTCACGAACTTATACAAGTTATATTAATTGGGTAGTGATGATGGCTTGCTAGAGTCCGCTCATGATTTATGAGCACAATTGTGTTTGGGCTCATTGCCAACTTAATATAATCCTATGGGGTCACACACAAAAGAACGAATTATATAAAAGGCTAAAATCAGGATTCTGGTGGTGCTCGGCCGAGCACCTCATAAGACTCGGCCGAGCATGTACATCAGAAGGTCAGATTGTTTTGGAGCAAGGTGCTCGGCCGAGCACCTAAAAGGACTCGGCCGAGCAGGCCCTGTTCGGGCCCAATAACTGATTTCGTGTTGTTACAGGTTTTTAACCTATTTCTCCTAAAAGTTTTAGGACTAATAAGTATATAAACTCCTAACAACGGCCTAATCAGTAGAGATTGATTCCATATCAATTAGAGAGCCTCCAAGAGAGAGAAAAATAAGTTCTTCTTCTTCCTCAAGAACAAGAACATTGTTTTTTTTTATATAGCCTTCATAATAGAAATAGTTTCTATTGGGTCTAGCAATCCGTTCAAGAATCGTTCTTGAAATTCGTTCGCGTGTGGATAAACATAGAGGGCGTTGGCATCAACTCCTTCAAAGTTCGTGATCCAAGTTTTGCGGTCGTTCCTACGTTCGTGATTCGAAGAAGCGCGAAGAACAAAGATTGAAGATCTCAGAATTTTAAAGCTCTGTCACGGTTAGTGTTCTAAATTCATCCTCGTATTAATTTAATCATCGTGATCGGATCTAGGCTTTTGGGTTTCATTCCGCTGCGCATGTTTGCTCAAAACCCAACAGTGGTATCAGAGCCCCGTTCAACATGATTATTTTAATAATAACATGTTAATGATATAATTGGATTATATGTTTTGGCATGCTATGTGAATTTGGATTCAAGATGTTTATGTGATCTGAGTTTTATGTTTGTATATGAGATATATTGAAATCATAAAATCGCACCGTTTAAATACGTTATGTGGGATCTACGATTGCAATAATAATTTGATTATTATGTTCCTTTAGATTATCAAAAATTAATTGGATTGATTTGTTGATGATCTTTGATTCATGAATAAATCGTTTATTCAAGGTTTTGATGAACATGATGATATGATCATTATGAACATCAAATCCTAAATGAATCGGGAAAGCAATCTTAGAATTAAAATTCGACAAGAAAATCTGTTCTGTTCGTGGTGCTCGGCCGAGCAGTCTATAAGACTCGGCCGAGCAGAGTCGTCAGAAGCAAAGGGTTTTCTGGAACACAGAGGCGCTCGGCCGAGCACCTTAAAGGACTCGGCCGAGCAGGTTGATTTTGGACAGAATTTGTTTTTCAGATGGATGGTTTTAGAAACCGTGTTTCCTGAAATTAAATGGCTTGTTTAAAATCACTTTGGATTGAATTTGTTTGTCAGATGGATGGTTTGAGGAACCGTGTTTCCTGAAAACAAATATCAAGGTCAAAGTAATGAATTGATGGGACAAAAGAATTTAGAATCGAGTTACTTTATGTAAGGGATTGTGGATGCCTATTGGCTTAGTTTCGACCTTACATAGTTGTTTCTTTTAGTTTCTAAATTTGGTACGGGATTGTGGATGCCTTCTAGCTTAGTTTCGACCGTACAATCGTGCTCTCAATAATGTGTTAAAGAATTTATCCCCATAAATCAATCACATAAAATCTTAATTTAATTAATGAGATTAGTTAAATTATTAACCATTGCTTTATGTGTTTATATTATGTGACTATAAACATTGACCATGCTATATGTCATGAACCTTCTTTAAAATTTAAGTTCCGTGCCAATCCATGATTAAAACACTTGTGAGTACGTGGGTAGTTTTGTGTGGGTTACGCCCTAGCGTAGGTGCATTGATTCTATCCATTTATGAGCAAGATGAGGAAACAGTGATTCCTATACGTTTAAAATGGTTTAACTTAATTAGGCTATCAAAACAGTTTTGGGCCTAAGGCACAGATGAGATTAAAACATGTTAGATATACGATATCTAAAATCTCATAAAAGATCTAAGAGTCATATACGATATGATTGACAAGGAGTTGTCTACCTAAATAACTTATTTTGAGCAGTCGTGCCCTAGCCGACTCAAAGT
Source organism: Campanula takesimana (assembly GCA_026119855.1). Lineage (NCBI taxonomy): Eukaryota > Viridiplantae > Streptophyta > Magnoliopsida > Asterales > Campanulaceae > Campanula > Campanula takesimana. Next base: position 90,711 of record JAOWBW010000594.1, read on the forward strand.
TAAGTGAAATATGGATCTTAGCCCATTCAAATTATATTATACATTTGATGTATATGAAGGTTATATAATTTAGTGGGAGTATTTGTAAAATACTATTAATTTAATATCTTTAATTAAGTTGGTACTTATATTTAATTATATGTTTGCATAATTGTAGATAATGGCTCAGAATAGAAATTTATCACTGCGATCTATCCTTGAGAAGGAGAAACTTCAAGAAGATGGAGCTAACTATACGGATTGGATCCGTAGCCTTAGAATTGTTCTAAAGCATGAGGATAAGCTCTATATTCTTGATGAGCCGTTCCTGAAGAAGAACCTGCTTCTAATGCACCCAAGGATGAGAGAAACGCCTACAAGAAACATGTGAATGATTCTCGTGAGGTGGGTTGTCTTATGCTTGCGGCCATGTGTTCAGAACTTCAGAAGATTCTTGAACACTTGGAAGCATTTGACCTTGCTGCTACATTGAAAGATATGTTCCAAGAACAAGCAAGGCAAGAGAGGTTCGACACCATAGCTGCCCTAGTCTCATGCAAGATGAGCGAAGGACAGTCTGTGAGCCCTCATGTTTTGAAAATGAAGGCTTACTTTGAGAAACTAGAGAGGCTTGGCCATCCAATTGAGATTGAGTTGGCTACCGATTTTATTCTTAATTCATTGCCCAAAAGCTATAATCAGTTCATCATGAACTTTAATATGCAAGGGATGGATAAGACTATGTCTGAATTGCATGGGATGCTTGAGCAGGCAGAAAAGAAAATCGGTAAAGAGACCGCTCCTGTACTCATTGTGTCTAAGGAAGGAAATGGCCAAAAAGGCAAAGGAAAGGGTAAGGCAAAAGTTGTCAAACCCAAGATTAGCAAGGCAATTGTTGCCAAAGCTAATGTGGCTAAACCTGCTTCCCAAAAGGATGAAATTTGTTTCCACTGCAATGAGATTGGACATTGGAAACGAAATTGCAAGGTTTACAAGGAAGAGTTAAAGAAGAAGAAGAGCGGTGGGACTGCATCTACTTCAGGGACTAAGGAATAGAAGGCTACTTAAAGATGGCGAAGTGGACCTACGCGTGGGGAATGGAGCAAGAGTTGCTGCATTAGCCGTAGGAGCATATGATGTCATTTTACCTAGCGGATTAATTCTTGTTTTGAACAATTGTTATTACGTTCCGGATTTAAGTAGAAATATTATTTCAATTTCTTGTTTGGATAATGAAGGTTTTAAGTTTCTTATTGAAAATAAGAAGTTTTCTATTTATTTAAATGATATGCTTTATTGTACTGCATGTTCATTTAATGGCCTTTATGTTCTTGATGTTGAAAGTGGGAATAATGAGAATGTTTATAATGTAAATAAGAAATCCAAACCTAATGATGTAAATCATACTTATTTGTGGCATTGCCGTCTTGGTCATATTAATGAGAAGCGTATCTCAAAACTCCATGGGGACGGACTTCTAGATTCACATGATTTTGAATCATATGAAACTTGTGAGTCATGTTTACTTGGAAAGATGACTAAGGCACCTTTTACTAAGAGTAGTGAAAGGGCTAATGACTTATTGGCCCTCATACATACTGATGTGTGTGGACCAATGAGTTGCAATGCTAGGGGAGGATATCAATACTTCATAACTTTTACTGATGATTTTAGTAGATATGGCTATGTCTACTTAATGAAACATAAAAGTGAATCTTTTGAGATATTTAGAATATTTCAAAATGAAGTACAAAATCAACTTGGCAAAACTATTAAATCACTTCGATCAGATCGTGGTGGAGAATATTTAAGCCAAGAATTTGACAATCATCTGAAAGATTGTGGAATTGTTTCACAATTAACTCCACCTGGGACACCACAATGGAATGGTGTGTCCGAACGGAGAAATAGGACTCTATTGGATATGGTCCGCTCCATGATGAGTCAAGTTGATCTTCCTTTAACCTTTTGGGGACATGCACTAGAAACTGCTGCACTAACACTAAATAATGTTCCAACAAAATCTGTTCCAAAGACTCCACATGAGATGTGGACTGGAAGAAAACCTAGTTTGTCTTTCATGAAGATTTGGGGTTGTGAAGCATTTGTTAAGAAGCTCATATCTGACAAACTCACACCTAAATCTGATAAATGTATTTTCGTTGGTTACCCTAAGGAAACTAAGGGTTATTACTTTTACAACCGCGCGGAAAACAAAGTGTTTGTTGCCCGTCATGGTACCTTTCTAGAGAAAGAGTTTCTCTCCAAAGGAATTAGTGGGAGTAAAATTAATCTCGAAGAAATTTGAGAACCCGAAAATTACATGGAACAAAATGTTGGATCTGAACAAGTTTCACAAAGAGTTGTGGAACCTATTCAGAATACTCAAGTTCCTCGCAGAACTGGTAGGGTGCGATCTGAACCTGAGAGATATGGATTTCTCATGACGGATAGCAATGAAGTATAAGTCATAGTTGATGACGAACCTACTTCCTACCAAGAAGCGATGTCCGCTCCTGATTCAGATAAATGGCTTGGAGCCATGGAATCTGAAATTAAATCCATGTATGATAATCAAGTTTGGAACTTGATTGATGCGCCCGAAGGTGTAAAAACCATAGGATGCAAATGGGTTTTCAAAAAGAAAACTGACATGGATGGAAAGGTGCATACTTATAAAGCTAGACTTGTAGCGAAAGGCTATAGGCAGATTCATGGTATCGACTATGATGAAACCTTTTCGCCCGTAGCAATGATCAAGTCTATAAGAATTTTACTTGCCATAGCCCCATATTTTGACTATGAGATATGGCAAATGGATATCAAAACAGCGTTCCTTAACGGGAACTTACTTGAGGATGTTTACATGACACAACCTGAAGGTTTTGTAATTCCAGAAAATTCTAACAAAGTATGCAAATTGCAACGATCCATTTATGGATTGAAGCAAGCCTCTAGGAGTTGGAATCTTCGATTTGATGAATCGGTCAAAGAGTTTGGCTTCATCAAAACGAAGATGAACCTTACGTTTACAAGAAGATTAGTGGGAGCGTAGTATTATTTCTGGTACTATATGTTGATGACATATTGATCATAGGAAACGACATTCCCGCACTGCAGTCTGTAAAGACTTGGTTAGGAAAGTGTTTCTCTATGAAAGATATGGGAGAAGCCGCTTATATCCTTGGCATTAGGATCTATCGTGATAGATCCAAGAAATTGATTGGTTTAAGTCAAGATACATATATTGACAAAGTTCTTAAGAGATTCTGCATGGAAAACTCTAAGAGAGGAAATTTGCCAGTAGGACATGGCATAACTCTAAGCAAGAATCAGTGTCCTAAGACAACTGATGAGCGTAAGAGAATGATTGGGATTCCATATGCTTCCGCAATTGGATCAATCATGTATGCCATGATATGTACTAGACCCGATGTCTCGTATGCTTTAAGCATGACGAGTAGATATCAATCAAATCCTGGTGAAAATCATTGGATTGCAGTCAAGACGATTCTTAAGTACTTGCGAAGGACTAAAGATTCGTTCTTGGTGTATGGAGGTATGGAAGGTGATCTTGTTGTAAGTGGTTACACAGATGCAAGCTTCCAAACCGACAAGGATGATTTTAGATCGCAATCTGGATTTGTATTTGTGCTTAATGGAGGTGCTGTTAGCTGGAATAGTTCTAAGCAAAGTACTGTCGCTGATTCTACAACGGAAGCTGAGTATATTGCTGCATCCGATGCTGCTAAAGAAGCTGTTTGGATCAAGAAGTTCATAACTGAACTAGAGGTAGTTCCTAGCATTGCTGATCCAATAGACCTTTATTGTGATAATAATGGTGCTATTGCTCAAGCAAGGGAACCAAGAAACCATCAGAAGTCCAAACACATACTTAGGCGTTACCATGTCATTCGAGAAATCATTAACAGAGGTGACGTGAATATATGCAGAGTACCGACTGATGATAACATTGCCGACCCATTGACAAAGGGTCTTCCACAAGCAAAGCATGATGGTCATGTTAGGTCTATGGGTATTCGATACATTAATTAGGCCTAGTGCAAGTGGGAGATTGTTGGTGTTGTATGCTCTAGGCACGTTTTGTAAAACGATTAATGTTATTTATATTAATGATATTGAATGTTTGATTATTATATCCTTTGCATGTTTATTATAATAATCTCCGTCCCTGATAATTATGATTAATTGTTAGTATAAGTTTAATGGATAATCATATGATGATTATGGTGTATGGGATACAATTAAACTTATGGGTATTTGTTGGAGACCAAATACTGGACTGACCCATATGAGATTTATGTCATGGTCACAATGTCATAATTAAGTCTCATATAGTTATATTACTGGAATCTTTAGACCTGAGATTATCACAGTCTTCCACTTGATGAACATTACGTTTGACATATTCAAACGTTACCCCTAATCGGGTAACTATAAAGAATGTGATTGGCGTAATCAGATTCATGTAGGGAAAGGTAATAAATCAAGAAGGGATTTGTTCCTCGTAAGAGAGAGATGTCAAGCTTTGGCCACTCGAAGAATGGTGTTGATGAAATGCATGGCTGTGCTCAAATAAGATTTGTACTATCAATACATTCTGGATCGAGAAAGCATTGAACATTGTAAGTTGACCATTGACCATGGCTTACGTTCAATAGACATCGTGAAACAAAGAGATTGTAATATGTTCTATAAAGGATTCACGAACTTATACAAGTTATATTAATTGGGTAGTCATGATGGCTTGCTAGAGTCCGCTCATGATTTATGAGCACAAATGTGTTTGGGCTCATTGCCAACTTAATATAATCCTATGGGGTCACACACAAAAGAACGAATTATATAAAAGGCTAAAATCAGGATTCTGGTGGTGCTCGGCCGAGCACCTCATAAGACTCGGCCGAGCATGTACATCAGAAGGTCAGATTGTTTTGGAGCAAGGTGCTCGGCCGAGCACCTAAAAGGACTCGGCCGAGCAGGCCCTGTTCGGGCCCAATAACTGATTTCGTGTTGTAACAGGTTTTTAACCTATTTCTCCTAAAAGGTTTAGGACTAATAAGTATATAAACTCCTAACAACGACCTAATCAGTAGAGATTGATTCCATATCAATTAGAGAGCCTCCAAGAGAGAGAAAAATAAGTTCTTCTTCTTCCTCAAGAACAAGAACATTGTTTTTTTTTTATATAGCCTTCATAATAGAAATAGTTTCTATTGGGTCTAGCAATCCGTTCAAGAATCGTTCTTGAAATTCGTTCGCGTGTGGATAAACATAGAGGGCGTTGGCATCAACTCCTTCAAAGTTCGTGATCCAAGTTTTGCGGTCGTTCCTACGTTCGTGATTCGAAGAAGCGCGAAGAACAAAGATTGAAGATCTCAGAATTTTAAAGCTCTGTCACGGTTAGTGTTCTAAATTCATCCTCATATTAATTTAATCATCATGATCGGATCTAGGCTTTTGGGTTTCATTCCGCTGCGCATGTTTGCTCAAAACCCAATAGGAACAGCATTAGCCTTGTGGAGCCAAGGGCGTCCTAGTAAGATGGTGAAAGATGACGGTATGTCAATCACTTGGAAATCCGTAGACAGAGTTTATGTTCCCACGGTAATGGGAAAAGTGACAATCCTCAATACTGATCTGCATGTGGAGTCGTAAGCCTTGATTGTTTGCTTGGAAGGTCTCAGAGTAGTCTACGTCCATCATTCGAGACGGTAGTACATTGATGGCGGATCCGTTGTCCACAAAAGCTCGAGGGATTTTCTTCCTGCTTATTTTGACTGTAATGTGCAATGGTTCATTATGATCAATGCCTAATGGAGGTTCATCAAGCTCTGAAAAGGTGATGATATTCCTGAAGTGAATGTTGCCGATCATTTGTGTGACATTCTCGGGAGTTGTGTCTGATGGGACCATAGTGGCGGATAAGTTCTTTTCTAGCATTTGCCGGTGAGCTAGAGACTAGGTGAGTAGAGACCATAGAGAGATGTGAGCTTGGGTTTGCCTCAGCTGCTTGAGGATGGGATCTTCTTTCTCAGGATCTGATATCTCTGACTCTTTATTGAGGACCTTCTTTGTACTCTTGGGGTCTGACTGATACATCTGTCCGAACCTTGTGAGTAGGTTGATTTCTGCTCGCATGTCGTATGGAGACTGCGATATTTTGGCGGATTCTGTGAAGATTTCAGCTATAGACAATGGTGGAGATTTGAGTGGAGATTCGGGTGGACATGAGTCACAATCTCCTAGGAGAGAAGCTTCTAGAGATAGTTCATCTAATGACAGCATATAACAAGAAGAATGACTATCATTAATAAATTTTGAAGTACAACCTATCTCATCATCACTATAAAACTCGGAGTCTGCCACACTAGGTTCGGCTAGATCACCAAGGTTTGTTGCTAAACTAACTTTGTCTAAGGAAAGCCTAGGATCTTCGAGCGAGCCCTTGTTGATCAACCTTTGAATTGACTTCTTTAATCCGGTGCACTCTTCGGTGGTGTGACCGGTAATCTGGTGATAGTCACAGAACTTCTTTGGATCGTCGGAGAATGGTATGCAGTAATATTCAGGTCTCTCGAGTAAGCCCCTTGCTAGTAACTGCTCGAGCATGCCGGTCATAGTGGTTCCTAGACTTTCAAAGGCATCAACCAAATCTGAGACATCCATTCATTTCTCTTCTTAAATCTTGGCTATAATCTCCCTCGGATCGGTTAGCACTTGGTCATTGATCAACTTCTGTAATGCACGCTTTAGCTGTGAGCATTCATCGGTGGTATGCCCGGTGATGTTGTGGAAGTTACAGAACTTCGTCGGATCACTCCTTGGATGAGACTCGTAGCCTTTTAGCGGTTTGAGCACCCCCATTCTTGATAAACCACAGAACAAGGATTTCACATCTAACTGCAGTTGCTTGAAGGCTTCGACCATTTCTAGGATGCTAGCATCATATTCAGTTATTTCCACCATATTGACATCCATGGCGATGATCTTTCTTGGGTCGGCGATGATGTTGTCCTTGATAAGTCTCTGCACGATTTGCTTGATGGTGAAGCACTCGTTGTTGGTGTGATCGGACACCTTATGGTAGTAACAGAACTTGGACATGTTGCACCCATGCTTAGGCCATTGAAAACCACGTTCTATAGGAGTTATCAACCCAATCTTGACTAGTCCTCCGAATAGAGCATTCATGTCTAGCCCCAGTTCGGCGAAGGCATCCACCATTTCTAGAATGACAATGTTACCTCCGATGACTTCGACCATGTCCACGCCACCATTGTCGGGGAGTGGGTTTGCTACGGTGTTCGGACCTTTAGGCTTCTCAATCTTCCCCTCGGTTATGAGTTTTTGTATAGCTCACTTGAGTAGTATGCAATCATCGGTAGTATGGCCGATGTAGTGGTGGTACTTGCAGAACTTCTTTGCATCGAGGTTAGCCCTTTTAGTCAAGGGTTCATAGTTCTCAAGTGGCTTGATCAAGCCCTTCTTTAGCAGTACTTCAAAGACTTTACTAGTAGGCATGCCGAAGTCATCGAAATGATCTTCTTTTCGGGGAAAGCTGTTTGTCAATGCTCGAACATCAAAGGCGGAGTTGTCTTGGACCATACTCACTTGTCTGGCGATTTCTTTGGCTTTGGGAGTGGTACTTGTCGGAGCTTTGTAGCGGAAGGAAGAGTTTCCCATTTTGGCAGCATCTTTAACAACACCAGTAATGCCGGCTTCGTGTCTGACTCCAGCATTAACCATTTCCCGCAGATCGGGGAAGTAACCATTACCAATCGCAAGCCTAAGCTCGGGCAACAAGCATTTGAAGAAGATTTGCTTTTATTCCTTTTCCTTAGGAGGGTATTGAACTTCTGCTAACTTGTGGTTCCACCTCTTGTAGAAGTCATAGATTGGCTCATCGGGCCGTTGCATTGTGTTCTCTAAATCAGTGCGGTTGACGTGCCAATCTAGGTTTGACTGATACTTCTCGCAGAAAGTAGTGGTGATTTGTTCCCATGTCTCTCGTTCGGAGGGATCCAAACTTAAGAACCAACGGAGGGCAATTCTGTCCAAGGTGGTGTGGAAGACTCGGGCCATTTGCTCGTTAGTACAATCACGAGCTCTCATGGCTAGCACATAACTGTCGAGATGAGTCTTGGGACAAGTAATGCCATGGAATGTGGAGACCTTCGGCATCTTGAAGTCTCTGGGTAGAGCACCCACATTTCTTGGGTCAATAGTTTTGACTATCGGAACGGATTGCTTGGAGACCGTGTCGGATAACTTGCGAATCTGTTCTTGCATGGAAACCACTAGAGGGTGATTGGAGAAATATGTGCTACCATAGGCTTGAGTAGCGAGAGGAGCAGTGGAGATTGTAGGTACAGCAGCACCGATGCTCAATGGTAGTGAAGGTGATGGCAACTTGGTGGAGGACAAATAACTACCCATCAATTCTGGTGACGGCTCATATGGACCTTTGCTGGAGGTTGCTTTATTACCAAAATCGGGAGGAGGAACCCTTTGGTAATTGGGCACCCTGAGAGGAATAGCATCATCATTGGCAGGGTAGGTCATAGGCACTGTCTCGTCTTCGATAAGAATAGTCTCCCCATTATGGAAACTAGTTGCTACTCCTTTATTCTTCATTTCAGTGTGAAGATGATCCTTGAGTTCTTGGTTGACCCTTTCTAGAGACTTGCTTCGGTCTTCGAGCTTTGAGACCTTTAACATGAGGTTGGTGAAGAAAGTATGGAGAGGTGGTAGAATGTCCGAGGGTTTGATGCTGGCGGCGATATCTGGATTGTCAGAGGCAGCGAAGACTGGCAGAGTGGAGATGCTAGGAGTAGTAGGCTCTGATGATGGAGTCATCGTTGATGTAGAGACTGAAGATTGAGCTTGTGAAAGGCCTGACTGTTGAAGACGACCACCAGAACGGACCTAAACTTGCTTCTCTATAGAGGTAATGGATGAGAGGTTTAGGACGGGACAGGGCTCATGCAATGTATTTTGTTATTTAAAAAAACAATGTATTATTGGTCCTAATGGTTGGAAGGGATACCCCTTTTTGGGTTACTATCTACAAAACCTGGATCAGTGGAGGTCATCACTACGTCTATAGACCCCTCGTTTTTCACCTGTATTGCACCTCCCAAACGGACAATTTGGGCGAGGGTCCTATAGGGCAAGCGACTTCCACCGACCTAACGGATCCTAGCGACTAACCCTTGTTTAAAGGCATTTAACGTAACGTTTATGTTACTTCCGTCAAGTTTTTAACGAGTTGAGATCCTTGTACAAAGTATCACTCGGCTTACTATATGCACACCCTTGTAGGGAATTTCATTTTTTGTGCTTTTTCTCTCGAAGGATCTCGACTCATTAAAGACTTAACGGATGACGGCATGAATGACACGTTAATTGTCTATAAAGAAAAGCTAGTCAAACCAACCGGTCAACTTTGGAGTGTCTTAGACTCTGTGAGTGCATGGTTTCGAAATGAACAAGGGATTAACCTCGACTGCTTCACAAGTGAAAATAGTGAGTTAGATAGCACGGGTGCCACGAAGATAGAGGCGACAGGATCACCAAAATCTGTGCACTCAGCAGAGTATCCAGTAGGGTGTGCAGTGTGACACGAACCTAGTGGTAGTGTGCGGACAAGAACTAGTTATTTTTTAGGGAGAAAACAGAGAGTTTTTTTTTTTTTTTTTTTTTTTTTTTTTGTATTTACATGTATGCAATGCAAAATAGTTAGAAGGGGTACAATAGGAAATAGTTAAGATGTTAATGCACTAAAGTACAAGGGAAGCAAATATGTACAAGAGATAAAGTACAGGGGGAAAAGAAACAAGTAAGTACAATCATGATATTGACGAAAGTTTGACCCTCTATGTTTGAAGATGTTCAAAGCTAGTCCCCAGTAGAGTCGCCACTGTGAATACCCCTTTCCGACGATGCGGGCGACGCACGGGAAGTCTTTCTTTTATTTATCTTTATTTATCTTTTCTATGGGATTAGGATATTCAAGTTGGCATTTAACCTATTAAGAGTCGCCACGTTGTTTTATTGAGCTAAAACATTGAGAAAAAGCTAACAAGAGGGTTCGGGGGTCAAGTTACGACAAGAGAAGAATATTACGTTATCACTCCTATCGCCCGATAGATCAGACTTTCTATCATGATGAATGTGTTAGTAGTGTGTTAGTGATTGAGACCGGATCCGAAGATTGCCTACGTTCCTCTCGTTTGAGAAGCTCAGGTCAGCGTAGTTCGTACATAATCGGAATAGAGAGAGGAAGCGGGATCATGCATAATAAAGGGGGAGGATAAAGAATCATGCGAGATGATCACATCCTAGAATAATGATTATACCATTGATAAGATCAATGTGTAGTCCTCATATTCATCCTTAGAGAGTTATTTCATGGGAATATTTACCTAATGGGAATATTTACCTAATGTTTAGGGTTTAGAAGTAGTTCCTAGATCTTGGAGATCATCATCGGCTATGCAATAAAACAGGGATTAAAACATTAGATCTAGCATATTATGTAGAATAAATCTTAGATCTAGCATGATAATAAGAACATCATGAACATGTATGAATGAACACATAAACATGAAGATCGCTACCCTAGTCATAGAGCATATTATGAATTCTAGCAAGAACATGAAGAACACGTTATGAATCATATGAATATAGATGTATAAACATAATGAAACTAGCATAAATCAGATCTAAACTAAGAAAACATGACAAATTCTCACCAATCTTGACAAGAACGAAGTCGAATCTCTCGCGCGGATTCGCCGGACCTTCGGGATTGCTAGAAAGGCTTGAAGAGAGAGTTCTGCCATCAGTTTGGCTTGTAGAAATCGGGGGAGAGAATTGTGTATCGAAATAATGAACTGAGGTCAGCTATTTATAAGAAAACCTGACCCGAGAAGAGTGGCCGCCCGGTCGGTCCAGTAGATTGGCACAATTTTCGAGGCGTGTCTATCTGGACTCTAGAGGATGATCAGATAAGCCTATCTTCGATCCCTCATCCGATCAGTCATTGATATCTTCTTATCTGGGCTTTTCGGGAAATCCTGGATAAGTCCTGCGCAGCTCGTAAATACCTGGGAGGTCCCTGTGAGTTCTAGAATGCCTAATAACTCATTTTCAGGTTGGGTACTAACACCGGGATAGTCCGTCCCTGGGAGCGTGCAATACAGGTGAAAAACGAGGGGCCTATAGACGTAGTGATGGCCTCCACTGATCCAGGATTTAGAGTAGTGGCGAAAAAGAAGAGAAATATTTTCCAACCATTTAGGAATAAAATGCGTTTTAAGTAAACATGAACAAAAAAAGAAAATAAGCTTTCATGTTGCATGAGCCTAAGCCTTTTACCCAAACACTAGCCCGTGTCGATACCCGAGTCTGAACAAACCTCCTTCTCCCCCACAGCTCGTAAGAAGTGGATAAGAGTTCCGGGTCACCGTTTGATTAGTGCCGAGTCCGATAGTTCGTCGGCAGCTTCGCTCAGACTTCTCAGAATGACTAGCCCAGCGGGAAGTAGTAGCGGGGGTGATAATGTTGTGGATCTGAATGGTCTCACCAGGGAAGATTTGGTATAAGATTTAGAGGCCACCAGGGCCCAAGAAGAGAGTATCCGTAAACACCAGGAAGAAATGCATAGCAGGGTAGTGGAAGCCCTAAGACAGAAAGGGGTAGCAGTCGTGTTTGAAAATGATGGGTCTTTTGTGGAAATCATCGACAAAGAGGAGGTCGAAAATCTGCAACCTCAGAGTTCCTCCTCCCGAAACTTACCCTAATGTGGCAACCTCACGTCCCACATTCCAAGCCACCGTTCACCAAAACGTGCCTGTCACCCAAGCTCTCTTTGCCCCACCAACGGCTATCCTTCATATCCGCCCGGATTCACCCGGCACGCCCCGATTCCGATGAGCTGAGCGCCATTACCACCAGCCACTATTGGCCTACTGCCCCCAGCTTTACCAATCTCACCCCAAGGCGCACCATACCCATTTTATAACCCGATGGCACAAGCCCATGATACCACCATATATCCCTGCAAGCAATCCTGCACACGGGTACATCTACACCCATGTGTCACCTCAAAACTTTCCTCCCGTGATCCCATCCACCACTGTGCTTCCGACCGCAGTGCCGGTAACAAGCCAGACCATGGGGTCAATAAACTCGAGCCCCCATATGGATCCCCAAATGGGATGGTTGGTAGAAAAATTAAAACAAATGGAGGAAAAGTTTGAAGGGATCAATGGAAAGAGATCCTCTTTGGGGAGTTACCGATCCTGATAAAATTGTCCCCCTACCTCACAAATTCAAAATGTAGGAAATTGACTAGTTTGATGGAACCGCTTGCCCCCAAACCCATGTCAACGCCTACACCTAGCAATGAGGGCAAAGGGGTGCACAGTGAAACAGATGGCTGACCATTTCCAACTCTCCTTAAGGGGAAACGCACTCAAATGGTTCTTCAATTTGAAAGATGAATCCCGAGCAACTTGGGACTGGATCAAAGAAGCATTCCTCACCAAATACCGGTCTAACTTGGAATGGGAGACAAACCGCACAGATCTGCAAAGTACCATGCAAAGGGGCGATGAACCAATTGGTGAATTCTACAGGAGATAGAATTACAAGCTTGGGGAGATTTCCAATCCGCCTACCGAAGATGAGCAGTTGGATATCTTCCAATCATGCCTGAAACCTCAATTACAGGCCCTGATCAGTCACCACTTTTATCCCAACCTCCGAGCTATGGTCACTGCTGGATCGAAGTTCGAGAAGGCACTCAATGAGCAATCTTCCGCCCAAAGCAGCGGGAACTCCTACAGATACCGCCCCCAACCACCAATAAGGGGAAGGAAACCTCAGGTACAGTAAACAGCATCCAAAGGGAAGATCCAAGATAGGACCCACAAAGGACGGGTAACTCGGATAAGCGCCGGTTTGTGAGATTCAAGGACTTTGGGATGCCCATAAGCAAGGTATTTGAGGGATTGGTTAAGCAAGGTCTTGCAAAGCCTCTTGTCAACTTCCAACCCAAAAATCCCGAGAAGTATTTTGATGTCAACAAGAAGTGTGCCTTCCACAACTACCACGGACACAATACCGACGAATGCTCAGTTGTGAAACGTATCATTTTGGAATTGATTGACAACGGAAAGCTTGAACACCCCCGAGGTCCAAATATGGTCAACAACCTGCTTCCCAACAACAATGCCATAAACATGATTGAGTTTGGGAAATGCAGTATGAACGAGCCAGCATCGGTAATGTCACGACCCGAAATCTAGGCTCTATTTTATTAGTAATAAATAATTATTATGTATTTATTTGCTTATTTATTTATTTAAATTATTATTTATTTAAATATTTATGTGTGCATTTTATGTTTCATAATAATTATGCCTAGCATTTTATTTGGGTCATTTGTGCTAGTGTAGTATTGTTGGGTCTAATTATTAGTGGGGAGCTGTTTATATTGGGTAGTGTAGGGGAGGGGCCTAATTGTAACATTTCAAAATAATCCCCCTTACTCCCTCTCTTTCTCCCTCACTCTTTCCCCATTCCCAGCCATCTCCCTCTCTCTCTCTTCCATGGGTGAAAAAGGTAAGTTTTCTCTCTACCTTCTCTCTACATTTCTTCATCTTCCTCTTGTAATCTCTCATTTCTTAAAACGTGAAATGTGTTTAGATCGTCGATAGGATCGCGTAGAATCAAAAAATTTGAAATCCATCAACCTTGAGAAAATCCAAGTAAGTTACTTTTCCCCTATTTTGATGTTAAAATGTTCATATCATGTTTATATAATGCTTGAGTGTTATATTTGAAGTTTGGATGGAGGTTGCAATTTATTTGGAATTATTTGGATTTTGGGTAAAAAAATGGTGATTTATGAATGTTGGGTTTGATTTTGATTGTTAAATGTTGTTATATGAGTTCTTTAGACCCATAAGTTGCTCTAGTACCTTAGTATGCTAGTTAAGAGTGTTGGATTTTGGTTTAGTTTTGTTTTGGGTTAAAAATGGAAGAACCCAGTTAGTTCTTCCCGAATTCGGCAGACCAGAGTATTGGGCGACCGCCCAAAAATGTCTGGGCGACCGCACACCTATCTGAAAGGTTTTGTTCTTGTTTGATGGCTTTTTGGGCGACCGCACAGTTGATTTTGGGCGGCCGCACAGTCCTCTGAAAGTTTTCATTTGTTGGTTTGTGTGATTGAAGAATGCGTTTTGGTCCAAATCTTGGATGTCCTTCTAGTTGACCTTAGTGAACATTGTAGTGCACTCTAGTGATAGAATTGGGTCCTTTGTGATCAAGTTTGTGTTTGAAATTAATAAGTGTTAATTGGGATTTGGAACATCTTATTGAGATATTGTTGGTTTGACTTATCTTTGTGATGATCATTTGGTATATGTTTGGGCATCTTATGATGTGTTCGTGATTGTTCCAATCGAATTGATTTTCGAGTGAGACTTGGTCTAGGTTTTAGGCGATGTCCTATAGTACCTAGAGGGTGGTTACTGAACACCAAAGTGTAGGGTTTAGTCCAGTCGTGATCATGTTCTAATAAGTGTAACCTTTTGGATTAGTTTGGGGTGTTTAGAATGGGTTCGTTATGAACGGAGATAAAGCGTGAATTGGCAATTGGGTACCTACGGTTTGATTAACCTTAAGATGTATTCATTCGGATCTCTTATTTGGAATTCCAGGTGTGACGAGATGGTTGAGTTCATAGTCCTAGTATATCTTTTGAGTAAATGTTTATGATCACTTTGGTAATAGTCATTGTGCTATTTGTGAGCGACGTTTGGGTTGCGCTCTTTATGAGTAACTTGTGAGTATCATATTTAGGATGTATTTGATACGTGCCTTGTCTTGGAATCATCTTGTTTTAATGATCAATGTTGTTGTGCTCTTTATGAGAAATTCCGTTTATCGTGTTGTGCTCTTCATGAGAAACTCTTGTTATCGTTGTTGTTAAACTCTTCATGAGTACCCGTTGCATCTTTATGGTGATTATTGGTATGGTTCCCTACTTTGGAATCCTTAGTTGTTTACCGTGCTAGTATTTTATTTCTTAGCATGATTGAAAGTCCAGCTGGTTAAATTGTGTATCGAGTCAGGCAATGGATAATGCTATAATGGCACGAGCCAAGTCCAGTATATCATCGCCCATTGGTCCTTCTGTCCTCATCCAGATTGGCCTTGTTTTGGGATGAGCTAGCTCCGTTGTGGGTATTCTAGCTAATCGTTTTGGAGCATGACTTTTGTGGCATGGCTCCCGCCCCTTGTGGCACTTTACATTGTTATTGGTTCCGGTACTGGGTTTCTCTTCAGCTTTTATGCTACTATGAAGATGGATTGTTTGATTGGTGGGTTGATTGGTCGCTTCTGACCGGGGATTCCTCTTCAGCTTCCATGCTATTATGAAGATGATGAATGGTTGGTTATTGAAGCTGGCGCAGCGACCTTTATTTGGTTCTTTCAGTTGGGAAACCTTGGCTAATATCCTTTGTTATGTGTTTACTTTCCGCTGCTATCTGTTGACTGTTAATTGTTACATGCTATGTGATATTTATCATTGTTTATTGCTTATTGCATATAGCATGTCATGTAGTTGCATTAGTAACTTACTGAGATTTTATCTCACCCCGTTTATTTCCATCTTTGTTTTCCTTAACCCCCCCAGGAGGAAAAGGATTAGGATTCGCGGATCGAGGAGGACGTCGAGAGGATTGAGATTTTTTGGGCAGTTTGTTATGGATCGGTTTACATTATTTAAATGTATAACCTTTGGGGATAGTTTTATCATTGTTGACGTCATTAAGAATTGTATATTTTTATTCTTTTGAGCATAAGCTGTGGAGCTTATGTTAGATGTACTTTGTTGATTTAAACTTGGATTTGTAAAAACCTTGTGTTATCATCTTTTGGTTCAAAATGGAATTTTTAACTTCTATATTTTAGAGTTTTGGTTTTAAGTCGACGTCCAGCTCGCGTATTCCGGACCCGCGGGTTCGGGGTCGCGACAGTTGGTATCAGAGCTATGGTTTAGCTCTATGTATAAGTATAGGTGGATTAGTATGACCTAGGAGGGTAGTGTGTTCGGAGTGAGTAAACAATTGTTGTTTTATGCAGGTACTTGTTTGAAATGTCTCGAAGGAGAAGTGGTGAAAGTAATACCGGTAATGCAAATCGGAATGAAACAAGGGATGAAGCCCGTGCAATGTTTCAGGGCATGTTTGAGGTGGCCATAAAGGCCATACATGATCAAGGTCCGAGGGTAGAACAAGCACCACCACCCCACTACGGATTGGAACAATTTCTGAAATTGAAACCGGTTGAGTTCAATGGGGAACCCGATGTAAGGAAGGCCGAGCTTTGGATTGAGTCGATGGAGAAAATTTATGATGTCTTTGGTTGCACCGATGAAGACAAGGTCCGATTTGCGGCTTATAAACTTGTGGGTGCCGCCGAGCATGGTGGAAGGGTGTTAAAGCGAGTTGGGATGATACTCATACAGTGTATGCATGGGAATTGTTTGTGCGAAATTTCAAGGAGCATTTCATTCCGGTAGTGGGTCAAAACCGAAAGGAGATCGAGCTGCTCAACCTGGAGCAAGGTTTGTTGTCTATAGCTCAGTACTCGGCTAAGTTCACAGAATTAACCCGGTATTGTGACTATCTTGTGCGGACCGAGGAGCAGAAAGCTACGAGATTCATCCGGGGTTTGAAGACTTCTATTCGGACTCAGCTTATAGCCCAGAGGATTGTGACATTTCAGGATGCGGTAGACCGGTCATACTTGATCGAGCAAGATATTGGGGAGCATAAGAGGAAGACCGAGGTTGCAAATGCGGGTAAACAAGTAAGCCATGCTAAATCTCAACCACATCACCGTTCAGATAACCGAGGTAATTTGGGAGCACCATCTCAGTTTAAGGGACACACCGCGCTAGGGAATCCGGGTACTACTTCGGGGAAACAAGGGAAACAAGGTAGGTGGCTTTGCACTTACTGTCAGAGGGAAGGCCATTTGGAGGATAAGTGTTGGAAGAAACAAGGAAAATGTATCAATTGTGGTCAACTGGGTCACTTCATAAAAGACTGTCCGAGGTTTAAGGTTCAATCATCAGGAACAGGAACCAGTACTTCACCGGGTCAGAAGAGAGATGCTTCGGGGAACCCTAAGGTAAAGGGCAGAGTAATTGCGACCAATCAGCACTCACCAGGTAACGGATAAATTTCAGGAGGTATTATTTTGCGTCGTGAGAGCGAGCGCGTGCATTTTAGGATCATCGCATTTATGTGTTTCTGTGCATTAGTTGCATTTATTTCTTCTGAGTCTTTGACTTATGTGTTGTAGGTGTCTACTCCTATGGAGGAGTTTAGGGTATCTGATGAAGTCTTATGTGCTTATGATGTGCTTAAGTATGGTTATGTCTCACCTGCTAAATTAGCCATATTGCTATTGCAAGATTTTGATATTACTATTGCTTTAGTCTATTGTTGTAGAGGGATTGTTATATTCTCCATTCCTAATTTCTTAAAACTGTTTGAGACCGTTCCCTGGGTAGAGTTATACCTATCTTTTCTTAATTGAAATCCGAGTATTTAGTTTCGGTCGATTTGTTGGGTGTATTTATCATTCGTAAGATTTCATTTGCTTCCGATTAGTACCTAGTGTTTGAGGAGAAGCTTGGAGTTAAATTGCATTGTGTGGTACGATTTGTTATGGACGATGAGTTGTTGTAGGAGTTATTGTCATTAATGGTGATAAGCGTTAAGTTAGAAAGGACTAAGTACGTTTTGGGAGAGTAATAATTTCTCAATCTATGTTAAAGGCCTTTTAAAATTTTGGTTAGATAGTGGTTCTATGGTTCTAAATCCCTTCTTGGTGGCGTTTCCCGAATTGGATCAAGGGTATGTGAAGGAAGTGGAGTATAAATACTGGGGCATAATTAAGGAATATCATGATTTGATATTGGGTCAGTTGGAACATTGCAAGCTAATTGGTTTATTATGAAGGTAGTACTATTGGGCCTAAGTATCATTAGGTTAATAAATGTATGCGTGAGAGACTAACTTGGGTTAGCTATTGAGGATTTGAGATTTGTTGATTTCCTTGGGTTTATGAGCACGGATTATAATTTAAATGGGAGTTAGAGAAAATCTTTTGAAGATGAAATTTGGACCGTTTTGCGGACTATTGAGTAAATTGAATTGTTTGGGCTTCAAGACCGGATTAATGAAGGGATGAGAGTATAACATAGATTAAGTGGACACTTTGTACAAGGAATTTTGGGGTTGTATGGTGCTATTAATTTAAGGTGTTAACTCAAAGTGAAAGCACTATAATGGTAATCCATAGAGATGTAGCCATTTCGATGAATATTGTGGAAATAGAAATTCATTTAGCCTTTTTTATTTTTAAAGCTAATTAGGCTCGGGATGGTGATGTTTTGAATTTCTGGGGAATACTACTAAGTATGCGATTTACAAAAGGAAACACCTTTGCAGTGTAATTAAGGTTATGAATAAGATGAACTTGAGGTATCTCGGGAACTATGTTAGGAGCAATTGAGATTCTTGATTTTGAATTTGGATCCTAATTAGTAGTGGGGGTTATGGTTGAAGGAAGTCAAGTGCGAGAGGTCCTGGTATGGTGAACATTATTTAAGGTTACCTTGTAGTGGTTTAGAATGGACGATTGAGGAATTTGAGAAATGGCGGAACTATCGTATCCGTAGCTATTTGGTCTTTCGGGTAAGTCTCGTTAAAATTCGGGTCGAATTTTCTTTAAGGGGGAGTGAATGTCACGACCCGAAATCTAGGCTCTATTTTATTAGTAATAAATAATTATTATGTATTTATTTGCTTATTTATTTATTTAAATTATTATTTATTTAAATATTTATGTGTGCATTTTATGTTCATAATAATTATGCCTAGCATTTTATTTGGGTCATTTGTGCTAGTGTAGTATTGTTGGGTCTTAATTATTAGTGGGGAGCTGTTTATATTGGGTAGTGTAGGGGAGGGGCCCTAATTGTAACATTTCAAAATAATCCCCCTTACTCCCTCTCTTCTCCCTCACTCTTTCCCCATTCCCAGCCATCTCCCTCTCTCTCTATTCCATGGGTGAAAAAGGTAAGTTTTCTCTCTACCTTCTATCTACATTTTCTTCATCTTCCTCTTGTAATCTCTCATTTCTTAAAAACGTGAAATGTGTTTAGATCGTCGATAGGATCGCGTAGAATCAAAATATTTGAAATCCATCAACCTTGAGAAAATCCAAGTAAGTTACTTTTCCCCCATTTTGATGTTAAAATGTTCATATCATGTTTATATAATGCTTGAGTTGTTATATTTGAAGTTTGGATGAGGTTGCAATTTATTTGGAATTTATTTGGATTTTGGGTAAAAAATGGTGATTTATGAATGTTGGGTTTGATTTTGATTTTGGTTGTTAAATGTTGTTATATGAGTTCTCTTAGACCCATAAGTTGCTCTAGTACCTTAGTATGCTAGTTAAGAGTGTTGGATTTTGGTTTAGTTTTGTTTTGGGTTAAAAATGGAAGAACCCAGTTAGTTCTTCCCGAATTCCGGCAGACCAGAGTATTGGGGCGACCGCCCAAAAATGTCTGGGCGACCGCACACCTATCTGAAAGGTTTTGTTCTTGTTTGATGGCTTTTTGGGCGACCGCACAGTTGATTTTGGGCGGCCGCACAGTCCTCTGAAAGTTTTCATTTTGTTGGTTTGTGTGATTGAAGAATGCGTTTTGGTCCAAATCTTGGATGTCCTTCTAGTTGACCTTAGTGAACATTGTAGTGCACTCTAGTGATAGAATTGGGTCCTTTGTGATCAAGTTTGTGTTTGAAATTAATTAAGTGTTAATTGGGATTTGGAACATCTTATTGAGATATTGTTGGTTTGACTTATCTTTGTGATGATCATTTGGTATATGTTTGGGCATCTTATGATGTGTTCGTGATTGTTCCAATCGAATTGATTTTCGAGTGAGCCTTGGTCTAGGTTTTAGGCGATGTCCTATAGTACCTAGAGGGTGGTTACTGAACACCAAAGTGTAGGGTTTAGTCCAGTCGTGATCATGTTCTAATAAGTGTAACCTTTTGGATTAGTTGGGGTGTTTAGAATGGGTTCGTTATGAACGGAGATAAAGCGTGAATTGGCAATTGGGTACCTACGGTTTGATTAACCTTAAGATGTATTCATTCGGATCTCTTATTTGGAATTCCAGGTGTGACGAGATGGTTGAGTTCATAGTCCTAGTATATCTTTTGAGTAAATGTTTATGATCACTTTGGTAATAGTCATTGTGCTATTTGTGAGCGACCCTTTGGGTTGCGCTCTTTATGAGTAACTTGTGAGTATCATATTTAGGATGTATTTGATACGTGCCTTGTCTTGGAATCATCTTGTTTTAATGATCAATGTTGTTGTGCTCTTTATGAGAAATTCCGTTTATCGTTGTTGTGCTCTTCATGAGAAACTCTTGTTATCGTTGTTGTTAAACTCTTCATGAGTACCCGTTGCATCTTTATGGTGATTATTTGGTATGGTTCCCTACTTTGGAATCCTTAGTTGTTTACCGTGCTAGTATTTTATTTCTTAGCATGATTGAAAGTCCAGCTGGTTAAATTGTGTATCGAGTCAGGCAATGGATAATGCTATAATGGCACGAGCCAAGTCCAGTATAGCATCGCCCATTGGTCCTTCTGTCCTCATCCAGATTGGCCTTGGTTGGGATGAGCTAGCTCCGTTGTGGGTATTCTAGCTAATCGTTTTGGAGCATGACTTTGTGGCATGGCTCCCTCCCCTTGTGGCACTTTACATTGTTATTGGTTCCGGTACCGGGTTTCTCTTCAGCTTTTATGCTACTATGAAGATGGATTGTTTGATTGATGGGTTGATTGGTCGCTTTCTGACCGGGGATTCCTCTTCAGCTTCCATGCTATTATGAAGATGATGAATGGGTTGGTTATTGAAGCTGCGCAGCGACCTTTATTTGGTTCTTTCAGTTGGGAAACCTTGTCTAATATCCTTTGTTATGTGTTTACTTTCCGCTGCTATCTGTTGACTGTTAATTGTTACATGCTATGTGATATTTATCATTGTTTATTGCTTATTGCATTATAGCATGTCATGTAGTTGCATTAGTAACTTACTGAGATTTTATCTCACCCCGTTTATTTCCATCTTTGTTTTTCCTTAACCCCCCCAGGAGGAAAAGGATTAGGATTCGCGGATCGAGGAGGACGTCGAGAGGATTGAGATTTTGGGGCAGGTTGTTATGGATCGGTTTACATTATTTAAATGTATAACCTTTTGGGGATAGTTTTATCATTGTTGACGTCATTAAGAATTGTATATTTTATTCTTTTGAGCATAAGCTGTGGAGCTTATGTTAGATGTACTTTGTTGATTTAAACTTGGATTTGTAAAACCTTGTGTTATCATCTTTTGGTTCAAAATGGAATTTTTAACTTCTATATTTTAGAGTTTTGGTTTTAAGTCGACGTCCAGCTCGCGTATTCCGGACCCGCGGGTTCGGGGTCGCGACAGGTAAATTTCCTGGAATTCAACACCCCGATAATGGAAATTGGGGAAAGATGGAAGGACACCTTATGGGCGTGTGTGCAAGAAGGGAAAATGAAGTGTCCGCCGGATTCTATGGTGTCCAATGTGTTGAGTGCAAGGGTCTCTTACCCCAATGCCAATGAGTTTATCGTGATTAAGCTCACCGAGGATAAACTAACATATAAGGAGTGTATGGAAGAATTGGAGAAGGCTATTGGGAACGCCTTGGGAGGCAAAAGTAATAGTCCAAGGGAGTGCTTCTCCCCTTACAACGAGCATTTCCATGTCACGGAACCGAGAAGCTCGGCGACCGGGGAAATGTTAATTAATAGGGTGTGTTGTCATGACAAGGAGACAGAGAAAGATGGGTTTAAAGTGGTGAGGGTCCCAGGGATCCCCGGTTATGAAAGGCACCTCGCCCAAACGAGAGGAGCAACTCGTTCTGTACCTCGCAAAGAGACCCGGGTCCTTTGTGCAAGTAACAATGATGGGGGACCCTTTTATGTGCCTCCTTGTGATCCAACCCCTAGGGTGGAAGAAGATTTCCCCATTCTAGAAGATTTCCTATCCCTACCACCGTTATCCCCGCCATTGGGATTTGAAAGTGAAGGATCAATGTTCCCAGACCACTTTTATTGCATGTTAACCCTGGAAAAGCTCCGTGAGGTTGTAGGTGTCGGGTAAAATAAATGTACTCGCCCCATTTCCCTTAAAGAAATCCGTAAATCCGCCTATCTTTCAGAAGGAATGGTCACGGTGAATGAATTAAGGAAGAGAGCCTGGTCTTACGATACCAAGAATCCACAACTACCCGCGGAAGAGTTGGGAGAAGTTTACGATCCCGTGGAGGTAAGTGTGCTAATCCACTCCGGGCAGGTGCACACAAAAAATCCCCGGAAACCCCCCACCACCGGAACACCGCACCACGCCTTTTTCTCATGTTAAGGAAACGGAAACCCTAGACCTTGGAAAAGGAGGACCCCGTTCTTACCCAACTCAAAAGGACTCAAGCCAACATCTCCTTGTGGTCCCTTCTCACTTCGTCTTATCCTCAGAAACTCAATCTGGAAGAATGCTTGACTCAAACTATGGTACCGACCACGGCTACTCCCGAGGAAGCCGTACAAATGATCGGGAGTGTCCATTACGGGAACGTCATCACTTTCACAGATTTGGACCTACCAAAGTTTGGAGCCAACCACAATAAAGCCTTATATATCACGGTCTAATTGGATGAGCGCCGTCTTCCCCGGGTCTTGGTTGACAATGGTTCCGCCATGAATGTCCTCCCTTCCAAAATGCTAGACCTACTTGGCCTTAAAGCCGCCGACCTAAGGCCTTCTACATAAGGTCACCTTGATCCTTTGGTTCGGAAAACAGATGATGCCGACATATTTCCAAGTACTAGACATTCCCATTTCCTTCACCGCCTTGTTAGGCCGTCCGTGGCTCCATAAGGTTAACGGAGTAGCTTCTACCAACACCAACGGGATTCCCGTGCTAGAAATCAAGCATGAGGAAAATGGAATGTTATTGACCGGCTTCGCAGAGATACCTCCCAAAGCTCACTTTTGTTGTGTGGACCTTACACTCACGAAGGATAAAATCCCTCCTGCAATGAAAATGATGCGCCTAATGCATTACCTCCCGGGGCTTGTCTTAGGAGAAAGCTCCAAAGAACCCATAAGGTTATCGAGGTCAAGGAACAAAAGACACTCCATGGTTTGGGATATGAACCTACCCCTGAGGACGTAAGAATGGATAAGGAAATGGCTCGGAAGAAAAGCCAAGCCAGGGCTCGAGGAATCTCGTATTAAGCCCCTAATCTTCGTCCTTATACCCTTGAAATGGGTCGTTACTTTGTAAATGGAGGAGTTCGGATCGAGGACCCAAACACAAAGGAGTTGTCAATGATCACCAACTGGGATAAGCTATAAAAAGACCTTAAGAGGTTATGAGGAATGACTGCCAATCCCATAAGGAGGACATTCCTCGATATGCCGGAGATTCCCGGTACCACTAAGACTACCATGAGACATGAGTATGTCTTCAAAGGAGTTCCCGAGGTTGTAAAGTAGTTCGAAGCCTTGTCCATGGAAGGGGTTAGCAAAAAGGAAGAACCTGTCTCGGGGCAGTATGGCGAGCATGAGTTTGAGAAGGTGGTTCCCAAGGAAGCAAAGGAAGATGTCCTGGATGATGAGTGTAATGGGGTAGTAATGCAAGGAATGTTTGGAGAAAATATGGTTGTGCCCGATTTGATTGATTTTGGAAAGAAGATAGTTGCTGTGATAGAGGATGGATCCCCTGGAACCTTCGATCCCCGCACTTTGGTTGGACCTAATGATATGCCTCCGAAGAACTGGGTTACTCTCTCCGGACCAATGGCTAGCAAGGAGGAGATGACCACAACACTTGGATTGGCTCCCCGTACCCTAGAGTCAAGTGTCGTAGGACCCAATGTAATCGAGTCCCCTCAATCCCTTGTTTTTGAGTTTGAGTCTTCTTCCTCTGAGGGCCTCACGCCCGAGGATTATGAGCTTGTGGCCAATGTTGTATTCCCCTTTGCTTTTAAATAAAATGTTAGACCTTTCTGAGTATCCCCTCATTTCCAACTTATTAGATGATAAATTAACTAATAATCTAAAAACAGTTAATGATGAATCACCTAATAATACAGACACACTAAATGATAAATACATTAAAAAACTCTCAAAGCAGGTTATTAACCGAGAGGAAAACCATGCCCAAGCTGCCGAAGAGGTTTTGACTAAGGTGAATTTGGGGACTGCGGATGAACCAAAAGAGACACAGATTGGCAACTACTTCAAAGGGGCCGAAAGGAAGGCCTTGGTTAGATTGCTCAAAGAATATGTGGACGTGTTCGCTTGGTCTTACAAGGATATTCCAGGGTTGGATGCTTCCATTGTGGAGCATAGGATTCTCGTGGACCCCCGAGGTGAAACCGGTTAAGCAAAAGCTTCGGAGAATCAAACCAGAATGGTCCTTGCAAGTCAAAGAAGAGATTGAGAAGTTACTCCGAGTTGGCTTCATAAGGGTGATAGAATATCCTTCATGGCTCTCTAACATAGTAACGGTCACAAAAGCCAATGGAAAGGTCCGATGTTATGTAGACTTTAGGGACCTCAACAAAGTAAGCCCTAAGGACAACTTCCCTCTCCCGAACATCATCATGCTGGTGGACACAACCTTGAGCTTTGAGGTCAAATCCTTTATGGATGGTTTTGCTAGGTACAATCAGATTAAGATGGCTGAGGAAGACCAAGAAAAGACCGCCTTCACCACCCCATGGGGAACCTTTTGCTACACCGTGATGCCTTTCAGGTTGAGAAATGCCGAGGATACACCAAAGGGCCGCGACCACACTCTTCCATGATATGATACATAAGGAGATAGAGGTGTATGTTGATGATATGATCATCCATTCCAAAGGTACCGATAGACAACATTTAATCGACTTGAGGAAGTTTTTCGATAGGTTGAGGAAGCACTCCATGAGACTCAACCCAGCTAAGTGCACTTTTAGAGTCTCCCGTGGCAAAGTTTTGGGATACATGGTCACCGAGCATGGCATTGAGATTGATCCCCAAAAGGTTAAGGAAATTGTGGAGATGAGGCCGCCTCATACCCAAACAGAGGTGAAAGCTTTCATGGGATGGTTGCAATACATTAGTCATTTCATAAACCAACTCACTCCCACATGTGAGCCCATCTTCAAATTACTGAGAAAGAATGCAGAGGTTGAATGGAATGAGGAGTGCCAAAGGGCCTTCGATAAGATCAAAGCCTACCTTACCCATCCGCCGATCTTATACCCTTCGCACAAAGATAAGCCTCTCCTGCTATACTTGACAGTGACCGACTGTAGATACCCCGGGAAAACCACAACTTGGCTAGAGCCATGAATTATCCTAGGATGTCTAACTTGTTTTAATTGTTAGAGTTGCTACCTATGTTATTGAGGGAACATAAGAAAAACCTAAAGAAATAGCCTATTTTAATATTACGAAACTAGAGATTCGGGAAGAGAAGGGTTCGGGGGTTAGGTGACGGAGTGGGAAGTACTTAAACACCCACTCCGCCCCGCTTACGCGGGTCTTGCTACTATTGGTGCTCTAATGCTAAATGTCCTTCAATTTGTTAATATAAAAGTGCTAATAATTACAATTAAAAGAAAGGTAAAATTGCAAAGGGAAATAAAAGAGAATTGTTTTATTATATTAATGCTAAAGATTACTTGTAGCAATTACATTAATATGAAATGGGGAAATTAAAGTAGAGTTGGAATGTAGGGAGATAACCTTAACCTACTTTAATGTAATAAAGTGATTAGTTGGTCATGTCCCATTTGATGGGGATTGCATACATTAAAAAGACATGTAAAATAGAAGAAGAAAGAATAAAGTACCTTTAGAAAAAGAAGAACTTCAAACTTTAACTTGGAGATGGAGTTGTTGTAGAGAAATTGTTGTGTAGAAATTTGTGTAGAGTTTTGTTGCTAAAACTCTTGTTGGGAGAATTTGTGTATAGTAAAAGTTTAGAGAAAGTTGAAGTCTCCAGTCCCTTTCTAAGGTAAAAAGAGGAGGTTTTTATAGGTGAAAAAGAGAGAGGAAAAGATGGCTTTTCAACCAATAAAAACAAACAAAATCAAATAAAGATCAAATATTTGGTTTTAAGGAAAAAGGCTAGAATATGAGAGTTATGAAAAAAGGGGGGATGAATGTGGATGTAAAAATAGTTCTTTGTGATCAAGAAAAAGGAGGGAAAAGACTGCAATCCGTAACTGCAATAATGGGAGGCGCGCGAGTCCGGCTTTAGGGGCAAGACGCACGCGCAGCCCATAAGCAGTACCGGAGGCGCCCGCGGGTGGAAAAGATTGAATGACAGAAATGACTCTAAAGTTAATTCTGTTATGCATTTTAGTCCAAAACTAATGGAATCAGTTAGGAACTTAACCGAAGTAACAAAAATTAACAAAAATAAGTTAAATAAAAATACTATGTATGCCATCGGGGTGAGAGGTCCAAGGCGGGGTGTCTACAGAGCCCCTCGGAGACATGGATTGCAAGGCAACACACGTCGACGAAAGAAAGACATCCACCGGAGACATCACCAAGAAAAAAGGAAAAGACTCGATGAAAACATGAATTTGAGATTACAAAGGATAAGAGTGCGCTCCCTGTATGAGCGAATTTTGCTGATAGAAAAAGGGTACGGTGGCATGAGGCGGCCCACCGTGGCCAACTTATAGTCCGCAGGGGGATTGCTTGATGAAGAGGTGGTGTTTTCCGTGGCTCACTATGGACCAAGTTGTTGCCATTGGACTGTAGTCATTGTTGACTGTTGACTTGGGGTGCGGGTACAGTTGACTGCGGACCACTTTCTGCTGGGGATGAAATGCCTGAATTGCCCATGCTATTGACTTTGTGTTGGTACCTGTTATGTGTGTGCTTGGCAGGTATACGTGTTTGTGCGATGAAATGTATGATTGATGTGAAGTAGAAATTGTGCTTGTAGTGTGATGTGATTTTGAAAGCATTTTTGCATGAGAGAGAAGTATTGTGAGTGACTTCGTGTGCGGTGTGATTTTGAGGAAAGTTTCGGATACATTATACCTTCACTTACCATTGGCGCTTGATTGGAGAATGATGATGAATTGCTTCTGCCTTTAATGGAGAATGATGTGATGAATTGCTTCTACCTTTGATGGAGAATGATGATGAATTGCCTTTGCTTCTGGTGAGACGGTATTCTGGATGAGGAGTTGGTCGTGCCCAAAGGCTGCCTACGTATCCCTTAAAAAGAATCAGACCAGCGTAGTTCAAGGATGATGGAGAACGCTGGGGAAGAAGCTAAGAGCAAAATAAAGCACATACCTTTTACACAAGCAAGAAAAAGAAAAAAAAAAGGAACTTTTTTTTTTTTTTAATTCGTGGGTGAACCATTTTAACCATTGTGTGTTTGTAAAGCCAACCCAAGATCAAATCATGTTCGGTCGAAGTCCGGATTGCCTCGCTTGAATTCTGTTGTTGTTGTTGTGACCAACGAAGATTGATGTCTAGCCCCAAGAGATTTGCTGATTGTGGGGCTCCAATAGACTTTTGATGTCGAGATACCAATGGGTTGCTGATTGTAAAGCCCCTAGAATGCCTTTGATGCCAAACTTTGAGTGACTTGCGTAGCCCCAAGATAAATCAGCTTTTGGCCCATTTGAATAAATTGCCTTTTGTCGATGTGAGCAAGACCCAAGCTTCGAGAGATTGCAAAGCCCCAAATGCCATGTACTTATTGTTTGCAAGCTTCAAGATGGTGGAATGTGAAGACCTTTCGATGTAAAGCCCCAAATTCTCTTGGAATCGGCTCGGCATTATATTGAGAGCGGATGATAGAGATCTCCTTCTTACTCTTACTGGGGAGATGAACGGCCTCATTGTGGTTGGTACCCAAATGGCGGAGGGCTTATGTCAAAAGATGCAGTAATGCCTTATGGTGCCGTCGAGATCGCGGACGGTAAGGTCTTGGTGTGATAAGGTCCCAAATGGATATGCTTGCTTGAGTCTTCTTGTGTTGAACTAATAACGGATCTTCGGATGCAACTAGTGCTTGAGGCGCAAGAGCCACACTTTTTGCTTTTGATCTTGGAGAAGGGGGTGCTGAATTGCAGAAACATTGGGATTGGCCATGGCATTTCCCGCTATAACCCTGTTTTGATATAGTTTAGCATATTGAATCTTTTTCCTTTTCTCTAAGACTTTCTTCATAACCTCGTCGTAAGTCACAACATAAGATTCATCAAATTCATTCATAACATCGGAGCCCTCCTTTCAAGCCAAAAGACCTTTGACGTGAAGTACTGAGAGACCCTTGAAGCTTGATCGCTTTCATGAAGCCATAAGACTACTCCCAAATTGCATTGCTCGGGTATCATCCCCCCAAAAAGATTGTCAATTGCGAAGCCCCAATATTGTCCTTTGCTTGGATTACTGTAATGATGTAGCCCAAAAGATTGTAAATTGCGAAGCCCCTTGAGACCTTTGGTGCCAAATTGATAGAGGAAGCTTCAAATGTTGCATATGACTTTGCTAGGGCCCTGTTGGGAGGTGAAGTGAATTGCTTCTTGCCAAGGGAGACTTTCAAACTTTAGTGTAGCCCCTAGAGTGCCACCATTGATTATAGGTGGAGCAAGAAAGGCATATCCTTGATTGGAGGAACAGGCACGAGCACACATAACATGAAGGCTTTTCGACAATCCTCTTGAGAGACTTTGAGGATAGTCTCACACATCTTTCTTGATCGTAGCCCCTAGGGCTCATTAACTGTCAAATGAAGCAAAATAATCTCTCGTTCTTGAGTCACATAGCCCCTAGGGCGTTATCATTTGTAAAGCAAAGCAAGAGACTCGTCCTCGTGTGGGGAACAATCATAAGAGGACATGGCAAGAGCTATTCCATTTCTCGGGAAGCCTTCAGCATAATGTAAGGGCACATGCTTGGAGAAGCTTGAAAACTGAGTCACACGTTGTTGCCATTTGCTGCCCAAACCAATTGACTAACTAGGGACCATTTGTGCAACCTCGTACCCCTCAATGATGGGCTCGTTCTCGGATGGATCTTGGTTACCATGGGTCTTCTTTCTTATAAACCCAATATTGCACATTGTTAGAGAAAAATCTTACTTCAATAACCCCAAACAACCTTTGATCATGCCATGTGTTGGCAAACTTTTTTGCAATTCCCAAAGTTGACTTGGTGGGGAACTGGCTTGCTGAGGAGATTCAATGTAGAACTAGTGCAGTTGTCTCCTTTAGAGGTCGGGGATCTCCATTTCTCTTTCCTTTCTCTCTCTCACTCTCTCATTTTTTTATGACGCACCCTGTTTTTGCCTAGACCTCCCTTTCGGGTTTTCAATCTAGCGGGCATCTCTTTTGCGTTTTCATTTTTTTTACTCAATTAATGAGGAAGTGTGCATTGACTCTAGCTGAGGAGATAAGACATGTGATTTTGCGGTGGAGACCTTTTGTCACTAATGATGAGTGATATTGACTTGACTAGGGAAGTAGCCCCTAGTATTGACTTCATGCATTTATATATTTTTGAACGACTCACGAAGGCAAGTAAGTCATTAAGAGAGAAGATAAGGAAAGCCCCAATTTGATTGCAAGAAACTGGGAGCGTTGCTGAAAGGTAAGAAGCGCCTAGACTCGACAAGGAACATGAAATGATTTCAAATCTAGGAAAGTTTTTCAATCTTGAGGTGATTAATTCATTGGCAAATGACTCGTACAAAGATGTCTTGACAAGTTCGAGATGAAGGCCGATCACCATAATGCATTAGGGCTAAACATGTCTTCTTTGTTGCATGAGACCGGACCCACAGGTTGCCTACGTTCCTCCAGTGTAGAGGCTCAGGTCACCGTAGTTCTTGTAGATGCTCCTTTCATCGTGAGGAATTGTTGCTTCGTCATCCTTCATTGGTGGAGGAATGATGTTGTTGTGAATTTCTTTGAATGAGGGGGATTTTTTTTTTTTTGTGCTCTAACTTTTGCCTAGGTTGTATTGAAGAATCAACCTAGCGAGCCCTTTTTTTTTTTAATCCCCCTTTGAAAACTTGCTTGATTTCTCCATGGTTGTTGCTTCAACTTTCTTTGTCGCTTGATGTCTTGGATTTGATGTTGTCGCCTTCGTCACGATGTTTAGCCCCTAGGCGTTCAAGTGATGGCCTTCGTTCTAAAACTTGTTTAGACATCTTTTCATCATTTTGCCAAGAATTAAATTGAACAACTTGGAAGAGTGTATGAGGATAAGAACGACTTTTATTAAGACCGACTCAAACTTTAGCATTGACGAGAAGGAAGAAAACTTAATGCACACAATAGAGGACTTTTGACTCTTTTTTTTTTTTTATTCCTTTACTAGGTAGAGAAATAGAAACGGACATTGCTGTCGTCGTCCTTGTCGTTGTGGTTCTCTTTGTG
Organism: Campanula takesimana; assembly: GCA_026119855.1. Lineage (NCBI taxonomy): Eukaryota > Viridiplantae > Streptophyta > Magnoliopsida > Asterales > Campanulaceae > Campanula > Campanula takesimana. The sequence continues at coordinate 121,327 of JAOWBW010000594.1, forward strand.
GCATGATCTCTTGTTGAAGCCCCATTTCAAAACCAAGCCTCTTCTTTGATGAGTTCTTGCATGTTGTCACTCTCTAACGGTTGCTCTTCACCCACAGTAAATTCACCATTGTCGATCAAATCTTGGATGATGTTACGGAGGACAAAGCATTCCTCGGTAAGATGGCCACTATGTTGGTGGTAGTTGCACCATTCATCATATGCATGATTTTTACGTATCGTCTTCGGCTTGTATCCTTCCAAAGGCTTAACTTTTCCATTTTCTACCAAGGCTTCAAATGCTTCGGCTTGGGTTACTCCTAGGAGAGGAGTGAAAACTCGATTGTTGGCGGCACCTTTTTGACTTTTGAGGGGCGGGCCACTTGAGTATGTTTTACCGTTGACCTTTGCCTTATTTTCGGTGAGCTCTTGCAAACGGGCCTTGAGTTCGGAAACTTCTTCCTCATGGATTCTCCTCTCGAGATCAAAACGGGCTTGCCACAAATCGTCTTTGCGTCGGGCATCCTCGACAAGTCTATCAATTTGTTCCCCCATGGCTCTTATTATGTTGAAGAGCCTTTCGTTGGACACGAAATCACTTCCACCATTGTTGTTGTTGCCGTTCGAAGCCATTGGACCTATTGAAAGAGCACGGTTGATCTTAGGATGGCCCCACAAACACTTTTTGAATAAAATAAATTAACCCAAAAACAGGAAAAGACTCAACCACATAAGGAAAAATGATTTTTTTTTTTAAAAAAAAATTCGGAAGGACGTAGTCCTTTTTGGGGTTTCTAGAAAAATAGTGGAATCGTCACACTAGTATATAGACCTTCTCGCGGTCCCATATACTCATCGGATTCCACCATGCTTGTGATACCTACATGTGACGAGATTAAACTAAATTAATGTCATAAAGCATACATGCGAAGACAAATTTTTTATTTTCGTCCATAATAACCACTTGGGGACGGAGTTTTATTTCGTCCATGATAACTACTTTGCATGTATGATTTGAAGACATTAGTTTAGGAAAATCTCGGCACATGAAAACCGACTTGGTCACGGAGTGTTAGACCCTAACTAGAATTGTGTTGGCTTGTGCTCGGCTAATGAGATGCTTAAATGTCACGACCCGAAATCTAGGCTCTATTTTATTAGTAATAAATAATTATTATTTAATTATTTGCTTATCTAATTATTTAAATTATTATTTATTTAAATAATTATGTATGCAATTTATGTGTTATAATAATTATGCCTAGCATTTTATTCGAGTTATTTGGGCTAGTGTGGAAGTGTTGAGTCTTAATTGTTAGTCGGGAGTGTAAGTAATTGTGTTAGTAGTTGGGGAAGGGGCCAGAGTGTAACATTTTGAATAATTCTTCATCTACTCCCTCCCTACTCCCCTCTCCTCCCTCACTCTCCCCATCCCATTTCCCAGCCAACTCTCCCTCTCTCTCTAGCTTGGGGTAAGTTTTCTTTCTTTATCTTCTCTCTTCATTTACTTCCTCTTCCTCTCATAATCTCTCATTTCTTAAAACGTGAACCTTGTTTAGATCGTCGTTAGGATCGCGTAGAATCAAAAAGAATTGAATTCCGTCAACTTTGAGATTTATCAAGTAAGTTACTTTTCCCCCATTTTTATCCTAAAATGTTCATATCATGTTTATATGATGTTTGGTGTGTTATATTTGAAGTTTGGCTGAGTTTGGAATTAATTTGGAATTTATTTGGGTTTTTGGGTTAAAAATGGTGAATATGTGAATGTTGGGTTTAAATCTTGTTTTGGGTTGTTAGATGGTGCTGTTTAGGTTCCCTTGATGTTTAGATGTTGTTTTAGTACCTTGGAAACTAGTTTGAAAGCTTTGATTTTGAGCATTTAGTGAAGGTTTGTGTTTTGGTCCGAAAATGGTGAACCCAGGAAGAATCTGGGCATTGTTCTTATGGCACGGTCGTGCTCCTTTATTTGGCACGGTCGTGCAACATTCACTTTCCTCCCGTCATGATTGGCACGGTCGTGCCACTTTCTTAGGCACGGTCGTGCCAAAATCCCCTTTTCCTTCCGTCTTGATTGGCACGGTCGTGCCACTTTCTTAGGCACGGTCGTGCCAAGCTGGGACTCTGGTATATTCTTCCCTTTTCTTCTAAAATTGTTTCCTCCATAACTTTCTCATCCGAACTCCGTTTTGGACGAATAAACTATCATTTTAAAGCTCTCCTTGAGCTCTTCGAGATGAGTGAATAGTTTTGCTTGTGTGCTTGAGTTAACTGGATCATTTGTGATCAAATGTGATAAGGGATTGGTGTTATTATTGTGGAACACTTTATTGATTGGATTTGATTCCTTTGTGAATAAATATGATATGGAATTTGATTTAGTATCATTTTGGGAATGTGGTTCATCTTTGATGTGCGGGTTGTATTGGTTTACCTTTGTGGTGATTTAATTGGATTGGTTCCCTACTTTGGAACCTTAAGTTGTTTATCCATGCTAAATTATTATTACTTAGCATTTATTTGGAAGCCCAGCTGGCATATTTGTTGCATCGGGCGATGGAAAAGATTATAATGGCAAAGCCAAGTCCATTATAATGTTGACCATTGTTTTGCCCCCTTCTATACCCCTTTTCCAGATTGGCCTTGGAAAAGTCAAGTTAGCGTTCCTCTGTGAATGTATCTAGCTAGCGGGCATGACTTTGTGTCATGGTCCTTGTCCTTTGTGACACTTTTATGGTTATTGGTTCCGGTACCGGGGGTTTTCTCTTCGGATTTTATGCTATTATGAAGATGATGATTGGTTGATTATTGAAGCTGCGCAGCGATCCTTTATTTGGATGTTCCGGTTTGGAAAACCTTGGCTATATCCTTTGTTATGTGTTTATTTCCGCTGCTATCTGTTATGTGATAAATGCTACGTGCTATGTGATATTTATTATTGCTTATTGCTTCTTGCATCATAGCATGTCATGTAGTTGCATTAGTAACTTATTGAGATTTATCTCACCCTCTTTCTTTTATCTTTGTTTTTCCTTAACCCCCCCCCAGGTGCTAAGGATTAGTCTCGCTGATCACGAGAAAGAGGACGTCCAGTGTGGATCCATTCTTTTGGGGAAGGTTGATATAGGTTGGTTTACATTATGTAAATGTGTAACCATTTTGGGGTAGTTGTACCAAACAATGACGTCACTTAGAATTGTATATTTGTATTTCGTTGGGCATAAACTTGTGGAAGTTTATGATAGTATTAATTGGTCTTTATCAAACTTGGTTTTGCAAAACTTTGGATCATCACCTTTTGGTATCAAATGAAAATTTTAACTCTGGTATTTCTCAGTTTTGGTTTTAGAGTCGACGTCCAGATCGCGGTCTCGGGCCCGCGGGGTCCAGGGTCGCGACAGTTGGTATCAGAGCTGTGGCATTAGCTCTAAGTATAAGTCTAGGTGGATTAGTATGACCTAGGTGGGTAGTAGTGTGCGGAGTGATTAACGGTTGATGTTTTATGCAGGTAATTGTTCTCAATGTCTGGAAGAAGAAACAGAGGAGGTATTAGTGGGGTACAGAATCAGAATGATACAAGGGAAGAAGCACGTGCCATGTTTCAAGGCATGTTCGAGGAGGCCATGAAGGCCATACATGATCAAGGTCCGAGGGTAGAACAAGCACCACCCCGCTATGGATTGGAGCAATTTCTGAAGTTGAAACCGGTTGAATTCAATGGGGAACCCGATGTAAGGAAAGCTGAGTTGTGGATTGAGTCTATGGAGAAGATTTATGATGTATTTGGTTGCTCGGATGAGGACAAGGTCCGGTTCGTGGCTTATAAGCTTGTGGGAGACACCGAGCATTGGTGGAAGGGTGTTAAGGCTACTTGGGATGATACTCACACGGTGTATGCGTGGGAGTTGTTTGTGCGCAAATTCAAGGAGCATTTCATTCCGGTTGTTGATCAAAACCGAAAGGAGATCGAGCTACTCAACCTGGAGCAAGGTGTGTTGTCTATAGCACAATACTCGGCTAAGTTCATAGAATTAGCCCGGTATTGCGACTATTTGGTGAGGACCGAGGAACAAAAAGCTATGAGATTTATTCGGGGATTGAAGACCTCCATCCGTACTCAACTTATTGCTCAACGAATTGTGACATTCCAAGATGCGGTGGACCGAGCCTATTTGATAGAGCAAGATATCGGGGAGCACAAAAGGAAAACCGAGGTTATGGGTACGGGTAAACCGGGAAGCCATGCTAAATCGCAACCTCAACACCGTTTCGACAACCGAGGTAACCCGGGAGCATCATCTCAGTTTAAGGGGCAAACCACACCGAGGAATCCGGGTACTACTCCGGGGATTCAGATTAGGAAGCCTTGTACCTTTTGTCAGAAGGTAGGCCATTCGGAGGATAGGTGTTGGAAAAAGCAAGGCAAATGCACCAATTGTGGTGAAATGGGGCACTTTGCGAGAGAGTGCACGAGGTACCGAGGTCAAGCATCCGGGTCAGGGGTTGGTACTAATCAGGGTCAGAAAAGGGATGCCGTTGGGAAGCCCAAAGTTCAAGGGAAGGTTTATGCCATGAATCAACAACAAGCTACCGATGATCCATCCGTTATTGGAGGTATTGTTTCTATGTCTAATGTGAGCGCACGAGCGTTAGTAGATCCAGGATCATCTCATTCATACATTTCTGTGCAATTTGCTTCCATGTTAAATGCTGCATTTGAGTCTTTACCGTACGTGCTAGAGGTGTCGACCCCTATAGGAGAATGCTTGATTTCTGATCGAGTCTTTCGTGCTTGTGACGTGGTTATTTGTGGTCGAGTCCTTTGTGTGGATTTGGTTGTTCTTCCTATCCAAGACTTTGATGTCATTTTGGGTATGGATTGGTTGAGCAAGTTTCATGCTTCTGTTGATTGCCGTAAGAAAACTGTTACTTTTTCTATTCCCGATGTGCCTAAATTTGTGTTTGAGGCTAGTCCTCTGAGTAGAAAGGTTCGCTTAATTTCTTATTTGAAAGCGAGAAAATTATTGCATAGTGGTTGTGAGGGGTATTTGGCTAGTGTTCTTGATACTAGGAAAGAATCCCCTAGTTTGGAGAGTGTTCGGGTAGTTCGGGAATTTCCCGATGTTTTCTCTACCGAGTATGATATGCCGCCCGATCGTGAGATTGAGTTTTGTATAGATCTTTTGCCGGGTACGGCTCCAATTTCGAAAGCACCTTATAGGTTAGCTCCCGCAGAGTTGAAAGAATTAAAGGTTCAATTGCAAGAGTTGCTTGATCGAGGGTTTATCCGCCCTAGTGTTTCCCCGTGGGGAGCACCGGTTTTATTTGTGCGGAAGAAAGACGGTTCCTTGAGATTGTGCATCGATTACAGAAAGTTGAATCGGGTTACGGTGAAGAACAAGTATCCTCTACCGCACATCGATGATTTATTTGATCAGCTTCAAGGGTCCGTTGTGTTTTCCAAGCTTGATTTGAGGAGTGGGTACCATCAGTTGAAGGTTCGATCGGATGATATTCCGAAGACTGCTTTTCGCACTCGGTATGGTCATTATGAGTTCTTGGTTATGCCGTTTGGGTTGACTAACGCGCCGGCAGTGTTTATGGATTTGATGAACCGAGTTTTCCATCCTTATCTTGACTCGTTCGTGGTAGTCTTCATCGACGACATTCTTGTTTATTCGAAATCTCGAGAGGAGCACGAGCAGCACTTGAGGACAGTTTTATCCGTTCTGGCGAGAGAGAAATTATTTGCGAAGTTCAGTAAATGCGAATTTTGGCTCGAGAAGGTGTCATTTCTGGGTCATGTGATTTCTAAAGATGGGATTTCGGTGGATCCTTCAAAGATTGAAGCTATAGTGGATTGGAAGAGACCCGAATCAGTGACAGAGATTAGAAGCTTTCTGGGTTTAGCCGGTTATTACAGAAGGTTTATTGAGGGGTTTTCAAGGATTGCTACTCCGATGACTCAGCTGACCCGGAAGAATGTTCCGTTTGTGTGGACCGAGAAATGTGACAAGAGTTTCGAGGAATTGAAGAAGAGGTTGACTACCGCACCAATCTTGAGTTTGCCTAATGGGAGCTATGGCCTAGTGATTTACAGTGATGCTTCGAAAGAGGGTTTGGGTTGTGTGTTGATGCAGAATGGGAAAGTAATTGCTTATGCTTCGAGGAAGTTGACCCCGAGTGAACAAAATTACCCGACTCATGATATGGAGTTGGCCGCGATAGTCTTTGCGTTGCACAAATGGAAGCACTACCTTTATGGGGAGAAGTTTTAGATTTTTACGGATCACAAGAGTTTGAAGTACCTTTTCTCCCAGAAAGAGTTGAACAACCGACAACGCCGATGGATGGAATTGTTGAAGGATTTTGATTGTACGATTTCTTATCATCCGGGGAAGGCGAATGTGGTAGCTGATGCGATTAGTAGAAAATCTTATGTGGCTTCGATGATGGTTCGAGAATGGAAAATGCTTGAGGATGTTCGAGATTGGTCTCCTCGTGAATCGAGACATAGGGATATCTTTGCGAATATTAGGGTGTCTCCGACCCTAATTCAGAGGATAAAGGAAGCTCAAAAAGAGGATCCCGAGTTGGTGAAGATAATGGGTAAATTGAAGGAAAAGAACTTCGAGGATTTTTCTATGAGTTCGAGTGGAGTTTTGACTTTCCGTGGTCGTTTGTGTGTTCCGGATGTTGATGGAATTAAACAGAGAGTTCTTGATGAGGGTCACAAATCGAGGTATACTATTCACCCGGGTAGTACGAAGATGTATCAGGATTTGAAGCAACAATTTTGGTGGATTAATATGAAAAGGGAGATAGCGGAGTATGTTTCGAAGTGTCTAACGTGTCAGCAGGTCAAAGCCGAGCATCAGAGACCCGCGGGACTACTTCAGCCGTTAGATATTCCCGAGTGGAAATGGGAGCATGTGACTATGGATTTCGTTACGGGACTACCTCGTACCCGTAGGAAGTATGACAGTGTTTGGGTAATAGTGGATAGATTGACCAAGAGTGCCCATTTCTTGCCTATTGACATCAGATATTCGATGGAGAAGCTTGCGACCCTTTACATTGATGAGATCGTTAGATTGCATGGGGTTCCGGTTAGCATCGTGTCAGATCGAGACCCGAGGTTTACTTCTAGATTCTGGAAGGCGTTTCAGGAAGCTTTGGGTACAGATTTGCGATTCAGTACTGCTTTTCATCCCCAGACCGACGGTCAATACGAGAGGACTATTCAGATTCTTGAGGATATGTTGCGAGCGTGTTCGATAGATTTTTCCGATTCTTGGGATTCGCACCTACCGTTAATGGAATTCTCTTACAACAACAGTTATCAGGCTAGTATCGAGATGGCACCGTTTGAGGCCTTGTATGGAAGGAAATGTAGATCGCCTATTTGTTGGGATGAGGTTGGTGAAGCGAAGATCGTGGGTATTGATTTGCTTCGGGATTCAGTTGAAAAGGTTAGAGTTATCCGGGATAGATTGAAGACAGCCCAGAGTCGACATAAGAGCTATGCAGATAGCCGAAGGCGAGATCTTAGTTTTCAGACCGGTGATTTGGTGTTCTTGAAAGTATCTCCGAAGGTGGGTATTCGTAGGTTTGGGAAAAAAGGCAAATTGGCTCCGAGGTTTATTGGTCCGTTTGAGATTTTGGGAAAGGTTGGACTTCTAGCGTATCGTCTCGCGTTACCGCCATCCTTAGACCGGTTGCACAACGTCTTTCACGTTTCTATGCTTCGGAAGTATGTTCATGATCCATCTCACGTGTTACCGAGGATACCGGAGGATATTGAGCCAGATATGTCTTATGAGGAACGACCGGTTCGGATTTTAGATGCCAAAGTCCAAGAGTTGAGAAATAAGAGCATTGCGTTGGTTCGAGTTCTTTGGAGGAATCATAACATCGAGGAGTCGACGTGGGAGCTCCGAGATGAGATCGAGAGGAAATTTCCGTGGCTTTTTGTTTAAGGTGAGTCTCGTTAAAATTCGGGTCGAATTTTCTTTAAGGGGGAGTGAATGTCACGACCCGAAATCTAGGCTCTATTTTATTAGTAATAAATAATTATTATTTAATTATTTGCTTATCTAATTATTTAAATTATTATTTATTTAAATAATTATGTGTGCAATTTATGTGTTATAATAATTATGCCTAGCATTTTATTCGAGTTATTTGGGCTAGTGTGGAAGTGTTGAGTCTTAATTGTTAGTCGGGAGTGTAAGTAATTGTGTTAGTTGGGGAAGGGGCCAGAGTGTAACATTTTGAATAATTCTTCATCTACTCCCTCCCTACTCCCCTCTCCTCCCTCACTCTCCCCATCCCATTTCCCAGCCAACTCTCCCTCTCTCTCTAGCTTGGGGTAAGTTTTCTTTCTTTATCTTCTCTCTTCATTTACTTCCTCTTCCTCTCATAATCTCTCATTTCTTAAAACGTGAACCTTGTTTAGATCGTCGTTAGGATCGCGTAGAATAAAAAAGAATTGAATTCCGTCAACTTTGAGATTTATCAAGTAAGTTACTTTTCCCCCATTTTTATGCTAAAATGTTCATATCATGTTTATATGATGTTTGGTGTGTTATATTTAAAGTTTGGTTGAGTTTGGAATTAATTTGGAATTTATTTGGGTTTTTGGGTTAAAAATGGTGAATATGTGAATGTTGGGTTTAAATCTTGTTTTGGGTTGTTAGATGGTGCTGTTTAGGTTCCCTTGATGTTTAGATGTTGTTTTAGTACCTTGGAAACTAGTTTGAAAGCTTTGATTTTGAGCATTTAGTGAAGGTTTGTGTTTTGGTCCGAAAATGGTGAACCCAGGAAGAATCTGGGCATTGTTCTTATGGCACGGTCGTGCTCCTTTATTTGGCACGGTCGTGCAACATTCACTTTCCTCCCGTCATGATTGGCACGGTCGTGCCACTTTCTTAGGCACGGTCGCGCCAAAATCCCCTTTTCCTTCCGTCTTGATTGGCACGGTCGTGCCACTTTCTTAGGCACGGTCGTGCCAAGCTGGGACTCTGGTATATTCTTCCCTTTTCTTCTAAAATTGTTTCCTCCATAACTTTCTCATCCGAACTCCGTTTTGGATGAATAAACTATCATTTTAAAGCTCTCCTTGAGCTCTTCGAGATGAGTGAATAGTTTTGCTTGTGTGCTTGAGTTAACTGGATCCTTTGTGATCAAATGTGATAAGGGATTGGTGTTATTATTGTGGAACACTTTATTGATTGGATTTGATTCCTTTGTGAATAAATATGATATGGAATTTGATTTAGTATCATTTTGGGAATGTGGTTCATCTTTGATGTGCGGGTTGTATTGGTTTACCTTTGTGGTGATTTAATTGGATTGGTTCCCTACTTTGGAACCTTAAGTTGTTTATCCATGCTAAATTATTATTACTTAGCATTTATTTGGAAGCCCAGCTGGCATATTTGTTGCATCGGGCGATGGGAAAGATTATAATGGCAAAGCCAAGTCCATTATAATGTTGACCATTGTTTTGCCCCCTTCTATACCCCTTTTCCAGATTGGCCTTGGAAAAGTCAAGTTAGCGTTCCTCTGTGAATGTATCTAGCTAGCGGGCATGACTTTGTGTCATGGTCCTTGTCCTTTGTGACACTTTTATGGTTATTGGTTCCGGTACCGGGGGTTTTCTCTTCGGATTTTATGCTATTATGAAGATGATGATTGGTTGATTATTGAAGCTGCGCAGCGATCCTTTATTTGGATGTTCCGGTTTGGAAAACCTTGGCTATATCCTTTGTTATGTGTTTATTTCCGCTGCTATCTGTTATGTGATAAATGCTACGTGCTATGTGATATTTATTATTGCTTATTGCTTCTTGCGTCATAGCATGTCATGTAGTTGCATTAGTAACTTATTGAGATTTATCTCACCCTCTTTCTTTTATCTTTGTTTTTCCTTAACCCCCCCAGGTGCTAAGGATTAGTCTCGCTGATCACGAGAAAGAGGACGTCGAGTGTGGATCCATTCTTTTGGGGAAGGTTGATATAGGTTGGTTTACATTATGTAAATGTGTAACCATTTTGGGGTAGTTGTACCAAACAATGACGTCACTAAGAATTGTATATTTGTATTTCGTTGGGCATAAACTTGTGGAAGTTTATGATAGTTGTAATTGGTCTTTATCAAACTTGGTTTTGTAAAACTTTGGATCATCACCTTTTGGTATCAAATGAAATTTTTAACTCTGGTATTTCTCAGTTTTGGTTTTAGAGTCGACGTCCAGATCGCGGTCTCGGGCCCGCGGGGTCCGGGGTCGCGACATTAAAGGTCACCCCCGGCATGTAGTCATGAACTACGCCACGGGCTGAGGTTTACCGCTTCGAGAGAGTCAAGGTCGGGTGGAGCTTGAAAGTCTCTAGGACGGGCCTCGACGGGTTTGGGGTTATGAACTTGTGCGACTCGATTGTGAGCAATTCATAGGAATATGTGCATGTAGTGTGAGGTCAAGCCAAGTGAAAAAACATATTTATTTTTTATTTTTTTAAATCAAAAGAAAAAAAAAAACAAATAAGCACATAATTTACAACTCTCGAATCACCCGTGTGACCGATAAAATAAACAGAAAATAAGAATTGTTCTGTGCAGGCCCGGTGCCCACACACTGTCAAACATTCTGTTCTGTGCACTGCTCTGTTTCTGGAAAAATTGCCAAGAAGCACGCGCATTGGGCAGTGAGAGTGGGAGGCGCGCGCCTCCGAGCGAGAGAGGCCGAGGCGCCCGATTCCGGGCAGTACCTGCAAATCAGTGGGTTTAAGGGATTGCCTTGACCCTAAATAAAAATTCTTTCCCTGCAGAATTTGTTAGCATAGAAATATGGAATTGAAGGACGAGATGAGAGGCGGGTGATTCTGTTAAATTGGGGTCGGACGCGCGCGCTTTAGGCCAAGAAGGCCAGAGGCGCGCGCTTCCAACCCTTTTTACCAGAATGCCCAGAAAACAGAATAAAAGAACACCAAAAGCAGAAACGCAAGTTTAACCCTCTAAATTCTCCCCAGTGGAGTCGCCACTGTAGATACCCCAGGAAAACCACAACTTGGCTAGAGCGGTGAATTATCCTAGGATGTCTAACTTGTTTTAATTGTTAGAGTCGCCACCTATGTTATTGATGGAACATAAGAAAAACCTAAAGAAATAGCCTATTTTAATAATACGAAACTAGAGATTCGGGAAGAGAAGGGTTCGGGGGTTAGGTGACGGAGTGGGAAGTACTTAAACACCCACTCCGCCCCGCTTACGCGGGTCTTGCTACTATTGGTGCTCTAATGCTAAATGTCCTTCAATTTGTTAATATAAAAGTGCTAGTAATTTCAATGAAAAGAAAGGGGAAATTGCAAAGGGAAATAAAAGAGAATTGTTTTATTATATTAATGCTAAAGATTACATGTAGCAATTACATTAATATGAAATGGGGAAATTAAAGTAGAGTTGGAATGTAGGAAGATAACCTTAACCAACTTTAATGTAATAAAGTGATTAGTTGGTCATGTCCCATTTGATGGGGATTGCATACATTAAAAAGACATGTAAAATAGAAGAAGAAATAATAATGTACCTTTAAAAAAAGAAGAACTTCAAACTTTAACTTCGAGATGGAGTTGTTGTAGAGAAATTATTGTGTAGAAATTTGTGTAGAGTTTTGTTGCTAAAACTCTTGTTGGGAGAATTTGTGTATAGTAAAAGTGTAGAGAAAGTTGAAGTCTCCAGTCCCTTTCTAAGGTAAAAAGAGGAGGTTTTTATATGTGAAAAAGAGAGGAAAAGATGGCTTTTCAACCAATAAAAACAAACAAAATCAAATAATAAAGAAGAAATCAAATAAAATAAAGATCAAATATTTGGTTTTAAGGAAAAAGGCTAGAATATGGGAGATATGAAATAAGGCGGGGGGGGGGGGGGGGGAATGTGGTTGTAAAAATAGTTCTTTGTGATCAAGAAAAAAGAGGGAAAAGACTGCAATCCGTAACTGCCATAATGGGAGGCGCGCGAGTCCGGCTTTAGGGGAGAGACGCGTGCGCAGCCCACAAGCAGTGCCGGAGGCGCCCGCGGGTGGAAAAAATAGAATGACAGAAATGACTCTAAAGTTAATTCTGTTATGCAGTTTAGTCCAAAACTAACGGAATCAGTTAGGAACTTAACCAAAGTAACAGAAATTAACAAAAATATGTTAAATAAAAATACTATGTATGCCATCGGGGTGAGAGGTCCAAGGCGGGGTGTCTACACCGACACGTCAGTAGGAGCCATGTTGGCCCAAGAAAAGAAGGATTCAAAAGTGGAGAATGCCATCTACTTTGTAAGCCGAAAGTTGCAAGGAAGTGAGCTTAACTACTCTGCCATTGAAAAGACTTGTCCCGGATTAGTATGGGTTGTGAGGAAGTTGAAACATTACATGCATTATCACTCAATAAATCTCATCTCTAAGATAGATCCCATCAGATGCTTGTTGGAAAAGCCATCACTGTCCATGAAACTCGCCAAATGGTCGTTCTTCTTAGCAGAATACGACATTAGCTACGTGGCAAGGAAAGCAATCAAAGGAAGTGTTATGGCAGAACACTTAGCAGATTTCCCCAGTGATGAAAAAAAAGAACCCGAGCCACAATTTCCTGATGAAGTGATTTTCGCTCTCGAAGGCGAAAACAAATGGAAATTATTCTTCGATGGTGCCTCAAACAAAAGAGGGAACGGCATCGGAATGCTCCTAGTAGATCCAAAGGACGAGCAAACTCCCATTACCATCAAATTGAACTTTGATGTGACTAATAACGCTGCCGAAATCGAGGCATGCACGGCTGGTTTAGAGGCCGCCCTCGAAAGGAATGTGAAAGAATTGGAAGTATATGGAGATTCAGCTTTGATCATCAACCAAGTGTCCAACAAGTGGAAGACATTGGACCCCGGTTTGCAAAAATACCATTGCCACATGGAAGAGCTTGTGGCGCAATTCAAAGAGGTCAGCTTTTACTACCTACCGAGGGACCAAAACTGTTTCGCAGACGCCCTAGCCACTTTGGCTTCGTTAGTAGAGATCTCCGAAGGAAAACCAATCAAACCCTTCAGGGTTGGGAAAAGGGAAAATCCGGCATATTGTTGTGAAATTGAAAAGGTCCCAGAAAAGATCGAAGAGCCATGGTACAACCAAATTTACCAATTCCTCAAAGGAGGGAAGGCTTTCTTCATAAACGAGAAAGGGGAATACAAAGATGGGATTAAGGCCAAGGGCATGATGGCCCTCAATTGATTGGCATCCCACTATGTCATCTTAGGAGACATCTTGTACAAGAAACGCCACCAAGGTCTCCTCCTAAGGTATGTAAGCACGAGCAAGGCCAGAGAACTCATGGAAGAAGTCTATGGTGGGGTGTGTGGTCCCCACATAAACGCTTGGGCTCTAATGCAAGTCATCTTACGGATGGGGTATTTTTGGATCTCAATAGAATCCGATTGCATACAGTTTGTGAAGAAGTGCGATAAATGTCAACGGTTTTCCAAACCTTAATCACCTGCCGCCTCATCATTTGTACTGCATGACAACCCCATGGCCTTTCTCAACTTGGGGTATTGACATCATTGGAAAGATCTCCCCTTCCGGAAGCAATGGTCATGAATTTGTTTTGGTAGCAGTAGACTACTTCACAAAATGGGTCGAAGCCAAGTCTTACAAGGTCCTAACTTCGAAAAGGGTTACGGGATTTATAATGGAAAGCATCATGTGTCGTTACGGGGTCCCGAATGAGGTGATTACAGATAATGGCTCGCACTTTGAGGGCGAATGCGACCGGTTGTTAGAAGAATTTCGGGTCACCCGCCACAAGTCTTCTCCCTACAGGCCTCAAACCAACGGCGCAGTGGAAGCCGCCAACAAAACACTTGAGAGGATCATCAGAAAGATGGCAACACGAGGTAAGGATTGGCCCGAAAACTACATCTGGTGCCTTGGGGCTACCGGACTTCAGTTAGAACTGCCACCGGAGAAACCCCTTTTGCTTTGACCTACGGGATGGAGGCCATGCTCCCAGCCGAGTTGGAGATCCCGTCATTGAGGATCCTGTTAGAAAACAAAATTCATGAGGTAGACTGGCTCCGGAGTCTACATGATGAATTGGCCTTGTTAGATGAACGCCGTCTGAAAGCAATGGAACATATCCACGCCTACCAAGGAAGAATGGCACGGGCCTTTGATAAGAAAGTGAATCCCCGTCAAATTCGGGTAGAAGATTTGGTTCTCAAGGAAAAACCCCCGGGGAGGTCTAACCCTGATGGAAAGTGGGAACCCGTATGGATTGACCCCTTCGTAGTACAAGAGATTTTCTCGGGAGGCGCTATGAGACTTACGGATTTGGATGGTAATCCTTTCATGCACCCGGTCAATGGTGACAAGCTCTGACGCTATTTTGTTTAAAAAAAAATCATAGGTGCTAAAAGAATATACCCACCTAGACTGAAAACCCGTTTGGGCGGTCTGGAGAAAAAATAGGGTTGCGCCATGATTCATGGAAAAGAACTACGGTGACCTGAGCCCCTTAGTCCTATTTGTAAAAGGGGAACGTAGGCCGCCAATTATTGGTCCGGTCTTAAAAATAAATAAAATCCAAATTCAGTTTTGAAAAGAGGCTTTGTGTAGATGCAAACATATCCTTACAAAATATCAAAGATAAGTAACCATTAACACTACAGTTAAGACACCTCTTTGATGAGTTCAAGCACGGTCTACTCTCGATTCAAAATAACATGCTGGAAATAAAAATAAAACGCCTAAATAAACTAATGTGTCTGCAGTGGTGTTAGTACCCGACCTGAAAATGAGTTTATTAGGACTTTCCCAAAAATACAAAGACTTTATAGGAATTAGAAACCTTGCAAAGACTTGTCCCGGATTCCCAAAAATATCTCATTTATGGCAAAATCTATCAAATTAGGTAGTAAATGGTTTCCTTAAAACCATGCAGAAACCCTAGCTTAAGAATCAAGTCAGCCGGCATCCTTGGCCACGCGGCCAACCTTGCTCCGCGTTGATCTTGGCCACGCGGCCACTATTGTCACCGGCTTCAACAATGGCCAGGCGGCCAACCTTGCGCTGGATGATCTGGACCATCAGATCTTCCTATCAGTTTACTATATAAATCAATCCCATGCTATTGGTTTAGGGGGATCCGAATTTGAGAGTTCTTAAACACTATTTTGCTCTCTAATTAGCATTCAAACCTCCAAGAAGATCAAGGTTTATTTCTTGCCAACATAGGTAAGTTTTCTAACCTTTTCTTCATGTTCTTGCATCATTTTTAATGTAGATCTTTAATATTCATGTTCTTACATGTTTATTCATAGTTTCTTCATATTCCTTGCATGTTTATTCATATGCTTTGCATGTTCATAATATGTTCTTTGCATGTTCTTCGTGTTCATAGATTAAAACCTCATTTATGCTATATTTAGGGTTGCGATCTTCATAATTACATGTTATTTCATAGCCGATGATGATCGAGGGTTCATCAACCCGAGGATGATCTAGGAACTACTTCTAAACCCTAATCTTTAGGTAATTCCCCCTCATTACGCATGATCCCGATTCTTCTGCCTATTCTAAATTCTCTCGAACTACGCTGACCTGAGCTTCTCACATTGAGAGGAACTAGGCAATCTCGGATCCGGTCTAAATCACTAACACACTACTAACACATTCATCATGATAGAAAGACCGATCAATTCGGGCAATAGGAGTGATAACGTTCAATATTCTTCTCTTGTTGTAATTTGACCCCTGAACCCATTAAACATGCTTTTTTCAATGTTTTGGCTTTAATTAAAACGGCGTGGCGACTCTCATAATTTTAATGTCGTTAAGAATATTCCCTTTGTAAATAAAAATAATCACAAGATACTTCCCATGCGTCGCTTCATCGGAAAGGGGTATTCACAGTGGCGACTCTGCTGGGGACTGCTTTGAAACTTTTTCAAACTTAGTGGGTCTAACTTTCGTCACATCATGATGCTTGCCATGTTTACACATGCACACACTTGCCATGTTTACACATGCACACACTTGCCATGTTTACACGTGCACCTCACGCACACTTGCCATGTTTACACATGCACCTCACACACTTACCATGATTACACATGCACCCTACACATACTTGCCATGTTTACACATGCACACACTTGCCATGTTTATACATGCACCTCACATACTTGGCATGTTTACACATGCACCCGTGCACCCCGTAATGTTAATACTTGATACTTGTACTTTGTATATACCTTGT
Organism: Campanula takesimana; assembly: GCA_026119855.1. Lineage (NCBI taxonomy): Eukaryota > Viridiplantae > Streptophyta > Magnoliopsida > Asterales > Campanulaceae > Campanula > Campanula takesimana. The sequence goes on from JAOWBW010000594.1 coordinate 137,604, forward strand.
ATCCTTGTACCTTTGTTGTTTTCGTCTTAAGTATTAGGGTCAAACAAAACTCTGCTATGCTCCCTTGTACATTATTCTCTCTCTCTCTCTCTCTCTCTCTCTCTCATGCATTGCATTGCATCATCCTAACATTAAAAACTTCTCTCTTTTCTCCCTAAAAAAAAAGAATTAGTTTTTTACCACACACTACCACTAGTCCGTGTCAGCACTGCACAGGTCCCCATTACCCGGAGTATTCGATGTGCAGGAATTTGTGCGCTACTGCAGCCCTCTTTTCGAGTCACTCGTCTACTCCACTCACCGTGTACGTTCCGCGAGCGGTGGGAACCTTTTACCTTACCCGTGTCAACCCACACATAGAGATTAGGACACTCCTTAGACCAACCATTTAGGATGTAAATAAATGCAAAACTTTTCGTTAAATAAAATGTGCATTGCATCTAGGCGACCTCTAAGGTCCATCGCTCACCCCTGGGCCATCTATCAAAATTCCTCATCTTGGCCTATCTAGGTTACCTACCCATCATTGCGATCCATTTGGGTCTACCCTTCATCTCGACCCACTTGGTCAAAATCCCACCATCCTTTGGCCTCTTAGGACAACTTTATCGTCTTTGACCTCTTAGGTCTACCCTTGACAGCCTAGGTCAACTTTATCCGCCTTTTACCTCTTAGGCCTACCCTTGACCTCCTAGGTCAACCTCATCACCTTCGACCTCTTAGGTCACCCCTCGACCTCTTAGGTCAACCTTTGACCCCATAGGTCAACCTCATCCGCCTTTGACCTCTTAGGTCTACCCTTGACCGCCTAGGTCAACTTTATCCGCCTTTGACCTCTTAGGTCTACCCTTGACCTCCTAGGTCAACCCTATCACCTTCGACCTCTTAGGTCACCCCTCGACCTCTTAGGTCTACCCTTGACCGCCTAGGTCAACTTTATCCGCCTTTGACCTCTTAGGTCTACCCTTGACCTCCTAGGTCAACCTTATCACCTTTGACCTCTTAGGTAAACCTTTGACCCCCTCGGTCAACATTATCACCCGTTGACCTCTTAGGTCAACCTTTGACCTCCTAGGTCAACCCAATCACCTTCGACCTCTTAGGTCAAACTTGGACTCCTAGGTCTTATCCGTTTTCGACCTCTTAGGTCAATCTTTGATATCTTGACCCACCTAGGTCATTATTTGACCCACCGTCGTCCAGACCAACCTAGGTCAACCCGTTTAGGTCCAACTTGTCCGTCTTAGGTTAAAACTACCCCTTCACCTTTGACCCGTCAAGGTCAACCCGTGACCCGCTTAGGTTGACTTACCTATCTTGGATCCATCTAGGTCAATCTCCAACCTTCCTTAGTCCACCAACCCGAATAGGTCAACCTTAGACCCGCTTAGGTCAAACCATGTCTATCCCGCTTAGATCATCCCATAGGCGAACCGCTACAACCCGCTATCTTGATTCATTCACCATATAGGTTAATCCAACCCTTCTCATTTAGGTCGACCTATCCTTTACCCATCTAGGTCAACCCGCCATTATCGTCGCATCCTAGCTTGAACCATTTCTTGTCTCAAACATTAGGTCAAACCTTTGGTCAAATTTAGGTCAAACCTTAAGTCAAACCTTACCCGATTCCTATAGGTCTTCCTCACCCATGCTTGACTGCAGACCGAGTCATCTCCCTCTTTTTGACCCCTATGGTCATCTCTCACCTCTTTTTAAAAGTCTAACTTGACTCGAACTACGGCGACCTGAGCCTCTTATTGTGTGGGACCACTCCCCCATGATAAGGGGAACGTAGGCAACTTCGGCCCGGTCAAACTTTCAATTTTTTACCAAAATGCATTTCAAAAATGTGGAGACCTACTCTTTTCCAAAAAATGATTCTTATAACGATGCCTTATCATTAAATACGAATCTAATTCTTTCATGACATAGAGTTCTGCATCATGTCGGTTGCAAGGAACATCGAAGTTGCAACTGAAGCTGCTACCCAAGATCCCGAGACAATCCTCTACACCGGTACTGCTCTCAGTAAGCAAGCATCCCACTTCGAAGCCATCCTCGATGAACAAGCAATCCACTTTAAGGCCATTCTCAACGAGCAAGCAACACACTTTCAGAAGGAGATGCATAAGACCCTAAGAGATATCGAGAGGCGCCATTTGTCTGACATTCGTGGCGTTTATGATTACCTCAGTCGAGTTCTCCCTCTTGCTCAATGTCAACACCCGTACGCTCCTCAAATATATGGGCCGCCACAGACTGTCCCCGTCGGGATGCCTCCTATGACTACTCATCAACAAGGGGTGCCGGTAGCTAAATCACCCTCAAAGACAGTTCGTGAAAGGAAGGACGAGCGCGAATTCGACGACTTAGGTATGCCGTTAGCCAAACTCTTCAAAAGTCTAGTTCAAGCCGGCAAGTTGTCTCCTTTGATCAACTATGAACTAAGTAGGGTGAAGCAATGCTTGGATCCCTCCAAACACTGCCAATACCACCAGTACATTGGGCATGACACCGAAGATTGCGTCCAATTGAGGAGAAAGATTCAAAGCCTCATTGACAGCGGAGCCATCACCCGCCAATGGAATACATGGGCATGGTCAAAAGAGGAAATTGGGGCTACCTCCTTTAAATAAAAGAAAAGAAAAGGGTCATTCAGTCTTCGTAGGTTCTAGAGTGTCCTTAGTCAAAGTCCACCTTGGACGATTTTTGTTTCTTTAAGTAAAAGTCCACCCGGACTAGCCAGTTTAAATCTTTTAGTTCCAATAAAAAGGTCTTTATTTCTTTTCTTTTCTCTCTAGACTTGAGACATAAGCTTGCATATATCAATTTCATGAAAATTGTCTTATTCACCATTTTCGCTTGATTGCTATATCTTTATATGATGAATTAATCTTAATCTTACTCATTAATGACGACTCATTAAAAGGTAAATGGACCCACAAACCATTCACATAACTAAGTAAACGATTAATCTCAAAATAACAAATGCTTCGATCAATTGGGATGAACGAATCACTTTCCCTTCTCTCTACATTCTACCCCCATACACTCTCTCTATACACTCACCCCTTGTACACACTTCATGTACACTCTCTATATACACCTTCTCCCATACACTATCCTCATACGCCTCTCATCCCACCATTAGACCCATTTTTATAAGGTCGTGACAAAGAAATGGACTGCGGTTGCTCATCATCAAATAGACATCCATGCTGCCACAATTTAAAGGGTTGGTTTGTTCCCATCACGAGTACTACATGCCGTTACACTGGGGCTGTCCGTATTCCATCGCAAATATAAGACAAGTGCACGAAGTCATTCATTGGTGCACGTGATAATCCAATAGAGCTCTATCGGTGAAAATCAAGGGGCTAGGATTCCCGCCACCAGCAAAAGGCCGCTTGAACTATAAGGAAGCTACCTCGCAATCGAGAGAGGCGAAAGCAAACTAGGGGCTTGTCTCGCCCAATGTTTCATGTACAAATATAAAAAAATATATATATATGGCTCGCTAGGTTGAAACCCAAAAGGGCGACCTAGGCAAAAAGTTAGAGCATTGCACAAAAAGAAGCCCGCTAGGTTGAAAACCCGAAAGGGCGGCCTAGCCAAAAAGGGTGTGCACAAAGAGATAAAATAAAAAAGAAAAAAGAAAAATAGAAGGGGCTATCACCATGGAAAAGTAAAAGTCCCATTTTCTTTTCACCTCAAATGTTCTATTTCCTTTCTTTCCTTACAAAGTAGATAAATGGCAGCAACCCATGACAACTACGGTGGAGCAATCCACTGCAACAACTACAAAGGAGTAATCCACCGCAATGAGCTACAAAAAACAACTCACCTCACACCCCTAAACTCAAAACCCAACTTCATCGTCAACCGGGCAACCACTCAAAGCCAAACATAACCTACCTTGGGCCAACTTTCTTTCTTTTCTTTCCTCCCACACATACCCACTGAAACCCGACACCATCGTCAAGCGGGTCATCCCCGAACTACGCGGACCTGAGCTCCTCACCTTGAGGAGAACGTAGGCAACCTCCCGGTTCGGTCCAAAATATACACAACCCACCTCGAGCCAATTTTCTTTCTCTTCTCTCTTCCCCCATATTTCTACTCCTGACTTCTTCACTCACAATTGATCAAAACATTTATTAATTTAAGGCTACTTGTTTACCAATTAACCATAACTCATTAACTAATCAACAAGGTCCATTCTCGAGCAATCAAATGAGAATCTTGAATAAAACAATTTTCAAATGTCTCGACAAGTCTTCTGTTCTACAATCTAGGAAAGAGCTAAACACTTACTTTCTGTCAAGCAGGGGCTTCCTTCCTTTTATATACACTCAATTGTCCAAAGAGTCAAAATGCGAGTACTATCTCTCTCTCCCTCTCACTATCACCAAAATGCCCTCGCATGTTTAAACAATTATTTTTTCTTTTTTGAGTCGACTGAATGATTTTCACAAAAAAAAAAAAAAAAAAAAAATAAAAAATTACGCAAAAGAGATGCCCACTAGATTGAAAACCCGAAAGGGCGGTCTAGGCAGAAAAAAGGGTGCGTCTTAAAGGAGGTAGGATACCCCGCTCTACACCCTTATCGAACTGGGGCTTCCCCAACAGAATGGGTCGACTATGTGTTTTCTCGGAAAATACCGAGGTCCCAACAAGAATATACTTAGAAGAAGGGCATCCCTCATCATCAAGCTTGACGTAGAGTTTCTCAAAGGAGGGAGGGTACCCGCTCACCAAATTAGATAATCCCCAACGGAATGGGTCGACTATGTGGTTTTCCAGAGAATACCGAGGTGTCAACAAGGATACACTTAGAAGAAGGGCACCCCTCATCGTCAAACTCGGCACGCGACGACCTATTTGGATTGATTAGAATCATAATTAATTATAAGGCATCTGTATAAGATCATAACACTTTCAAAAGTTTTCTCTTCCACGACACTTTGTTTATAAACCCGCACTCTCGGTCTCCACAAAATTTGTATAAACCTCCTCGGTCCACTCTGAGACCCATCTTTGTGATTCTTGAACCGACTCGGTCCTTCACCCTATTTCCTACACAATAGGATACCCTTAGGTCCCAACCTACCTGGTTCAAAACCTTAGGTCCCAAGCCTACCCGGTCAGTCTTGCCTAAGTTACACTATAAACTCTCTAAGTCCCGAGCCTACCCGATCAGTCTTACCTAGGTCCCAAACCTACCCGGTGAGTCTTACCTAGGTTACATCATAACCTCTTAGCTCGACCTTCCGCAAGTTCGTAGCATGACCCCTTCGGCCTCAAACCGGTTCTACCCAAAACTTAAGACCTTAAACCAGTTAACCAAAGCCAAATCGTTAGGGTGACTCATTAGGTCCCGAACCTACCGGTCCCGAGCCTACCCGATCTCCTAGATCTCAAACCTACCAACACATACTCATCCTTACCTTGTCTAAGCAATAGCTCTCTTATCCTCCTAGGTCCAACCTCTTAGGTCTACTCAGTCTAACCTGTTGAGCGATCCTTTAGATCCCAAGACCACTCGAGTCTACCAATCGCCTATCTTTTAAGTCTCTAGCATATCCGATCCACACATTAGGTCTCAACTCCTAAACCCTTTAGATCACAAAACTGTCCACTCTCTAGGTCTATAACCTTAGACCCCCACCCTTTGGACTCTTTAATTCCCAAGCCTACTTGGTCCGACTAAAAGCGACACATCTACGTCTCCCGACTCCCATCATGTCCAAACCATGACCCTACCACTCTTAAACCTACCAAGTACCAACCTAGTGTCACCCATAAGCCTCAAAAGACTTCCCAGTCTGACCTTCAACCCCTTAAGGACTCTAACCTACTTAATCCAAGCCGAGTCCAAACCTCGTCACCTACAAGGTCCACCCTTGAACTCCATGGATCGCAAACATCGCTCCCCCGACGAGTCCAAACCTTGAACCTGCTCAAAACACACAGGATCTCCTGCGCACCGCGACATGCCTTAAGGATCTCAAAACCCATCCGGTCAAGACTCTTGTCCTTAGCACCTCTGGTCCCATCCCTAACCTACCTTCACAATTGCCAAACGAGCTTAGTCACATGCATGACCTCTAAGACAAAATTAAGTCCTAAGCATACCCAATCCAACTTAGGCACCTATTTTACTCGAGAAAAGTCTTGGACACTCAATCCCTTTACCTAAAGCGCCAACATGGTCACATGTCCAGACCCATTTCTCGCACATGGCTCACACCTAGCACACCTTAGAGCCCAAACCCGACATGCGTATTAGGTACTAGGATCATCCAATCCCAATCCATTACTCCTTGGCCGACCTCAAACCTGCTTGGTCCTAATCCATAACGCAGTTTCTCTAGGACAAAAGACTTACCCGCTTGAAAGCCTTATGTCCCAACGCTACCCTGCCTAGCCTTCGATCTCCTAGATCTCACGCCTACCATTCCATTAGGCCCCGGTCTCCTTAACACATGTCTGAGTCTTACCCTAGCTAAACCCTAGCACTCTAGCCTAGGTCTAACCTATCGAGCCTATCCAGCCATGAGGTATCAAGCTCACCTGCCCCAAACCGCAACACTCTTAGACCTCAAACTTGCTCGGTCTAAACCAAGACAAACCTTCAAATGCTTTCGGTCTCCAAACCCTAGCCTTAAGCCTAAGTGGTCACATTCTCTCCAAACCCTAGCCTCAAGCCTAGGTAGTCACCTTCTATTTAAAGCCTAGCCTTAAACCTAGGTAATCGCATTCCCTTTAAACCCTAGTCCCAAACCTAGGTAATCGCTTTCTCTCCAAACCCTAGCCTCAAGCCTAGGTAGTCACCTTCTATCCAAAGCCTAGCCTTAAACCTAGGTAATCACATTCTCTCAACCTAGCCTCAAGCCTAGGTTGCCACATCCTCTACAAACCCTAGCCTCTAGCCTAGGAAGTCACATGCGCTCCGAACCCTAGCCTCGAGCCTAGGTAGTCACATTCCCTCCAAACCCTAGCCTCAAGCCTAGGTAATCGCATTCTCTCCAAACCCTAGCCCCAAGTCTAGGTAATTACATCCTTCCAAACCCTAGCCTAAAGCCTAGGAAGTTACATCCTTCTTAAACCCTAGCCTCGATCCTAGGTATCCACATCCTTCCTAAACCCTACCCTCAAGCCTAGGTAGTCATATCATTCTCTCTGAACCCTAGCCTCAAGCCTAGGTAATTACATCCTTCCTAAACCCTAGCCCCGAGCCTAGGTAGTTACATCCCTTCCAAACCCTAGCTTAGAGCCTAGGTATTTACACCCTTCCTAAACCCTAGCCTTGATCCTAGGTAGTCACGTATCCTCTCTAAACCCTAGCCTCAAGCCTAGGTAGTCATATCATTCTCTCTGAACCCTAGCCTCAAGCCTAGGTAATTACATCCTTTCAAACCCTAGCCTAAAGCCTAGGAAGTTACATCCTTCTTAAACCCTAGCCTTGATCCTAGGTAGCTACACCCTTCCTAAACCCTAGCCTTGATCCTAGGTAGTCACATATCCTCTCTAAACCCTAGCCTTAAGCCTAGGAAACCACAACATCCTCTTTAACCCTAGCCCAAGTTCTAGGGAATTTCCAATGCCCCGTATGCAACATCATTTCCAAATTCCCGAAACCCTAGTCTCGAAACCTGGGAAATTTACAATCTCAATCCCCTGTCTTATTGAACCCTAGTCCTAAACCTAGGATACAATGCCCTGTCCAAAACTTAATCAACCCTAGCTTCGAGCCTAGGTAGTCGCATTCTCTCCAAACCCTAGCCTCAAGCCTAGGAAGCCGCATTCGCTCTAAACCCTAGCCTCAAGCCTAGGAAGCCGCATTCGCTCCAAACCCTAGCCTCGAGCCTAGGTACTCGCATTCGCTCCAAACCCTAGCCTCAAGCCTGGGTAGTCGCACTCTTTCTAAACCCTAGCCGCAGGGCCTAGGAGACTATATCCTCACTAAACTCTATCCTCGAGCCTAGGATTCAACATTCCCTTCAAACCCTAGTCCTAGACCTAGGAAATTCCTTCACCTTAGTCTCAAAATATAGGAAGTTTACAGTCCTTAGCCTTAAAACCTAGCCTAAATCCTAGGTTACCACGAACATTTCCAAGCCATAGTCACCAATCCCGGAAAATGGTGAACCCTAACATCAAGCTTAGTGGACTTTCCACAAAAGCAATCCCTCTTCCCAATGGTCCATAGTCCCAAACCTAAGAAAGTCATGGTCCTTAAACACCAGTTTCCAAACCCTTGTTCGAAACCCTAACATCTAGGAAGTTCCCAAACCTCAACCTTTCCAAGCCTTAGCACTAAGCCTAGGATAGAATACTCTCCTCATACTTAAATGAACTCCAATCCCTAGCCTGCAAGCCTAGGTAACCCACATTATCTCCAAGACATAATCTAAAGCCCAAGAAGCCGTGACATCTTTGGCATCCCTATCTCAAGATTAAGAGATCACCATCTTCCTTATTCCCCTTCCTTAAAAAGCCTTAGGTCCTACCTCTAGGCAACCAAGAAAAATGTCCCTTACCTAACACCTTGGTCTCAATGGCTCGTAGCCTCATCCCCTCCAAAATTAGGATAAGCGGAACCCAGATCATGTTTCCCATATTAGCAACTCCCCGAGAGTCCATCTCCTTCGCGTCTCCCTAAAGGTCATTTGCCCTTGTGACTCACCAAAGAGTCCCTTGTGACTCCCCGAGAGTCTATCACCTTTGTGACTCCCCGAGAGTCCGTCACCCTTGGGACTCCCCGAGAGTCTATCACCTTTGTGACTCCCCGAGAGTTCATCCCGTTTGCGACTTCATAACAATCCATCATCTTTGCCTCCACATGCAAAATTTCAGTTTTACCCCTAGTACATTCCCCTTTGATTCATTTTAGGTGCCCTTAGCGCTGTTTTGACTGATATTCGATACCTTTGGGAACGGAAAGCCCCTTAAAATTTCCATTCTTCACCAAATATTTGCTTAGGATTCATATGGTTGTAGAGACTTCGGCGCCTCTATGACATACGCATCCTAGATCGATCGCGATTGGAAGAAGCCTCGGCGTTTCTGTTTGCGAGAGATCCAGAATCTATTATTTTTAGCACTTCCTAATATTTGCTTAGGCTTCGTATGGTTGTAGAGAATTTGGCGCCTCTATGACATACGCATCCTAGATCAATCGCGATTGGCAGAATCCTCGGCGTTTCTGTTTGCGAGAGATCCAGCATCTATTATTAGGATTCGTACGGTTGTAGAGACTTCGGCGCCTCTATGACATACGTATCCTTGATCAATCGTGATTGGCAGGAGCCTTGGCATTTCTGTTTGCGAGAGATCCAGCATCTATTATTAGGATTCGTACGGTTATAGAGACTTCGGCGCCTCTACGACATACGTATCCTTGATCAATCGTGATTGGCAGGAGCCTCGGCGTTTCTGTTTGCGAGAGATCCAGCATCTATTATTTTAGCATTTCCTAATATTTGCTTAGGATTCGTATGGTTGTAGAGACTTTGGCGCCTCTATGACATACGCATCCTAGATCGATCGTGATTGGCTGAAGCCTCGGCGTTTCTGTTTGCGAGAAATCCAGCATCTATTATTTTAGCATTTCCTAATATTTGCTTAGGATTCGTATGGTTGTAGAGACTTTGGCGCCTCTATGACGTACGCATCCTAGATCGATCGTGATTGGCAGAAGTCTCGGCGTTTCTGTTTGCGAGAGATCCAGCATCTATTATTTTAGCATTTCCTAATATTTGCTTAGGATTTGTATGGTTGTAGAGACTTTGGCGCCTCTATGACATACGCATCCTAGATCGATCGTGATTGGCAGAAGCCTCGGCGTTTCTGTTTGCGAGAAATCCAGCATCTATTATTTTAGCATTTCCTAATATTTGCTTAGGATTCGTATGGTTGTAGAGACTTTGGCGCCTCTATGACATAAGCATCCTAGATCGATCGTGATTGGCAGAAGCCTCGGCGTTTCTGTTTGCGAGAGATCCAGCATCTATTATTTTAGCATTTCCTAATATTTGCTTAGGATTCGTATGGTTGTAGAGACTTCGGCGCCTCTATGACATATGCATCCTAGATCGATCGTGGTTGGCAGAAGCCTCGGCGTTTCTGTTTGCGAGAGATCCGGCATTTATTATTAGGATTTGCATGATCGTAGAGACTTCGGCGCCTCTATGACATACGTATCCTTGATCAATCCTGATTGGCAGAAGCCTCGGCGTTTCTGTTTGCGAGAGATCCAGCATCTATTAGGGTTCGTATGATTGTAGAGACTTCGGCGCCTCTATGACATACATATCCTTGATCAATCGTGATTGGCAGAAGCCTCGGCGTTTCTGTTTGCGAGAGATCCAGTACCTATTTATTAGGATTCGTATGATTGTAGAGACTTCGGCGCCTCTATGACATACGTATCCTTGATCGCTCGTGGTTGGCAGAAGCCTCGGCGTTTTGTTAGCATAATCGGCAGGAGCCCTGGCGATCCTGATTGCGTTTACCATTCCATCTTGGGATTATTTAGACAACGTAGTCTTTATTTTTCCCAATTGACTTCATTTCCTAACGAATGTTCGTTCTTCATACAGGATAATGCCCGTAGGTTTATTATCCACAGTAGAAGTTCGATGTCTCGTCTTTTCCCAATGACTCTAAACTACGACCGGCTTGATTCCTCGGAGGATACGTAGGAAACCTGAAAAGGTCCAGCCACCCGACCGACGCGGTCATCTATCATCCCCAGCAGGTGCATTTTCCCCAGCAGAAGACGTTGCTCCCCATCAGAGGACAGTCATTCCCAATTTCCCATCAGATTTGAACTACGTTTGGCTTGATTCCCCCGCGGATACGTAGGTCGCCTGTCAAGGTTCAGCCGTTCCCTTACCTTTCATCTGTTTTGAAACTCATGTTTCAGACGGATCCTTCTTTTATCGTCGACCCCACATTGCCTTGCAAGAAGCGTCGCCGAGGGGCTACTGTTAGTACCCGACCTGAAAATGAGTTTATTAGGACTTTCCCAAAAATACAAAGACTTTATAGGAATTAGAAACCTTGCAAAGACTTGTCCCGGATTCTCAAAAATATCTCATTTATGGCAAAATCTATCAAATTAGGTAGTAAATGGTTTCCTTAAAACCATGCAGAAACCCTAGCTTAAGAATCAAGTCAGCCGGCATCCTTGGCCACGCGGCCAACCTTGCTCCGCGTTGATCTTGGCCACGCGGCCACTATTGTCACCGGCTTCAACAATGGCCAGGCGGCCAACCTTGCGCTGGATGATCTGGACCATCAGATCTTCCTATCAGTTTACTATATAAATCAATCCCATGCTATTGGTTTAGGGGATCCGAATTTGAGAGTTCTTAAACACTATTTTGCTCTCTAATTAGCATTCAAACCTCCAAGAAGATCAAGGTTTATTTCTTGCCAACATAGGTAAGTTTTCTAACCTTTTCTTCATGTTCTTGCATCATTTTTAATGTAGATCTTTAATATTCATGTTCTTACATGTTTATTCATAGTTTCTTCATATTCCTTGCATGTTTATTCATATGCTTTGCATGTTCTTCGTGTTCATAGATTAAAACCTCATTTATGCTATATTTAGGGTTGCGATCTTCATAATTACATGTTATTTCATAGCCGATGATGATCGAGGGTTCATCAACCCGAGGATGATCTAGGAACTACTTCTAAACCCTAATCTTTAGGTAATTCCCCCTCATTACGCATGATCCCGATTCTTCTGCCTATTCTAAATTCTCTCGAACTACGCTGACCTGAGCTTCTCACATTGAGAGGAACGTAGGCAATCTTCGGATCCAGTCTAAATCACTAACACACTACTAACACATTCATCATGATAGAAAGACCGATCAATTCGGGCAATAGGAGTGATAACGTTCAATATTCTTCTCTTGTTGTAATTTGACCCCCGAACCCATTAAACATGCTTTTTTCAATGTTTTGGCTTTAATTAAAACGGCGTGGCGACTCTCATAATTTTAATGTCGTTAAGAATATTCCCTTTGTAAATAAAAATAATCACAAGATACTTCCCATGCGTCGCTTCATCGGAAAGGGGTATTCACAAGTGGTAATGGGTGGATACTTAGGACAGTAGGGCCATCAATGCTCCTCATCTTTCCATTTCTTCTTTTGACTCCTCCGGGTCTTCTTCCTCTTCACGTCAAAGATCTCAATTTCCCTCCTTCCAAGATCGGGTACTCTCCCGGTCTCCTCAATAAACCTGACTGCCCTCAAAGCCGTGTCGGCTGCGGCCCGAGCTCGGAAGTCCCCCATCCATGCTTCAATCTTAAGCACTACGGCCATTCTCCTCTTGTCCAGAACCTGATAATCCTCAAAGATGTCTCCAGTATGGTTATGGCCACTCGCCACAGACTCAGTCTCCCTCAAAGTCCTACTAGGTCACAATCCTCCCCAAGAATGGCCTCACGCCTCTCCTCAATGTGCCTCTGAGTCTTCCCTATAGTCTGTTCATACCAATCCAAGTAAACCGTGGTCAGAACCGTACTGGCTATACCCTTGAGAAGTACCCGAGCCGGAAAGAGGGAATATGTCCACAACTGAGCAAAAAGTGGGATAGTGGATGAGCCCCACATGGACAATGATAAAGGTCTCAGATGCTCTGGGTTGACACCTGAGCACTCCAATAAAAAAGCCTACAACAATCCAAACTGCCTACGGGCCAAGGAAGGGATGTAGAAAGATGATCCCAAAAGTCCCGGTACCCGAACGAGGGGAGAGCCATCCTGGTACTCTATCACAGAGCCAATGTGCCAATAAGGGATCCACCAGCGGATCTGTGAAGTCTGAAGCCGAGCCATATAAGCCTCCCAATCACCCTGAGAGAAATACAAAAGTATGCGCCTCAGAGAATAAGACCACGGCCTGTGGGACAGAGGAGCCTCGGGAACGGCCACCAATATCTCCCTCAACCATATGGTAAGAAGAGCGGGGCTACCGCCACGCATAAAGCCATCCCCCAAAGCTAATTAGTCCATGCCATGAAAGGTCTCGCCCAAAATCAGAGGAACGATATCCTTCCCCACAAGGCATTCCCCAAGGACACTCAACAGAACTCTATGGCAAGTACCCTTAGAGCCAATCATGTAGAAAAAGGCGAGAACACATAACCTAAAGGCATTCCAAGAAGCCTCATTCGTGTGATTCATGAACCTTTTAGGAGACCCGAGATGTCAACAAAAGTGTGATTAAGGACCATGCATTGAGCCTCTTCTAAAGGAATATCGAGAAGAGATACCAACCTTTCGACACACATTGTGTCATCAACCGAAGGAAGAGAAATAACCTCCGTGTCCACACCCTCCACCAAAGCCTTGAAATCCTTATAGTTTGGGGTAATCTCATTGTAGGATAATCAATACACAAGTCTCCTTATATCCCAAAAGGCCGCGGCGGCTATCAAAAGATCAAGGTCCGGGATGAGCTCCTTGAAAGACCAAAGAGACCTGAGTCCGAACTTGGCTTGGAAAACACCTTTGTTCTCCCTCATGTGATGCTGCATCTAAAGCCTAAGGTTGCCCTCAAAGCACTCTTGGTCAATCTTGGACAATTTTGGTTGTTTCTCCATAAAAAAAGGCTCCATGGAAGAGAAAGCTTTCAAAATAAGGAGAAGAACTGCTTCTAAACACCAAGTTAAGGCACTTAAGAAGATGACCAGACCTGGAGAGAAATTCAATGAAAAAAGTACACCCACTGGGTCAACCGTACGGATACTTTATCCCCTGACAACATTGATGACTTCTTGTTGGAAGTTGGCTTTACAATCTCATCCATTAAAAGCAACATCCCAACCAAATCATAAATACCCCAGATATTTGCCCTCCTTTGGCTCATGCAACATGATTTTGACCTAGAAAAAGATTAGGTCCCCACATAATGTAATGCCCAGGCGGTCTTTGACGTAAACCCATTGAAAATTATGAAAATCCCTCGGCAGTCCTCAATGTGACGTAAGACCATTGCCTTAGCTGAAAATTTCACCGGTAGTCCTCAATGTGACGTAAGACCATTGCCCTAGTTGAAAAATCCCGACTTTGACCAAATGAGAGTCAAGTCCATCCTTAAGTCAACCCTCCGCGTAGAGTCGAGTTGACCAAATCCCGACTTTGACCAAATGAGAGTCAAGTCCATCCTTTAGTTAACCCTCCCCGTAGAGCCGAGTTGACCGAATCCCGACTTTGACCAAATGAGAGTCAAGTCCATCCTTTAGTCAACCCTCCCCGTAGAGCTGAATTGACCGAATCCCGACTTTGACCAAATGAGAGTCAAGTCCATCCTTTAGTAAACCCTCCCCGTAGAGCCGAGTTGACCAAATCCTGACTTTGACCAAATGAGAGTCAAGTCCATCCTTTAGTCAACCCTCTCCGTAGAGTCTATTTGACCGAATCCCGACTTTGGCCAAATGAGAGTCAAGTCCATCCTTTAGTCAACCCTCCCCGTAGAGTCGAGTTGACAAAATCCCGACTTTGACCAAATGAGAGTCAAGTCTAAGTAAAAGCATTTCTAGGAAAGGATGACAGATATCCACCTAGGTTTAGGAGAGGATGACAGATATCCACCTATCAAATCATTTTTAGGAGAGGATGACAGATATCCACCTATCAAATCATTTCTAGGAGAGGATGATAGATATCCACCTAGGTTTAGGAGAGGATGACAGATATCCACCTATCAAATCCTTTCTAGGAGAGGATGACAGATATCCACCTAAGTTTAGGAGAGGGTGACAGATATCCCCCTATCAAAGCAAAGGACGAAAGGCGTCCCCCTTTTTCCGGGTGAGCCCCCGCTAAACAGCTCCCGTGTCTTTAAAAACTTCCTTCTCTCGAACTACGTTTGGCTTCATTCCCCGCGAATGGGATACGTAGGAATCCTATACCCTTAGGTCCAGCCCCATAACCAAATGGGCCAAGCCGTCCTCCCATCATAGGCAGACTAGGATGCTTTTTAGGACGACAACCCCGCTTTCCTAAAGCGACGTTGCCGAGGGGCTCTATAAGTACCCCAATCTGAACTTAAACCAAACTTAGAGGAATTCTTAGCACCATTCAGGGATAAACTGATAGGCTGGGACCTCACTAAGATAAATAAAAAACTTTAGGACTGTTCTGGAATTAAACTTAGAAAAATCCAGAAGCTCGCCATGCTGAGCCGTATGGATAGTTTGGGTACTAGAAGGCCCCAGCCGTACGAATGGTTTGGGTGCCTTTAGTCTCTATAAATTAAGGCCCTTGCTGACCATTTGGGGGGGGGAAATAGTTTTGTATACAGAATCTCTGCTGAAATACGAGCAGAAACACAAACATTGTGAGAATTGAGTGAAAGAGAGGAAGATTGGCTAGAATCAAACATAGGTGAGGCCTCCTTCTCCCCCATCTCCTCTTCACTTGTCTTTATTTACTTGTTCATGTTCTTATTTACTTAATGTCTACATATTGCTTTTACTAATTGGAACCAAGCCTTGACATGATTCATGGTGCCCTCATGCCTTGTGTATGATTAAGGGTTACAAACCAAAGATGACCATGGCTTGTTATAATTAATGAAATTTACCTTATGTCATTTACTTTCATGTCATTTATATTTATGTCATTTAATTTAATGTCTTTTGTTGGTCCCAAAGGGGCAACAAGGGTATGAAAAATGCTAGGAGCGGGGGGGGGGGGGGGTGAATAGCGTTTTAAAATTCTTTTCAAACCCTTTTGCAAATGAATGGCAAATGCGCACGACTCTTAATTTTGGCTAAGTATAGCGTGCAGCAAGAGTGTGAAATGCACAGCGGAAGTTTAAAGCAATCACTTATGTGCAGGGAGATGCGCAGAAGTGGAAAACGCACGCGCTATGATTTTGGCTAAAGAGTGGCGCAAAGATGATACTAAGGCAGAAAGCACACAAACACAGTGCAATCAATGCTAGACAATCTACAAAGATCAAACAAAGCAAAATATCAGAAAAGCTTAAATGTAGAAAGTAAAACAGAATAAATAGACAAGCTATTTGGAGAGGTTCGATCGGGAAAAGATCTACGTCCTCTACCAAGATGGTTAGTCTTAGATTTCTAATGGAGATCTTATTATATGAGAGAGTTTACAAGTTACAGCGATTTAGAACAAAGTAACTCAAAGATCTATAATCTATGAAAGAACAAAATCCTAGACAATAACCGGTGTATCTCTAGAAGTAAGATCGATGAGATCGAAACTTCAAGAGGTGTGTGTGTGTGTCAGAAATCTGGGCTCTTTAAATCTATGAGATGGAGAGCATAAGATTCTTCTTTTACAAAGGCTTATAGGATCATAGCTTGGATTGAGTATGAAGGTATGAAGGTTGTTCTTGAGAATTCTGGAAATATGCAAGCAATCTTCAAATCTTCAAAGTTTCTCTTTGGAAGAAAAAACTCAAGCAGCTTGGAAATGAGGAAGAGCAGGGCTATTTATAGTGGAGCTTCAAAAACTAGCCGTTGGAGCTCTGAGCAAGGACGATGTGCTGTCACAATGTGATTGGTGCGCAGGGTCCTTTATAGCCGTTGGAGACAGAGCAAGTGGATGAGCTTCAAACTTCTTCTAGAAGGATGACAGTTGTCTTTAATTTGAATTTCAAATATGAGGCGCGTCTCTATCTACGTGTATGCTGAGTGTGCACATTTTGTCGTTTGTCCACATTAGCACTTTGACTCTTTCCAAAAAGCGTGGCTTGTCATGACGCTTTCCAAGCTTCATAAAGGTGAGGTCAGGAAATAAGAGAATTGACTAAGGCAGAACTGCACGCGCATGAGAGCCATGCGCATTAAATCCGCAGATGGAGCGCTGCACATGGGAGTCATGCGCATCCCACATAGTTAATTGCACTTGAGACCTTAAATCCAAAGCTACAGCCCTAAACACTAATCCTAGTCTATAAAGAGGACTTAGCTAAAAAAATGAAGTTATAAAACTTTTTACATAGGGTCCTAAAGTCCTTAAAAGAAACCTAGGTGATGGTATCAATCAATTCTAACATAAGTAGGAGGGTTAAGTAATAAGTATACCCAACAATCTCCCCCTAAATGATTGATGCCATTACCTACTACAACAAAGGTAATACAAAGTACTTGATAAAAACATGTCCATAAGAATGTAAATGGTAAATCATGTCTCAAGTCAATGCACACACTAGCCGGTGTTATAGATTTCTAGTCTATCCAAAAGAATAACTTACATTATGAGAAAGACAGAAATATCATTAAGCGCATACAAAATATTATGAGTTTAAGTTTTGAGTATGCGTTTAAACTGAATGTTTAAACATCATGCACTGAAATATGAGCAGTTATGAATATACGCATGATATAGGGTTTAATAAAGCATTTGTTCCACAAATGAAAAGTTTGAATTGAACAAAGTTTTGTGAAAACGCAATGATGCATTCTTCTCATTAAAACTTGAAAGATTTGAGTTACAGGTACAAGTTTTACAATGGAAGAAAAATCAAAAGAAAAAAATGCGCATAAAAAACTTACAAAATATGCTCAGCAAAGGAAAGATTACAATTCTAGTCTATGTTAATCCTAGAAAGCGCTTCCCTAAGCTCATTCTGCAGGCTGGTAATCTTCTCCATTATCTCAATCTTGAGAGCTTGAAACTTAGCATTATATTCCACAGCCTGGTTAACATAAGTCTTCATGCCGCCAAGCATCAAACTGTTGTCCTTTTAAAGATCTTCAGAGACTCGATTTGAAGTATTCTCAAGCGAACCAAATTGGTTTGCAAGAGATTGCTGAGAAGACGCAATCAAGTCTTGAATCTCCTTCTGCGCATCCACCAAACTCTTGGTCAGCTCAACCTGAACCATATTATGACTGGCTTGCATATCTAGCATAGCCTGGTTCATGGCACCATTGAAAGTATCATGAACTGAACTAAGCAGTGAATGACATGAGATTTCAGCACATCAAAGGAGGCGGAGGAAGAGCTGGATTCACCGGGCGCATGGTTTTCAAAAGCATTCAAAATCTTTGCAGTTTCAATCTGCATAACATCTTTCATAGCTTCTGCCATGGTGCATAAGGCTTCATTCAGGCCGTACATAAAGGGAATCTTGGAGAGCACATTGGTAATAACACCAAAGTCATACTTTATGTCTTGGTGGAGCTCATCAAAATTTGGAGGCATGGGCGCAGCTCCAGAACTTGTTGTAGGCGCAGCTTCAGAAGGGGTTGCCTTTGTTGCAGAACTCTCCCCCTTAATGGCACAATCAATTGCTTGAAGTAGACTGGCTTGCGCATCTAGCCTAGCAGACTGCGCATCCAGTTGCTCTTGAATCTTAGCTTATGCAGTGACCACTTGAAAGTGCTGGGTTTGCGCAGCAAATTGATTAGCCTGGATAGTTTGAAGCATGGCCAAGATTTAGCGCATGTCAGTTGATGAACTTGAAGGATCCGAGGGAGCAGTAGCTGAAGGCACCACTTGAATATCTGGAGAAGTATGGGAAGCTCCAGTAGGTTGCGCGGGTATGGTAGCAGCAGTAGGAGTAGCTTGCGCAGGAAGAGGAGATTGATGCGCATTAATAGGAGAACGATGGACCTCATAATCTTCTGAGCTTGAGTCTGCACTATCTTCAACTATTGGCTCATCCTAATAAACAGTTAGATCAGGCGCATTATGAGCAAAACCTTCACCATCAATAAAGACTGGTGAGGCCTGTTGCGCAATGTTTCTCTGCGCAACCGCAGCTAGCCTTGCTTCCCTTGTAATTTCACGTGCAGACTTTTCATTGCGCAGAGGGGAATACCTTGGAGGATCTTATTCAACATCAGATAAATCTTCTACAGTACGCTTTGAGGCACGATTCTTGGTAGCAACCTTCTTGACCCTGCGTGTTGGAGTGGCCTTCTTTGCAGATAGTAGGATCTCATCCTCACTAGAAGTATCATTGCGTATTGGCTTTACAGTCTCCTTTTGCTTCTCCCCCTTAAATTGTGCAGCCTTAGAGGTTCCAGTAGATTTGGAAAGGCTAATGAGTGGATCATTTGCAGCACCTTCAAAGATATCTTCCTCTTAAGGCGCAAGAGGAGTAGATGCGCACTTTGAATTAGGCGCAGGAGGAGGGGGCGCAGCATCATCTTCTACTTGGACGTCGTCATCAGACTCATCCAATAGAGTTCTTGAGTCCTTCGCCTTCTTCTTTTTCTTTTCATTCTTCTCTACGGGTGCAACAACCTTTGCTTTCTTTTTCTTTTCTGGCGCAGGAGCCTTGGACTTCTTTGATTTTCTGGGGGACTCAGGGTCAGCTACAGCCTTGCGCTTCTGGACAGGCGCAATAGGCTCGTTGATCTTTATACCAGATGCAGCAGGTTTAGACGCCTTTGTCTTCTTGCATGGCGCATCAGTAGCTATGCCCTTGCCTTTCTCCTTAGCGCCAACTTTACTTAACTCAGGCTCATAGACAGATTCATCTTCAGATTCTGACTCAGATGCAGAGGCTTCCTTGAGCTCAGTATCAGAAGTTGGAGGAGATCCTTAATCATCAGGATGAATGTCCTCAAATAACTCAACTGGATCTGCAGCCCAGTACATGCAATAATCAAAGTTGTTCACTTCACGGCGAAAGTTGTGAAGGAATACTCGTGAGTAAGTGCGTGAGCCAGTGACATCAACCTTCAATGATGGGTCCTCATCCACCAACTTGCGTAGTTTGGGAAAGTGCATGAAGATGGCAGTGAGTACTCTGCAATAGGTCTTGTACTTGGGTGGTCTCTTCTGATCTGCAGCCTTCTTGTACACACGCACCCAACGTACTAGCTCATCAAATATAATTTCAGCCCAACTCAACTGTTTCTTCTTATAAATAGCAGTGCAGCACATCCATTGTTTGCTGATGAAAGTGGACTTGTTTCCATTTTTGCAGTTAATGGAATCTCCGATGAGCGTATACAGATGGTACATTAACTCTCCAAACTCCTTCCTATCATGGTTGTTGTATTATCCAACAAGAGTAGGTATCTTTATCAGCTTCTGCGCAACTTTATCGTACGTATCTTATGATAGCTTCTTCTTGGCACACGCAGGGAATCCCATCGTTTGTCTGATGTGCGCGTAGTTGATAGTCACAGAAACCCCGCGTATAGAACTTTTGAGGCAGGGAATGGTGATGTCGTCGTACACGCGATCAACTTCTTCTGCGTTGCTGAAGAACTCGTCGATGTATGAGGGAAGAATGAAGTCCTGGCCTTTGGTGAAAAGAGGCAGAATGCCAGATTTGTCCATAATTTCCACCATATAGCATCCTAGCGCATCCAGTTTCAGGTCCTCCACATCAAGTTCCCAACCGGGAATAAAATAATTCAAATTCTGTGTAAAACAAAAATTATGAATTACATCTGGACATGCGCATGGAGAGAAGCGCATGCGCATGAGCGATATGCGCAGCGCATGAACTAAACTCCATACTTAGAATAAAATAAAATATAAAGGGTAAAAATGCCCAAAAACACAAAATTTAAACTACACGCCTAGAATTGGCGCAAAAAGCATAAACAAGGACAGAAAATCATGTTAAGGCACATCAAGAGACTATGTACAAGAACATGAAGAACATGTGTTGAATACACGAAGAACACGAAGAACATAAAAATGTCAAAGTGCTCCAAAATGCATAAAAAGCATATCAAAATGTTTGTAATAAAAAATCACACACAAACAAGTAAACCACAACAAAAATAACAAGAACATACAACCAATATCTAAGAAAAACACAATAAGAATACGAAAAGGTTAAAACTCGAAAATCTCAGAAACTCAAACCAAACGATCATAGATCGTAAAACAAATTACATAAATGAAAAGGCACAAGTAACACGAGCACACAGCAATCCAATAATGAAAGCAACCTATACAAAAACTAAAATGCATAAAACTAGCCATACAAGACTAATGCAGCCGAATATAAGGTGTTGAGGAGCAATCCAATAAAATTGGACCCTTGCAATCCTCCCCTAGTATTTATTTTTTAGGTGGTTACGGCCGTCATGTCCCCCACCTCGTTTGTAGTTATTTTTCATATTAATAAAATTTAGGGAGTACCGTCTCCTTTCGCCAAAAAAAAAAAAAAAAAAACACGAGCACACAGCATCAAATAATTTGAAAAACGAGCAACGGATCATGAAGAAATTAGAAAGGGGAATATTCAGACCTTCGACCTTCATCAATGGCGGAAACTGAAAAGAATGAGTTTAGAGTCTTACCATTTGGGGATCCTCTGGTTTCTTTGAAGTTATGGAGGTTTTCTTAGGAGCCATATTAGATATATAGAGAAATTATACACGAAAATAAAGAGAAAAGGTGATGAGTACAGAGAGAAAGATAAGTCAAAGAGTAGAGAGAAAGTTGAGGCAGTTGAGTGGGGAACGAAAAAGAGAGAGAGAGTGATAAGAGCAGAGACGGCGGAGAGGGGTTATCATCAAAAAGGGAGGTGTGACGTCACAGAGCACTGACAGAAGTTGGTGAAAGTCAAGCGAGTGAGGCGCACGCGGAGATGACGTGGACCAATGAGGAGCGCGCGTGAAAAGCCCTAGCCGCGCGCGTGTGTCAGATATTAATGGTCAAAAAGAATATTTTCCTATTTCATCATAAATAGCACACAACTAGCATTAATGGCGCGTCACTCAATGCTTTTGCATTAAATGAGGTGGGACGTGCGCAGGGGTAGTAAAGTAATTTCCCAAGAAAATTCTAAAAGAAATGACGAGAGAAAATACATAATTACGCAAGTACCCTTGCAAATTATGTGCTGACTCAGCAAGTCAAGGATCTAGGTTTAACTATTGAAAATAGAACTTACCTGAGGTCCACGTGGCATGCGCATGATGCTTATGCGCAGCTCTATTATGCACAGAGTTTCTTAGAAAACTCAAAAGATTTGCCTTATGCGCAACATCATGTGCGCATGAAGTGCGCAGGCGCATGAGGCAGTTCTAACTTAGATAATTTCAAGAAAACAAAGATATTAGTATTGACAAATCATATGGACAAGATTTAGCTGAGTTCAAGCATACCCATTTCACCTCTCAAGAATATGAACCTTTTAGCACCTAGTGCTTTTGTAAGAATATCAGCAATTTGATAGTCGGTTCTCACGTGTTCCAAATGAATGTTTCTTTTCTCCACGTGATCTTTGAGAAAGTGATACTTGATGTCAATGTGCTTGGTCTTGGAGTGCATGACAGGATTTTCAGAAACTGCAATGGTTGAGGTATTATCGCAGTAGATGGGACAATTTTCTTCTTTGATGTCATAGTCCACCAATTGCTGCTTCATCCACAGAATCTAACAGCAACAGCTTCCAGCAGCAATATATTCTGCTTCAGTAGTTGAGACAAAAACTGCAGCTTGTTTCTTACTAGCCCATGACACAAGTCAATATCCGAGGAAATGACAAGTGCCGCTTGTGCTTTTCCTATCAATTGAGCACGCTGCATAATCCGCATCTGAATAACCTACAAGTTTAAAATTCGAATCTTTGGTGTACCAAACTCTAAGGTTAACAGTGCCGGAGAGATATCATATAATACGTTTCACAGTAATTAAGTGCTCTTCTCTAGGGTCAGATTGATAACGAGCGCAGACACAAACACTAAACATAATATCTGGCCTACTTGCAGTAAGATAAAGGAGAGAGCCAATCATACCTCGATATAAAGTTTGATCAACTTTCTTACCTTTCAAGTCTTTGTTAAGTTTGTTGCCGGTATCCATTGGAGTATCATATGGTTTAGCATTGTCAAGTCCAAATATCTTGATTAGATCTCTTGTATACTTTGCTTGGTTGATAAATATGCCTTCATTCATTTGCTTGATTTGAAGCCCGAGGAAGAATGTGAGTTCTCCCATCATTCTCATCTTAAACTTGCTTTTCATTAGTTTCTCAAAGCGCTTGCACAACAATTCATTACTAGAACCAAAAATAATATCATCGATATAAATTTGAACAAGTAATTTATGATCATTATGTTTGGCAATGAAAAGAGTAGTATTGATTTTACCGCGAGTGAAGCATTTCTCAATGAGAAACTTGGATAGTGTATCCTACCATGCTCTTGGTGCTTGATTTAGTCCATACAAAGCTTTCTGGAGTTTGTAGACATGATTTAGAAATTGTGAATCTTCAAACCCAGGTGGTTGAGCAACGTAGAATTGTTCTTGGAGTTCACCATTTAGAAACGCGCTCTTGACATCCATTTGATATAACTTGAAGTTCTTGTGAGCAACATAAGCTAGGAAGATCCTTATAGCTTCAAGTCTTGCAACGGGCGCGAAAGTTTCATCGTAGTCGATTCCTTCCTATTGCCTGTAGCCTTGTACAACCAACCTTGCTTTGTTTCTTGTGATGGTTCCATTCTCGTCCATCTTGTTTCTAAACACCCACTTTGTACAAATCACTCTTTGATCATTTGGTCTTGGAATAAGAGTCCAGACTTTACATCGTTCAAACTGATTGAGTTCTTCTTGCATTGCAACAACCCAATTAGGATCTTGGAGCGCTTCTTCAGCCTTCTTTGGTTCAATTTGAGAGATAAATGCAGTGTAAGCATCAAAGTTAGTAGCTCTCCTTGTAAGAACCCCAACATGAAGATCACAAATGATATTAGCAATTGGGTGATCTCTAACTTCACGAATTTCAGGATGTAAATTAGGTTTAGTTGTAGTAACTTGAAGGTCTTCAATTGGCACATCTTCACCAGCATCAAAATCATTAAAGTTAGTAGGTTGAACTGGTTCAGAATTGAAAGAGTGAGTGACACCATGCGCAGAAGTAGAATGATGCGCATTAGTGGAATCTCCAGGCGCATTATACGGTGCAACTGAAGCTTTACTTGGTGCGCTATTAACAAAGCTTTACGCAACTGATGTAGATGGATTTTCTTGAGTTGATGCATTATGATTTTGTGTATGCGCAGTAGGAATGTGCGCACCTGTCTCAATAGACTCAACAGAATCATCAGCAACATTAGGAGCCAAATGTGGCTCAAGGAGAGAATGTTTATCAAATGTAACATGTACAAATTCAACTATCACTAATGTGGATCTATTGAAAACACGAAAAGCTTTAGAATGTTTAGCATACCCAACAAAAATACCTTCCTCCGCTTTGGCATCGAATTTACCTCTATGTTCGTTTCCATTGTAGAGGATATAACATTTGCAACCAAAGATTTTGAAGAAAGCAATGTTGGGAGTTCTACCACGCCAAAGTTCATAAGGGATCTTGTTGTGGCGTTTGTTGATGAGGGAGCGATTCTGAGTAAAACATGCTGTGTTGATAGCTTCTTCCCAAAAGTACTTAGGCAATTTAGCTTCTGCTATCATTGTCTTCCCTACTTCTATCAACGTTCTGTTCTTCCTTTCCACAACACCATTTTGCTGTGGAACACCAGCGGTTGAGAAGTTGTGATCTATCCGTCGCAATATTGAGCAACACCATTGTTTTTGAATTATGTTCCATTGTCGGATCGAACACTAACGATGTCATCTTCTTTTTGGGTTTGGAGCAGTCTGAATAGAGTGGTGAGAATGTCATAATAATTGTCTTTAGAAATAATAATTTCCACCCATATATATCTTGAATAATCATCCACCACAACTAAAGTATACTTGTTTCTTTTAATGCTCGCAGTGGTAACTGGTCCAAAGAGATCAATGTGCAGCAGTTGTAAACATCTTGAAGTTGAGGGATTTGTCTTGCTGGAAAAAGACTGCTTTGATTGTTTGCCAAGTTGACAAGCTGCGCATTTGTTGTCATGATGATCAGCAACCTTGGGGAGTCCTTTGACAAGATTGTCCCTGCTGAGTTTTGATAGACATTTGAAGTTCAAGTGACTCATGCGCTTGTGCCATAGCCAACTATTTTCGCTCACACTTTTAGCTACAAAACAAAAATTAGTACTAGAGTTCATACTATGGAAATCAATAATATATATATTTGTCTTACGATATCCCTTGAGTAAGGTAGCTCCAGTTTTGCCATTCTTGATAAGACATTGCGTTGAAGTGAAATGGCATTCTAATCCTTTGTCGCAAAATTGAGATATGGATAATAAGTTGTGCTTGAGTCCTTCAACGAGAGAGACTCTTTCAATGCACACTTTGTCTTTCTTGAGCTTTCCATATGAAACAACTTGACCTTTGTTATTATCACCAAACGTTACTGAGGGACCTCTTTCTTCATGAACATCTTCAAGTAAGGATTCATCTCCAATCATGTGTCGTGAGCACCCACTGTCGAGAATCCATTCATATGTTCTAGCTTTAGAAGATCCAGCCATGAAGCAAAGAACCTGAAATATAGACATTTAAGCAGGTCCCCTTTATTCCTTTTTAGATCCTAGAGTTAGCAACTTTTGACAACCTACTCTTGCTTGACCTTAGGATTTTTAAGTCCTTTGGCATTGGGAGTGAATCTCAAAAGGCATTCCACGGCGTTGTGTCCAAAACAATCACAAATAGAACAATGATGAAAGCCACCAATCACGTGAGTTTTCACAAACTCCTTACTTTTCTTAGGGATAGCATTCTTCTTTGGGTCAGATGAATTTGCCTTAACAAAAATTTTCTTTTGAAATTTTGGTGCGCTTTTTCTAGGAGTGCGCATATGGCTAGGAGGCGTATGGCGTTGATGCGCATGGATCTTAGGCACATAATGTTCATCCGTAGAAGGAGCGCGCCTTGTTTCAAGAATTATTTTGCTAGAGGAAGATTCATCTGTAGCTACTTCCTTCTCTTTAGCTTTCCCAAATTGTTTCGTTAGGTAGACATAATGGAATGTTTGTCTCTTGACTGGTTCCTGTCTTTTACCCATTGAAATAGAATGTTTTTCCTTGGGAATTTCACAAGTTTGCTGAGGTGAAAATTCACTTTCTCTTTCAGCGCAGACCTCACACTTTAAGTTGTCACTAGTTGATGAGAATCCCAAGCCACTTTTATCACCACTGGCTTTTTGGGGCTCAAAGATACTATCCATAGTGACACGAGAATTGGACCACTCATTTATAATCTTTTTAAGATCAGTAATTTGAGCAACCAATTCATCGTTTTGAACTTTAAGTATAGAGTTCTGTTCCGTTAGATAGGTGTTTTTAACAGTAAGAGGAGTCATGCTCTTTATATGCTCCTTAAGGAGGGTGAGTTCAGATTTAGAAGAGATTTCTCGGTCTTAAGCTGGGAAATTTCATCACATGATAGTGCTAAAGCTTCCTTCATATCACTGAATCGACTAATTACGTTTTCAGCCTCTTTGAACAACTTTTCTTGCTTTTCAATGTCCTCATCTTGATTGATTTTTGGAATTGGTTCAACTTGTGGTCTGATGTAGTTGCCTTTTTTGAGCTTGCTTCTTGCGCTCAGATCACATCTTGCAAATAAAAATCCACCATCGCTTTGAGCTGGAGTAAGACATCCTTGTTTAATAAGCTCGTTGATGGTTGGTCCTTTCTTTTTTTTCATCTCTTGAAAACCTGCAGATTTCTTGATATGTTTATTCAAGACATTCATATCAAGAACATCTTTGGAGTAGTCATCATCTGAATCATAAGCATCTACTTCATCATCCTTTGCCACCAAGCACACGAGTCCATCATCAGAATCTTCATCGTTTTCTTCCGAGTCTGTTTCAATCCACGTATTGCGCTCAGTAGATGGAGATTCTTCTTCAGCAACCATTCCTTTATGACGATTGAATTTGTGAGTGTGGTTGCTCTTTTTCTGCATGTACTCGAACTTAGGAATTGGGCAGCTCGATGCAAAGTGTCCTGGTTTCCTGGAATTAAAACAAACAAGATCTTCTTTTCTTTTGGAATCACTGCTCCTGGTAAACTTTGGAGGAGCTCTGCTTGTAGATCCTGGTGCTTTGCTGAAAGAGTTGGGTTTTGAGAATTTTCTTAACTTCTGGAATCTCTTCACAAATAAAGCGAAGTCTTCATCATCCATGTCCAATAGCTCAGAAGTAGAAATCTTGGGATCTGCGCTTTTCTCAACTTGTGCTGGCGCAGGTGCTTCTTCTCTATGCGCCACCATAGAAATGGATTTTTATTTTCCTTCAGTTTTACTTATATGCTGAAGTTTGAGTTCATATACTTTGAGATTTGTGTAAAGATTTTTGAGAGTCCAAACATCTAAAGTTCCAGCGTCTTCAAGAGCGCTAGATTTATGCAGATATCTTGATCCAAAAGCAGCAAGAAAATTAACATTCAATTCTTTATTGGAGAACTTCTTTCCAAGTGAAATACAGAGATTAATGATTTCACAAAATCGTTCATATGTCTGTCTTAAGGATTCTCCGGGGAGTTGAGAGAAATTGTTGAATCTCTTTTGAACTTCGTATCGCTTGTTCTCCTTGCAGACAGTGTCTCCTTCGATGTGCTCTTCAATAGCATCCCATAATTCATTAGCAGTGGCACAATGCATGACTTGTTGTTTTATAGCCGTGCTTAGAGTGGTCAGGAGAATGTTTCTTGATTTCCCATCATTGGCAACTCCTCTTATCTCTTCTCCAGTCCATTCTTCCATAGGTTTATTGATGGAAGGTTGAGCAGCGTTGGTGCGTGGATTAGGATTCTCTTTCATTAGGATGTAAGGTCCATAAACCACGGTGTCATGAAGCCTTTCATCGATTGAGGTGAGATGAGTTAAGATGCTGAATTTCCATACGTCGAAATGATCTTCATCAAAGACTGGAACATGTGTATAGTTAGCAGTTACCGAAGGTTTTGAGTTTGCCATATCGAATCGGCACCCAAGCTGTTAAGCTTGAAAACCAAAAAAGTTTTATAAAGGTGTTTGCTCTGATACCACTTGTTGTCCCAAAGGGGCAACAAGGGTATAAAAAATGCTAGAGGGGGGGGGGTGAAAATCGTTTTAAAATTCTTTTCAAACCCTTTTGCAAATCAATGGCAAATACGCATGACTCTTAATTTTTGCTAAGTATAGCGCGCAGTAAGAGTGTGAAATGCACAGCGGAAGTTTAAAGCAATCACTTATGCGCAGGGAGATGCGCAGAAGTGGAAAACGCACGCGCTATGATTTTGGCTAAAGAGTGGCGCAAAGATGATACTAAGGTAGAAAGCACACAAACACAGTGCAATCAATGCTAGACAATCTGCAAAGATCAAACAAAGCAAAATATCAGAAAATCTTAAATGTAGAAAGTAAAACACAATAAATACACAAGCTATTTGGAGAGGTTCGATCAGAAAATCTCAAAGATCTATAATCTATGAAAGAACAAAATCCTAGACAATAACCAGTGTATCTCTAGAAGTAAGATCGATGAGATCGAAACTTCAAGAGGTGTGTGTGTGTGTCAGAAATCTGGGCTCTTTAAATCTATAAGATGGAGAGCACAAGATTCTGGTGTTACAAAGGCTTATAGGATCAGAGCTTGGATTGAGTATGAAGGTATGAAGGTTGTTCTTGAGAATTCTGCAAATATGCAAGAAATCTTTAAATCTTCAAAGTTTCTCTTTGGAAGCCAAAACTCAAGCAGCTTGGAAATGAGGAAGAGCAGGGCTATTTATAGTGGAGCTTCAAAAACTAGCCATTGGAGCTCTGAGCAAGGACGATGTGCTGTCACAATGTGATCGGTGCGCAGGGTCCTTTATAGCCGTTGGAGACAGAGCAAGTGGATGAGCTTCAAACTTCTTCTAGAAGGATGACAACTGTCTTCAATTTGAATTTCAAATATGAGGCGCGTCTCTATCTACGTGTATGCTGAGTGTGCACGTTTTGTCTTTTGTCCATATCAGCACTTTGACTCTTTCCAAAAAGCGTGGCTTGTCATGACGCTTTCCAAGCTTCATAAAGGTGAGGTCAAGAAATAAGAGAATTGACTAAGGCAGAACTGTGCGCGCATGAGAGCCATACGCATTAAATGCGCAGATGGAGCGCTGCGCATGGGAGTCATGTGCATCCCACATAGTCAATTGCACTTGAGACCTTAAATCCAAAGCCACAGCCCTAATCTTTATGATGTTTATGTTTATGTTGTGATAATCAAGTTTGGGTGGTAAAGTCCTAATCTTTACCATCTAAACTTTGATTTAAGCCTTAATAATGTCCCTTTGGATGATAAAGACTCAATCTTTATCCATCCAAAGGTTGATCTTTAGTGTCTCAAGGCTTTGTCTTGGATGAATCATCCATTTGGGGTGTTAAAGTCTCAATCTTTAACCATTTCAAATGGTTGTTTTTGCTCAAAATCCATGTTCATCAACTTTGTCTCATTTCCCCAATCATTGCCTTGATCATGCCCAAAACTCCTTGTTTTTGGTGTCTAATTAATGATCAATGGCATAGGGATGTTGTTATGCATGTTTGTGTACCACCAAATAATCTGGAAAAAGTCTCATTCTGTCCAGTTTCAGCAAAATGCTCTGTTCTTGCCTGGAACTGGACTGCTTTATGATAAATCTGTAAATGCCCAGGACAACCATCACCAGCCGTATGGATGGTTTGTCCGGGGAATTGTTTTTTCCTGTTTTAACCATTTCTGTTAAGATCTTTGCAAATAAACCCCTTTTGTTAAACTTTTTAATTGTTCTCTGTTAAAGTCAGTTTCTCCCCTTTTAAAATACACACACACACACACACTTGCACATTTTTTGGTCAACAAACTTAGGGAGACTTGGTTTTCCGAGGCGGATTGGGTGAACCGTCAAACGTTCTTCCCAAGACGTAACCTGACCTCCGAACTCATTTTCTCTAACCTTTTTCGTTAAAATTGGGTTTAAAATTAATTTAACGTGGCGACTCCGTTTTTTTTTTTTAACATAAAGTGCCATGTTTGGCTTCTCGAGGGGAACCCTTCGTTTTTTCCCGCGGATACCTTACAACGACGTGATGACAATTTTGCTTTGTAATTAAGTTGTTTTCATTGTCAAGTTATGTTTCTTCCTTAGTACTATATCTAAACTGTATTTTTAAGGGTTGCTTGTACTCTTGACAACTCTCAAATTTGAGTTGAATTTCTGAGCTTTGTGGATAGTCAACTCATTTTTATATGTGATTGCCAATAAATGTATAATTTATTCAAAAAAAGAATATTTAATATCTTCCTCACGTGAATGATAAATATTTTCAAATTTAGTTTTAATTAAAAATATATTCAATTATTTGGATGGGAAAATATACTAGTTGCGGATACATCGAAACAAGCAATACAATAGTGAATAGATTGTGAATGTGAACACTTCTCTCTAAATTGTTTAGTATGGGTGGTACGGTTGGTATATCAATTGTATTTTATTTATATTATGTACCAATTAAGTATGATTTGGTTAACAAAATTATGAACCAGTACCAACTATCAATTGTATTTTGCTTATACTATGTACCAATCAAGTCTGTACCAACCACAAAAATCGGTAAACCAAGTTTATTATTACTGTTAATACTCAGTTGATACGGTTGGTACTCATATATACCAAATGTAAATGGATAGAAAATAATGCATTTTTATATTTATGTTTGATTTTCTGTATTTTATACATAGGAAGATAAACATAAAAATAAATCTCAAAACACAAATTATAATGTCTTGAAATTAAAGAAATAAAAATAGTACAATAATAGTCTTGAAAAATAAACACTACAACACCACAATTTCACAACTCCAACCCAAAAGATAAAAATTATTAATTAGTTGATGTTTTGAGAGTTCCTCATCCCTACGGCTCCTTCAAAGATGAATAAGAGGGAAACAAAGTGGATCATTAGAACATATTTTGTTTCAGATAGCTGCATCAAGATAATTATTAGTTGATGTGTTAGAGCAATAAACAAGACATGACGGAAAAAAGTAAATCAAACACAAGAACAAGATTTATGTGGTTCACCAACTTGGCTACATCCACAGAGAGGGGAGAGAATATTATTATCAATCTGGAGAAACGTACAAGATCACACTAATCTATGTAGCACAAATTTTGATCACAAAATTCCTGACTGTGCTAAAACCTAGATATATAATTATTGATCTTTCTCAGAGCACTCTAAATTAATTATGAGGCCTTAATTGTGTTAGGATGGTAGTTCCTATTTATACTAGTCATAACCTAACCCTGAAGACAATAAGAGTCTCAAAATACAACTCCTAGAAGGAAGCAACTATGTTTTTGTTGTTTCTGTTGGATTCCTTTCGCCAAAAAAAAAAAAATATATGTTTCTGTTGGATATTATGCCCTAGGCCCTTGAGAAAGGCCTATGTGTTACATCATAGTTTCATTGTTATAGAGATAACAAACCCTATTATTATATCTTTTGCATATCTATTATAATAATCATTGTCCCTAGCACTTACAAAGAGCTAGCATGAGTTTAATGGATAATCATATGATGATTATGGTGCATATGATGCGGATTTAACTTGTGGGTATTTGTTGGAGAACAATGTACTGGATAGACCCGTTATGAGATTTATGTCATGGTCAATGTCATAATTAAATCTCATAATAGTCATACCATTTGAATCCTTAGACCTGAGATTATAATGGTCTTCCACATGATGAACATTATATTTGACGTACTCAAACGCTACCCTTAACCGAGTGGTTATAAAGGCTACGATTGGCATAATCGGATTCTAGTAGGGAAGAATGATAAGTCAAGATGGGATTTTTCACTCTCTCAAGAGAGATATCTGCTTGGCCACTAGATGAGTGAGATTGATGATAGTGCGTGGCCATGCCCAAATGAATTGATGTGTTCAATGTCATTTGCTCATATCAATCTACTCGAGATCGAGAAAGCATTGGACAACATAAGTTGACGTGGACCATGACTTATGTCCGATATGATATCGCGTGACAAGGGGATTCTGATATTGATGAGACGGATTTTATACACTTATTTCCTAGGATTTATGAGCTTAAATGAATTATTTTGATGTAATTAGAAGGGTTTTTATGTATTTTGGGTAAGAATGTAATTTTAGGGTGTAATTGTAATTCGAGAGTATTTAGTATTTTTATTATTTTTATCCGAATTTAATAATTTATGATGTAAAGAAATCTCAAAATGATGAGGAAAGTTAAAAACCTAAAATTTACAATAAGGATGAAGTATTGGGTCAAGTTCAAATTGGAGGAAGAAGTACAAGTCCAATCCAGGAGGCCCAAGGAAGCAAATCAAGCCATCTCACCAGCCCAACAATGGAGAGCAAGACCAGCCCAATTGCAGAGCAAACCAGTCAAAGCAAGCGAGACCCAACACTGAACAAACACGGGCATCAGACGCGTTTTAGAAGGATTTCTAGCCGGCAAACTGCACGTGTGCAGCAGGCGTGATCATGAATGGAGAAAGCGTGCACGACTTGTGCGCTTTTGCCCGGGTCGTGAAGCAGCAGAGTAATAGCGCATCTACTAGGCATGTTTTCAGCAATTCCTGGCGAGTGTGTGGAGGCCGTGCGTGTGTGGGCGCGTGAGGACGTATTATCAGCCTATTTTCCTATATTTTTGTTATTTTCTTTTATTTTTTTATTCCTTTTCAAGTTACGATTATTCTAGGTATAAAAATAGTTTCTTTTATTATTTTTTCATTCTAGACTTCAACATAATTTTAGATCTAGGTTTTTATTCTTCTTTCATGGAGTTTTCAAAGATTTGGATGAGGAACTAAAATTCAAGCTTTGGGTTTGATTTCTTGAACCCCTTTTATCAATTTGAGGTATTTTTCTTTTCAATCTTTTTATCTCTATTCATAATTTTACTTGTGATTATTTTAGATCCGTTGCTAGGGTTTGTAGACTTGATCAATCTATTTATCTGTGTTATTGGATCTCTGCTAGAATTTTTTATTTACTGTGCCAGTGTAGGAATTCACAAGTAGCATATTTATGATTTATGCATGTGACATGATAAATTGTGAAGTGGGTAAAATTAGATAATTATCTGTGTGAAATAATCATAGAAAGCATTCTTGATCTTAGTTTCTTAAATCAATTAATATTGAGATCTAGACTGTGCCAGTTAGATTAATTTATTAATTAGGGTTTCTAGTGAATGTGCCACTGCTAGTAACTAATCTGAAAGAAGAAACAGAGATTGAAATAAATCTCGTGATCAAGTGGATAGGGTAAAAAGTGAAAAGAGATATCGATGATAATTGAATAATTAGGTGGGGACGGAATCAAATCTAAAGTGCTTCTTTATTATTGTTTTAGCTCTATTATTTTGTTATTGTTTTAGGATATTAGTTATAATAAATCTTTTCCCCCAATCTTGTCAAGTGACAATTGCGTAAATAAATAACCGTTCTTCGTGGATCGATTCTGGACTTGTCCCTAGCTACATATTTTTAGAACCTAGTTCAGGTTTAATTTGTAGGTGTGCGATTTAGCCTATCAAATTTTGGCGCCGTTGCCGGGGAACGGTGTTTATTTGTTTACCTTCTTATTTTATTTTATTTCTTGTTCTTTTTCTTTTTATTTTATTTTTTATATTTAGTTAGTTTAATTTTCTTTTTAGTTTTTTTTTATTTAGTTATTTGTTTTTAGTGTGGTACCTTTTATGGTCCACACCCGTTCTACTGACGAATTGCTTGCAAGTCTTGACCCAAAAATCGAAAGAAATTTTAGGAAGAGACAACAACAAAACAGGAAATCCAAGGCAATTGTGTCAACTGAAAAAATGGCATACCAGACATTGAGGCAGAAAACTACCCCGAACTGGAGGGAGCAACCTCATGCAGTTAAATTCCCTGATCTGCCTACTGGGGTTACATTTGAGTTGAAACCGGGTTTGTTGAGTAAATTACCGCACTTTATGGGTATGCCCGGTGAAAACCCGAATCAATATATATTCCAGTTTGTGCAGATTTGTCAGAGTATGAAGCCAGCAACGCTTCCGATTGAGCATCTCCTACTTAGAGCGTTTTCTTTCACTCTGAAAGATGATGCTAGTACATGGTATTACCATCTTCAACCTAATAGCATTACCACATAGCAGCAGATGGAGGAGGTTTTCCTTGATGAGTTTTTCCCACCGGATCAGATCAATGCCATGAAGCGGGATATCAGTAACATGGAGCAAAGAGCTGATGAGACTTTGTATGAGTATTATAAAATATTCCGTAAGCTATGAAGGAGTTTCCCGTACCATGGATTTGATGATGAACAGCTGATAGTATATTTCTATGGGGGATTGACGGTTCAGGATAAACGCTTGGTGATTTTGATGAATGTTGGGATTTGATCTTGGTTTTGGTTGATAAATGGTGTTGTTAAGGTCCCCTTTTTGGTTAGTTGTTGTTTGGGTACTTTGGGGATCAATTTGGGAGTGTTGTTTTGTGAGAAAATTGGTTTTGGGTAAGAAATTGGAAGAACCCAGTTCATCCTTGCCGAATTCCGGCAGAACAGGGGTTGTGGGCGACCGCCCACTTTTGGCTTGGGCGACCGCCCAGGTCATCAGTTTGATTGGTTTTTGAAGCTTGGTTTTGGGCGACCGCCCACTATTGGGTTGGGGACCGCCCAGGTCATCAGTTGGTCTGGTGTTCTGGCATTGGTTTTGGGCGACCGCCCATGGAGGTTTTGGGCGACCGCCCATACCAGCTGTTCTGAGTATCTTTGTTTTTGAATTGTTTTAAGGTCCAAGCCCGATCTAGGATCGAAGTATCACCCTAGTTGACTTAAGTTAATGTTGTGGAACACTTTAGTGTTAGAGAATGACCCCTTTGTGATCGATTGTGTTGTGGAATTCGATGAAAAGTGGTTTGGGTTTGTTGGAACATCTTTTTGATGTATTGTTGGATTGATGCACCGTTTTGGTGATTTGTTTGGAATGGTTCCCTACTTTGGAATCATTAGTTGTTTATCGTGCTAGTATTTCATTACTTAGCCTTTACTTGAAAGTCCAGCTGGTTAATTGTGTATCGAGTCAGGCAATGGATAATGCTATAATGGCACAAGCCAAGTCCAGTATAGCATCGCCCATTGGTCCTTCTTTCCTCATCCAGATTGGCCTTGGATGGGATGAGCTAGCTCCTTTTGTGAGTATTCTAGCTAGGCGTTTTGGAGCATGACTTTGTGGCATGGCTCCCGCCCTTTGTGGCACGTTACTTTGTTATTGGTTCCGGTACCGGGGGTTTTCTCTTCAAGCTTTCATGCTACTATGAAGATGTTGATTGTTGATTATTGAAGCTGCGCAGCGACCTTTATTTGGTTTTTTCAGTTGGAAAACCTTGGCTAATATCCTTTGTTAATTGTTTATTTCCGCTGCTATCTGTTAATTGATAAAGGCTAAGTGCTAAGTGATAATTATTAATGTTTATTGCTTATCGCATCATAGCATGTCATGTAGTTGTATTAGTAACTTATTGAGATTTATCTCACCCCCTTTCTTTTATCTTTGTTTTTCCTTAACCCCCCCCCCAGGAGGAAAGGATTAGACTCGCTGATCACGAGGAGGACGTCGCGAGGGTTGAGCTTTTGGGGCAAGTTGTTATTGGTGGGTTTATATTATATAAATGTGTAACCTTTTTGGGAATAGTTGTACCAAACTTGACGTCATTAGAATTTGTATATTTTATTATTTTGAGTGTAAGTTTATGGAGCTTACACTAGTTTATATTTTGTCGTTCAAGTTGGATTTCAAAAATTGTGTAATCATCTTTTGGTATAAAAGGAAATTTTATCTCCATTATTTTAGAGTTTATTGTTTAAGTCGACGTCCAGCTCGCGCACTCTGGGCCCGCGGGGTCGGGGTCGCGACATTTGATTTCTTGAACCCCTTTTATCAATTTGAGGTATTTTTCTTTTCAATCTTTTTATCTCTATTCATAATTTTACATGTGATTATTTTAGATCCGTTGCTAGGGTTTGTAGACTTGATCAATCTATTTACCTGTGTTATTGGATCTCTGCTAGAATTTTCTATTTACTGTGCCAGTGTAGGAATTCACAAGTAGCATCTTTATGATTTATGCATGTGCCATGGTAAATTATGAAGTGGGTAAAATTAGATAATTATCTTTGTAAAATAATCATAGAAAGCATTCTTGATCTTAGTTCTTAAATCTTGAATCAATTAATATTGAGACTTAGACTGTGCCAGTTAGATTAATTTATTTATTAGGGTTTCTAGTGAGTGTGCCACTGCTAGTAACTAATCTGAAAGAAGAAACAGAGATTGAAATAAATCTCGTGATCAAGTGGATATGGTAAAAAGTGAAAAGAGATATCGATGATAATTGAATACTTAGGTGGGGACGGAATCAAATCTAAAGTGCTTCTTTATTATTGTTTTAGCTTTTATTATTTTGTTATTGTTTTAGGATATTAGTTTTAATAAATCCTTTCACCCAATCTTGTCAAGTGACAATTGCGTAAATAAATAACCGTTCTTCGTGGATCGATTCTGGACTTGTCCCTAGCTACATATTTTTAGAACCTAGTCCAGGTTTAATTTGTAGGTGTGCGATTTAGCCTATCAGATATGTTCTATAAGGTAACTTTGGACTTTCAAAGTTATACTATTTGGATAGTCATAATGGCTTGCGAGAGTCCGCTTATGACTTACGAGTTCTGAATGGTTAGAACTCGTTGCTAACTTAGTATAATCCTATTAGGTCACACACAATAGAACAGACTGGAAAAAAAGTCTAAAAATCTGGAAATTGGGAATTGCCACCGTACGGCTCCAAAGGTGGCGTACGGCTCCTGGTGAGCCGTACGGTCGCCTTCCTCGATTCTGGACAGTTTGTGCAGTTTTCTTGTGTGACAAGGAAACCCGAGCCCAAAAGAAATTAGGTCAAACCCTCATATAAATATATGCAGCCGGGTTTAACAGCCTCTAATATTGATTTTAGAAATCATAACACATTGTTTTAAAAACAATAAAATTTAGAGAGTTAGGATTATTAGTTTTGAGATTTAGAATCATTAAAACTCAATAATCAAAGAGCAAAATAATTCCTACGAAGAAATCGTTTCTTCATCAAGCTTTGGATCTAGCAATCAATCAAGAAGGTGTTTTAAGTCCGTTCGACGTGTGGATACCGATAGAGGGTGTTTGCTTTAGCACCTTAAAGTCTGTGTTCATGGATTTGATCTTCAAGGGTTAGTTTCTTTCATCTTGTATGTAATTTAATCAACATGGACGAATCCATGGCTCATGGGTTTTTGATTTCATATGTTTATTCCGCTGCGCATGATGCATCAAAACCCAACAGTAGTATCAGATCCCCGTTCATCGTTGATTATTTTAATATATCATGTTTAAAATTGTTTAATTTAATTATATGATTTGCATGATAATAAGATGAATATGTGATTAAGGTTTATGAGCATGATTAGATGGGGTTTATGTGATTATTTTATTGATGTGATCTATATGAATAATTGCATGTTAGGGTTATCAATAAATAATTGGATTATGTGTATTGATAATTTAGATCTAATTTGTATATGTAATAAATTGTTTTTTCATGATATTGATTAGATCTATTTAAATTCGTAATCTGTAAATTCGTGTTGGTTTAATATGATTAATGCATAAACACGATATTGGGATCGATCGAATTTAAAAATTCTGGAAATCTGGGAATCTGGAAAGAGGGACCGTACGACGCCCTAAGAGGGGTACGCCTCCTAGGCTGCCGTACGACGCCCTAGGGTTTCTTGACAGAATTGTTTTGTTTTCTGGTTTTCTGATTGTTCAGTAAATCGTTTACAGAATTCGAATCAGGAACTGAATCTGGTTTCAGATGGCAAGTTTTCGAAACTGTGTTTCCTGAACTACGATTTAATCCAGAAAATTACAAAAATCAGAGTTCTAAAGAGTTCAGAATTGTTGTAGTCTATGAAATTGATGAGACAATGAATGATCTTGAAACAAGTTACTTTTCTATACAAATGTGGATGCCTCTTGGATTAGTTTCGGCCGTATGGAATAACTACTTAGTACGGAAATGTGGATGCCTCTTGGCTTAGTTTATGTCGTACGTTTTGTGCTCTCAATATATAGATGTTCTGCGGAAACAAAAGTTTCAAAATTCATCACTATAAGCAAAGTGCAAATTGTTTGCAGAGAAGGAAACTAAATTTGGATTGATTCATCGTAAGGCCCAATGGTAGGCTTATGCCTTGTTTCTGGACAAACGGATGAAATATCCAATCTGTAAATTGTTTACAGAAAATTTAGAATCCGTCCCCATGGGGTTGCTTCATAATTAAATCACTAGATTTTGCTCCTGTTAATTAATTTGATTAGTTAACATTCATTATGCAAACACTATATTATATTATGTTTGACATAATTAAATATATGATGCATATCTCTATGAAAATAAACCTTCATAAAATATGAAGTCTTGTGCCAACCCATGATTAAGACACTTGTAAGTACACATGTAGTTTTATGTGGGCTCTAACCCTCGCGATGCGTATTAATTCTATGTTTGTATGAACAAGGTGAGTGAAAGAGTTGTTCCTATGCGTTCAAAATGGTTTGACTTAATTAGGCTATCAAAAGAGTTTTGGGCCTAAGGCGCAAATGAGATTAAAACATGTTTGACATAAGATGTCTAAATAAATCTCATAAAGGATCTAAGAGTCATATATGGTATGACTGATACGCAGTTATCTACCTAAATAACTTGGTTTTATGCATCTTTCCCTCGCGGACATAAGATCAAGTGAAATATGGATCTTAGCCCACTTAAATTATATTATACAATTGTTGTATTTGAAGGTGTATAATTTAGTGGGAGTATTTGTGAAATACATTATATATCTCTAAATGATAATGATATGAAATATAGGTGTATATTTATTTGCATATTTGTGTAGAATGTTTTAAACTTTAATCATGATTAATTACTGCGATCTACCCACTTAAGAGAATGAGATTAACTTCCTTGACCTAGTTATGAGTTTAAGAATTGTTCTAAAGCAAGAACGGAAGTTATGAATTCTTAATAAATCATATTCCAAAGAAACCTAATGCCTTTAGGACAGACAAAGACATAAATTAGAATCATGTGGATGAATCTATGGATGTCAATTGTCCTGCGACTTGCTACTAAATGTTTGGAACTTTAGAAGTATCTAAAACACATGAATGCTTATGTGATAAGCAATCATATAGGAAGCGTTCCTACAAGCAAGAAAGGCAGGAAAAGTTTGAGATTGATTAGAGCCTAACATTCATATGATGACTGAAAGGTATGTTAATAAGCTCTCATGTTTTGAACATGGAGAGACATATTAATTACCTTAGATGACTTGGTTATAAAGTTAGTTCGGAATAACAAACGGATTTGATATTAATTCATAAGCGACAGGCAAGACAAGAGTTGTCAGGCCTAAAGAAATATTTATGGCTAAACCTAAAATCCTGAGGATGTAATTCCTACCATGGCAATGTGATTTACCATAGGATAAATTAAAATTTGAATTAAAAGATCAAAAGGAATGGTAGTAGGACTACCACTTCAAGTATTTATGTTATAAAACTTAATCTTTCTATATCCAAGTTCTTGGGTATTAGATACCGGATATGGATCCCACATTTGTATAAATGTGTAAGACTTGAGAAAAGAAAGACTACTTAATGAAGGTAAATATTAACCTATGTGGTAATAATGATGCAAAGGTTGCATCATTAATCATAGGAACTTGCAAAGTGTCTTTACCTAGTAGGTTCATATTTGTTTTGAATAAATGGTGTTATGTTCCTATTTTAAGTAGAAATATTATTTTGGTTTCTTCATTAAAAGGATTATGGATATTTCTTATTTCGAATAAGAAAGTGTTCCATTAAATATGATTTGCTTTTTTGTATTGCTAATCATATAATGGGACTTTATATCCTTATATTGGAAGAACAAAATAATAAGTATAACATAAATAATGGAAATCTAAATCTAAGGATGTAAGCGTTACATTCTTATTGAATTAAAGTCTCGATCAAATGATAGGAAACACATATCTAAATTTCCATGGGACGGACTTTTAAATTCACATGATTTCGAATCATGTGATATATGTGAATCTTAGAAATTGATCAAGACACCTTTTACTAATAGTAGTGAGAGGAAGTACTCTTTTGAACTTATACATTTTGATGTATGTAGTTTATTAAAGTAATAATGCTAAAGGGATTTCGATACCTCCTGTCAAAAGTATTAGTGTACTCTGATATGATCAAAGTAATGAATATTTGAACCATGGATTTTATGATAATTCTACAAAAAGTCTGCAGAGTAAGAAAAACAGAATCTGAAAACAAGAACCGTACGGCTGCAAACTAGGTGTACGCCTAGGGATGAGCCGTACAGCTCTTGTTATAGAAATCTGCAGATTGTATGCAAACTACAGTTTTTCGCCTCATGATAAGTCAAATTGATCTTTAATTAACCTTCTGGATTATATGCTGGAAACAGCTGCGCTTACACTAATTTGAGTTTCATCTAAGGAGGTTCGACTAATGCCATATTAGATATGGAATGAAAGAAAACCTAGTTTTTCTTTCTGTAGATACCCCGGGAGGTGCCCCACTTGCTTCGCTTGGCTAGAGCGGTGGGTCGATCCTAGAATGTCTATTTGTGTTTTAGTTTTTTAGAGTCGCCACCTATGTTTTAGAGGAACATAAGAAAAACCTAATATTTAGCCTAAGTTTTGGTACGAAAATAGAGATTCTTGTTATGAAGTTCAGGGGTTAGATTACGAGATGGGAAGTACTTAAACACCCATCTCGCCCAACTAATGTTGGTCTTGCTTGTTCGCGTAGTCTACATAAATAAAATGTTCTTCCTATTCTTTGATAATGATAAAAGGGGTTTAAATGGGGTGTTTTGAATGTGGGGAGATAACTCCTTGACCAACTTCAATGGAATGAAGTGGCCTTTGGTGTCATGTCCCAAAATGGTTTGGGTGATTGCACGTTTGATCAAAATAAGAGAAAAAGAGAAGTGATGAAGTAGAGAGGAGAGAAAAGAATAGTATTTTACCTAAACTTCAAATGACTTCAAGTAATTCTTAGGAGATTGCCTTGGAAATGCCTTGAAAGTATTTTGTGTATAATATTCTTATGTTGCAAAAAGAAGGGAATTTGTAATGATGGAGAAGAGAGGTTTTTTATAGGTGTAAAAGAGATCTTTTTGGTGCCAAAACGAAGTCACAAAGATCAGTTTCCCAGGAAAAATCATGTAAAATGAGCAAGGGAGGGATTCTTGGACATAATCTGTAACTGACGCCCAGATACGCGCGCTTCCTGCCATGGAGGCGGGACGCGCGCGCTTCTGATCCCAAAGGGCGGAGGCGCGCGACTTTGAAATGCTTTTTCTAACAGAATGGACTAGAAAGTCAGCACTGTTATTCAGTTTAGTCCCTGGACTTAACAGAGTTAGTCAGGAACTTAACAAAAGTAACAGAAACTAACGAGAAACACTTAAAATAGGGAGAAACACAAGATCAAATGTGTAATCGGGGTGAGCGGTCCAAGGCGGGGTATCTACAGAGCCCCTCGGCAACGTGGATTGTAAAGCAAAACGCGTCGATGAAAGAAAGAACATCCGCCGAGGACATCACCAAGGAAAAAGCAAAGACTCGATGAAAACAAGAATTTGAAATTACGAGGGACAGAGATGCGTTTCCAGCGTGAGCGACTTTTGCTGATAGAGGGCGTACGGTAGTATGAAAATGGCCCACCGTGGCCAAGGCTTAAAGTCCGTATAGGGGACTGACTGGATTCGAGAACCCGTCTGCTGGTTTAAAGTCCGTATAGGGGACTAGCTGGATCCGAGAACCCGTCTGCTGGCTTAAAGTTCGTATAGAGGACTGGCTGGATCCGAGAACCCGTCTGCTGGCTTAAAGTCCGTATAGAGGACTGGTTGGATTCGAGAACCCGTCTGCTGGCTTAAAGTCCGTATAGAGGACTGGCTGGAATCGTGAACCCGTCTACTGGCTTAAAGTCCGTATAGAGGACTGGCTGGATTCGAGAACCCGTCTGCTGGCTTAAAGTCCGTATAAGGACTGGCTGGATTCAAGAACCCTTCTGCTGGCTTAAAGTCCGTATAGAGGACTGGCTGGATTCGAGAACCTGTCTGCTGGCTTAAAGCTCGTATAGAGGACTGGTTGAATTCAAGAACCCGTCTGCTGGCTTAAAGTCCTTATAGAGGACTGGCTGGATTTGAGAACCCGTCTGCTGGCTTAAAGTCCGTATAGAGGACTGGCTGGATCCGAGAACCCGTTTGCAGGCTTAAAGTCCGTATAAAGGACTGGAAATGAATGTAAATTTGTTGAGTAGTCTTTGTTGAGAAAGATGTGGTGAATTCAATGGTTCACCATGGACCGAATTGCTGCTTGGAGCTGTATGATATTTAGAGCTGCACTTGCTGTTGACTTTGTAACTTTGTGGGGTGCGGGCACAGTTGACTTCGGACCGAGAAAAAGTTTTCCCTTTAGAGAGGAGAATGTCGAGATTGACTTTGATTGGAAAAGAGAGACACGCCCTACTTTAAGTTTAGCGGGAGTTTCTATCTAGTTTCAATTTAGACATGCCTTAGGGGCGGACCAAATTAATGTGTGCCCAACTGTGTATTCAAGGGTGGAGTTTTTGTATTGATCCTGCTGGTGCTGATTAAGAGTGTCTGAACTCTATTCCTGCATGATTTCCTTCTCTGACAAGGGCCAGTTAAGGCATTTCTGAAATGGAACGCGGGCGCCCAGGTTAATGACCGTGGGACACGCGCGCTTCTCATGTGGGTGGCGGGAGGCGCGCGCTTCTGGGAAGCGAATTCTGGGGCTTGACATTTGCTGGCCAAAAGATCCCCAACAGCTATAATATCAGCCTCTGGGCGAAACCATTCCCCCAACAGCTATAAATTTGAACTAACTCCGACCAGTTTGTTCACACAGCAATATTCTGCAACACTTTCCATTACCTTAAGCCCCAATTTCTTGTTGAGAATGGCCCCCATGACCTTTTCCTTTGAGGTAAAAGTGTCCGTCCCTGAGGGTGAAAAGTCAATACCCGTCCCTATTGTGAAGGCACGACCGAGTGTCTTTGAATGCTTGGGTAGACCAAATGAAGTTGCCATTGAACCATTGAGGCCGGTGGTTCATGTTGAAGCCCCAAGGCCACGCCATTTGCCTAAAAAGAAAGGTAAAGGCAAAGGAACGGGAAATTCCCCTTATGTGTGGAAGCGTCCTTCTAAGGCTCCTGTCAAGGTTTCTTTGGACAAAGGCAAGGGGAAGGTTGAAGAAGCTCCGTCCCATCCTAGTGTCTTCTCCCGTATTGGTGGTTCCGGAAATGCTCCGCCCCCGTCCAAGAAGATCAAGGGCCCTAGTCGAAATCAATGGGTTCCCAAACCGAAGAAAGATTAGACACTTCTTAGTACCCCAAGATTTCAATTAATAGACCACTTGTTAGGATTTAAATGTTTTATTGTCTTTTAAGCTCAACATTGTCCGTTGTAATGATTAAAATGATTTTAAGATTTGAATAAAGAATTGTATCTTGTTTATGACATGATTGGGTAAAAATTAGACCGCACCCGAAGATTGCCTACGTTCCTCTTGTAGAGAGGCTTAGGTCTCCGTAGTTCAAACGAATGAAGGCCAATTTTTTTTTGTGTATACCCTGTTTTTTTTCCTAGACCGCCCTTTCGGGTTTTTTCAATCTAGCGGGCTTCTTTTTTTAACTTGCTCTAATTTTTGCCTAGGCCGCCCTTGCGGGTTTTCAACCTAGTGAGCGTTTTTTTTTTACTTTTTATATGGTCCTCATTTGTTAAGCGTAGAACTTCTTGAGCTTGTCGAGGTTAACCGCCTTCGGCAGTTAATTGCCATCCAAGTCTACGAGTCGGACTGCACCACCACTCAATATCTTCTTGACCACGTACAGACCAATCCATCGAGGTCCCCATTTCCCAAGGGGATTCATGGCGTTTGGAGGATGCTGTCTTAGGACCAAATCTCCTACCTTGATGTTTCGAGGCTTCACCTTCTTGTTGAAAGCCCTTGCCATTCTCTGTTGATAAGCTCTTATGCGTTCAAATGCTCTTAACCTCTTTTCGTCGAGTAGGGGTAGTTGCTCGTATCGACTTTGCATCCAATCAATCTCGTTGACTTGGTTCTCGAGTAAGACTCGTAAAGAGGGAACTTCAAGTTCGACTGGGAGTACGGCTTCAAAACCATAAACCAATGTATATGGGGTTTCTCCTGTTGTAGACCGGATTGATGTGCGGTAGCCCCATAATGCTAGTGGTAACTTCTCGGGCCAATCCCTTCCTGTTGAAGCCATTTTCCGTATGATGACCTCAATTGTCTTGTTTGCTGCTTCGACCGCTCCATTGGCTTGAGGGCGGTATGGGGATGACTTGTGCCTGGTGATTTTGTAGTCGACCAAAATTGCATACATTTCCTTCTCAAAGTGTGAACCATTATCGGAAATGATCTCATGGGGAATACTATATCGGCACATGATGTTGTTCTTCACGAATTCAGCCACTTTCTTGGCGTTGAGAACTCGGTAAGCTTGTGCTTCGACCCACTTTGTGAAATAATCCACGGCCACTAGAATGAATGATTGTCCGTTGCTTCCCGTAGGATGGACTTTGCCGATGATATCTATGCCCCAAAAAGAGAACAGCCACGGTGTGGTCATATTGTATAGTTA
The DNA here is from genome assembly GCA_026119855.1 of Campanula takesimana. Taxonomy (NCBI): domain Eukaryota; kingdom Viridiplantae; phylum Streptophyta; class Magnoliopsida; order Asterales; family Campanulaceae; genus Campanula; species Campanula takesimana. Next base: position 182,305 of record JAOWBW010000594.1, read on the forward strand.
TGACGGTGGAGCATGTTGCAAATTGGCATGGAATTGGCACTTGGCGCATTTCTTGACTTTCTCGATGCAGTCTCTTTCCATGGTGCTCCAATAGTAGCCAATATGAAGTATCTTCTTGGATAACATAATCCCATTCATGTGGGGTCCACATTCGCCTTCATGGACTTCATGCATTATCTCTTGAGCTTCGGTCTCATTTGCACATAAAAGATTGATTCCTTCGTGATGTCTCTTGTAGACTCGGTTTTCCAATCAACACATATCTCGCAGCTAGCTTTTGTAATGCCACTCAAGATTTCCCATTGCTGTTCTCGGGGAAGGTGCCGTCTTTGAGGAAATTCATAATGTCTGTGTACCACGGGGGGTTTGTTTAGACTTCATTGATATCAATACTCATGCAATATGCCAAACTGGTTCTCCTTGAAATTTTGAAAGGCTTCACCATTTTTCCCATAGGCATCTCAACTAGTGAGGCTATGGTGGCCAGTGCATCAGCAAATCAATTCTTGTCTCTTGGTAAATAATTGAACGTGATGTCTTGAAACTGTTCAGCCAATCCCTCGAGGTGCTGACCATACTGTTGGAGTGTCGGGTCTTGGATTCTCCATTTACCCGATGCCTGATTGATAAGAAGCAGAGAGTCACCGAATACTTCTAGATCTGTGACATTTCTTTCTAGGGCTGCTTCTAGCCCCGCTATACATGCCTCATATTCAGCAATGTTGTTGGTGGCTTCGAATTCAAGGCGGATTACAATCGGAGTGTAGATGTCCTTTGGATCGACAAGAAACATTCCTATCCCATAACCATGCTTATTGGCGGCGCCATCGAAAAAAAGTTACCACTTATTTTCCTCGGTTGTAGTGCAAATTAAGTCCTCGTCGGGAAATTGTAAGTCTTCCCCCTTCACTTTGTCACATGGAAATTCAGCAAGCTGATCACTGAATACTTTCCCCCTGATGGATTTAAGTGTGACGTAAGTGATATCATAGCTGGCGAGCATGAAGTTCCACTTAGCTATCCTTGTTGACATGAAAGGTTTCTCGAAGATGTAGCGGAGAGGGTCCACTTTTGCTAATAGCTTGATCGGAAAGGCTTCCATGTAATGTTTGAGCTTTTGAGTGGCCTAAACCAATGCTGCACATGACTTCTCTAAGACAGAGTAGTTCTTTACGCCTCTTTGGAATCGGCGACTGACAAAATAAATGGCATTCTCCTTTGTGGAGTCTTGTTGCTCTTGTGCTAGCATAGCCCCTAGGGCTTCATCATTCAATGTGAGGTAGAGCAAGAGAGGCTTCTCTTTGTGTGGTGGAACCAGAACTGGAGGGCATGTCAAGTAATTCTTCACTTGGTCGAAGGCTTCTTGGCAAGCGTCGATCCATTCTAGAGCCACATTCTTCTTGAGTAACTTGAAGATTGGCTCACACATGGAAGTGAGTTGGTGCACGAACCGACTGATGTACTGAAGTCTGCCCATAAAACCTTTGATTTCTTTCTATGTCTTTAGAGGAGGCATGTCAATGATTGTCTTGATTTTTGAGGATCTGCTTCAATTCCCCTTTCAGTGACCATGTAGCCATGAACTTTGCCTCGGATGACCCCGAAAGTGCACTTTGTGGGATTGAGCCTCATCTTGTGTTATCAAAGCCTTTCAAAGAACTTGCGGAGGTCGATCAAGTGTTGACCGTCGGTCCCCTTTAAATGGATGATCAAGTCATCCACATAGACCTTGATTTCCTTGTGAATTATGTCGTGGAACAAGTCTGTCACAGCCCTTTGATAAGTATCCCTAGCGTTCCTCAACCCAAATGGCATGACTGTGTAGCAAAAGGTGCCCCACGGTATTGTGAAAGCAGTCTTGTGTTGATCCTCCTCGGACATGAGAATCTGATTATACCCGTTGAAACCATCCACAAATGAACGGACCTTGTAGGCGGTAGTGGAATCGACTAGTATGTCATGTTAGGTAGTGGAAAGTAGTCCTTCGGAGAAGCTTTGTTCAAATCCCGGAAATCCACACAAACATGGACCTTGCCGTTAGCCTTTCTGACTGTCACAACATTAGCTAGCCATGTCGGATATTCAATAACTTTAATGAAGCCCACACTGAGAAGCTTCTCTATATCTTCTTTGACTTGTAGAGACCATTCTGGCTTGATCTTTCTGAGTTTCTGCTTGACTGGCTTAGCGTCGTCTCTGATCGGAATCCTGTGTTCGGCGACCTTTTTGTCTAAACCCGGCATGTATTTGTATGACCATGCAAACACATCCACGAACTCTCTATGCAGTGCAGTCAATCTATCTTTCTCTTCCCCTTTCAAGAAGCTTCTGATCTTGGTTTCTTTTGGCTCCTCATCGGTACCCAGATTAACAACATGCAATTCTTCATCAGCCCCTGGACCATTTTCACCACCACTACGGACCTGTTAAGCAAGTTCATTTAAGTATGTTTCATTTTCGTGGTCTATTTTCATCATTGTTTGAATCGTTATTAACTAGTTGATTAAATTCATTATTAGTTAATTCATCATTTATGATGTTTGCAATCTCGGGGTACTCAGAAAGATCAAATTTTTCATTAGAAAGGAACACACGCTTGGCTATTGCCTCCATATCCTCTTGGGTAAGGGTATCGGAAACAATCTCGGACTCGAAAGTGAATGTTAACAAGTCATCCTTTGTAACCTTGTGCGGAATGCAACCCATGATCAGGAATTCCTCGGATACCACGGGTCCCTTTGTTGAGTACCAGTTATTGATCGGCTCGGAGCTTGGCTTGATCTCGCTGATAGGCTCGCTTCCCTTGTCTGTGTCATCGGAGATGGCATTTACTTGGCATTCATCCATGATGGCAAGTTCCTCGAACATGGAGGCTAAATCAGTTAATTCCTCAACCACGGTAATCTCTGTTTTAGACTCTATAGTCACTTTCTTCCCCTACCATTCTCGAGGTGACATAGGAATTGGTTCCTCTTCAGATTTCTAAATCTCACAATCGGAAAAGACTTCGAGACCGGGCTTTCTGATACCTTTACTGTTGACCTATGGCTCAGGAAAAATTATGTACGGGACATCCTCCCCCTGACGGACAAAGTAGCCATTTAGTGTCGTGCGATAAGGCCTCAAGTTGGGAATTTTATTGTGACGGCCTTCCCTGCGAGCTCGGGCTTTCTCATTCTTGATGGCTTGCTCATATTTCAAGTCATCCTCGGACGGTTCGTATCCCAATCCGAACTTGTTCTTGACAATAGGGACTTCCACGGGTTGCATTCCCCCTTGTTGGTATTTCCCTAGGCCTAGGCCGGGGAAGTAGTTCATATTCCTCATCATGCGGAGGAATTTGTGATTGCCGAGGGTCCATGATCTGTTTCCCCCTTCTTTATCGATGGCGTTGATTGAGACGCCGGAGAGGGTGGAGTCTTCTAAGCCATGCTGAACTTGGTGGACGGGTTCCCTATTTCTGTGGATAGTGACGTTTTCTGCCATGACGGTCACTATTTCATCCCCATTGCAGAACTTGACACATTGGTGGAGAGTTAAAGGGACGGTATTGGAACTATGTATCCATGGTCGGCCTAAGAGCAAATTGAATGAGGAGGGTACATCGAGCACTTGAAATGGGACGGATATAACCATGCTCCCAAACTCAATGTCTACTTCCACCATACCCATGACTGTGCAGGCAGTGCTGTCGTAACCTCGGATTACTTGAGTAGAAGGCTTTAGATCTGAATTCTTAAGCCCCAGTATGCCCATGATTCGGCCAGGCATTAAGTTGAGTGCGGAACCACCATCAACCAAGACTCTTGAAATAGGTCTCCCCCTTGCCCTTACTTTGAGATAGATGGCCTCATTGTGATCGGTTCCTGTAGATACCCCGGGAAACCACAACTTGGCTAGAGCGGTGAATTATCCTAGGATGTCTAACTTGTTTTAGATTGTTTAGAGTCGCCACCTATGTTTTTAAAGGAACATAAGAAAAACCTAGAAATAGCCTAATTTATGTACAAAACCAGAGATTCGGGAGAGAAGGGTTCGGGGGTTAGGTGACGGAGTGGGAAGTACTTAAACACCCACTCCGCCCCGCTTACGCGGGTCTTGCTACTATTGGTGTTCTAATATTTACATGTCCTTCAATTAATTAAATAGAAATGTGCTAACAATCGTGATGAGAAGAAAAGGGGAAATAAAGGGGAAATAAAATAGAATTGTTTTATTTATTTAATGATAAAGGTTACATGTAACAAGTAATGTTAAAGAATTACATTAAGAGATGAAGAGAAATTAACATGGTGAATTAAAGTTAAGATTAAAATGTAGGGAGATAACCTTAACTAACTTCAATATGTGAAGTAGTCATGTTGGTCATGTCCCATTAATGGGGATTGCATACATCAAGAAGAAGAAAACAAAGGAAGAAAATGGAGTTGTACCTTGAGAAAGAGGACTTGGAACCTTGACTTGAAAGTGTTGTTGTTGTAATGAAATTGTTGTAGAACAATTTGTTGTATAAAAACTCTTGTTGGAGAATTTGTGTAGAGAATTGTGTATAGTGTAGGTGTAGTGAAAATGTGAGATTAAGGTCCAAAGAGTCTAAAAAGAGTCCCTTTCTAAGGTAGAAGATGATGGTTTTTATAGGTAAAAAAGAGAGGGAAAGGTTGGAGGGAAATTGGTCAATCCATGTGAGATGGAATTGACCAATAGAAAATAAGATAAATAAAATAATAAATGAAAGAAATAAAAGAAAATCAAATAAAATAAAAATGAATTATTTTGTTTTAAAGAGATGGCTAGAATAATGGGATTGGAGGTTATAAAACTAGGGGGGATGAATGTGGATGAGAAAAGAAGTCTTTTGTGATCAAAAAAGAGATGTTGCAAATAAGAAAATGGAGGGAAATAAGGTGCAATCCGTTACTGCCAAAATGGGAAGCGCGCGAGTCCCGCTTTTGGGGCAAGACGCGCGCGCAGCCCGTTAACAGTCCCGGAAGCGCCCGCGGCAGAAAAGGACAGAATGACAGAATGACCCTAAAAGTTAACTCTGTTATGCAGTTTAGTCCAAAACTAACGGAATCAGTTAGGAACTTAACCGAAGTAACAGAAATTAACGAAAATGAGCTAAATAAAAATACTTTGTATGCAATCGAAGTGAGAGGTCCAAGGCGGGGTGTCTACAGAGCCCCTCGGCGACGTGGATTGCAAAGCAAAACGCGTCGACGAAAGTAAAAACACCAGCCGAGGACATCGACAAAGAAAAAGAAAGAAAAGAAAGCAAAGACTCGATGAAAGCAGTAATTTGAAATTGCTAGAGATAGGGGTGCGCTCCCTGTGTGAGCATCTTTTGTTGATAGAGGGGGTGGCATGATCCGTTGGTAAACCTGCCGGCTGAATCCGTTGACTGAGGCCGTTAGTGAACCTTTGAGGAGGCCGTTAGTAAACCTTCGAGGCCGTTGGTGAACCCTTGAATGAGGCCGTTAGTGAACCTTTGAGGAGGCCGTTAGTGAACCTTGAGGCCGTTAGTGAACCTTTGAGGAGGCTATTAGTGAACCTTCGAGGCCGTTGGTGAACCCTTGAATGAGGCCGTTAGTGAACCTTTGAGGAGGCCGTTAGTGAACCTTGAGGCCGTTCGTAAACCTTTGAAGAGGCCGTTAGTGAACCTTTGGGAAGGCCTTTAGTGAACCTTTGAAGAGGCCGTTAGTGAACCTTTGAATGAGGCCGTTAGTGAACCTTTTAGGAGGCCGTTAGTGAACCTTTGAGGAGGCCGTTAGTGAACCTTTTGACGAATCCGTTAGTGAAATCCGTTGATGAGGCCGTTAGTGAACCTTTGAATGAGGCCGTTAGTGAACCTTCGAGGAGGCCATTAGTGAACCTTTGAATGAGGCCGTTAGTGAACCTTGAGGCCGTTAATGAACCCTTGAATGAGGCCGTTAGTGAACCTTTGAGGAGGCCGTTAGTGAACCTTGAGGCCGTTAGTGAACCTTTGAGGAGGCCGTTAGTGAACCTTCGAGGCCGTTAGTGAACCTTTGTTGTCGAATCCGTTAGTGAAATCCGTTGATGAGGCCGTTAGTAAACCTTCCAGACCGTTAGTGAACCTTTATTGACGAATCCGTTATTGAAATCTGTTGATGAGGCCGTTAGTGAACCTTTGTTATCGAATCCGTTAGTGAAATCCGTTGATGAGGCCGTTAGTGAACCTTCGAGGCCGTTAGTGAACCTTTGTTGATGAATCCGTTAGTGAAATCCGTTGATGAGGCCGTTAGTGAACCTTCGAGGCCGTTAGTGAACCTTTGTTGACGAATCCGTTAGTGAAATCCGTTGATGAGTCCGTTAGTGAACCTTTGACGAATTGCTGCTTTGAAGCCGTGTGCTGTTTGGCGTTGCAGTTGACTTTTGCGGGGATGCGGGCATGGTTGACTGTGGACCATTTTCTGCTGGGGATGAAGTGCCTCGAGTTGCAGATGCTGTTTGACTTCGCAGTGGTACCTGTTATGTGCTTTGCAGGTATATGTGCTAGTGAAAGAAGATGCATAAAGTGTGAAATGAAGAGAGAAATTGTGCTCGTGGTGCAATGTGATTTGAAAGCAGTTTTGCAAGAATAAAGAAATTGCTTTTGTGTGCTGTGTGATTTGAGGATTTCAACCTAGCGAGCTTTTTTTTTTTTTTTTTTTTATATATATCCCCTTTTGAAAACTTTGCTTTATGATTGTTGCTCCACCTTTCTTTGTCTTGATTTCGTCATTGTTGATGTTTTCGTTGTTGATGCCGTCGTCGATGTTTAGCCCCTAGGCGTTCAAGCGATGGCATTCGTTCTAAAACGTGTTTAGACATCTTTTCATCATTTTCCAAGAATTAGATTGAACAACTTAGAAGAGTGTATGAGGACAAGAACGACTTTTTATTTGATGATGAGACTTGACTCAAAATTTCACATTAATTGGACAAAGAAAACTTAATGCACACTTAAGAGGACTTTGACTCTTTTTTTTTTTTTTTTTAATTCCTATTACTAGGTAGAGAAAGAGAAACGGAGATTGTTGTTGTAGTCCCCATTGTCGTTGTAGTCTCCTTGTGGCATGATTTCTTGTAGAAGCCCCATTTCGAAACCAAATCATTCTTCTTTGATGAGTTCTTGCATGTTGGCACTCTCTAAAGGTTGCTCTTCACCCACAGTAAATTCGCCGTTGTCGAACAAATCTTGGATGATGTTTCGGAGAAGGAAGCACCCTTCGGTAGTATGGCCACTATGCTTGTGGTAGCCGCACCATTCACCATGTGCATGATTCTTCGGTATCGTCTTCGGCTTGTACCCCTCCAAAGGCTTGACCTTTCCACTTGCCACCAAAGTTTCAAATGCTTCGGCTTGGGTTACTCCTAGGAGAGGAGAGAAAAATCGGTTGTTGGCGGTACCTTTGTAGCTTTTGAGGGACGGGCCACTTGAGCATGCTTTACCCTTAAACTTTGCCTTGTTGTTGGTGAGCTCTTGCAAACGGGCTTTGAGCTCGGCAACCTCTTCCTTGTGAATCCTCCTCTCGATATCAAAACGGGCTTGCCATAAATCGTCTTTTCGGCGGGCATCCTCGGAAAGTCTATCCATTTGTTCCCCCATGGCTCTTATTATTTTTGAAGAGTCTTTCGTTGGACACGGAGAAGTACCCACCATTGTTGTTGTCATTTGAAGCCATTGGACCTATGGAGAGAACACGGTCGATCTTAGGATGGCCCCACAAACACCTTTTGAGTAAAATGATTTCACCCACAAACAAGAAAAAAGACTCAATCACATAAGAAAATGACTCTTTTTTTTTATTTACAAAAGTCGGAAGGACGTGGTCCTTTTTGGGGTTTCTAGAAAAAATAGTGGAATCGTCACACTAATATATAGACCTTCTCGCGGTCCCATATACTCATCGGATTCCACCACGCTTGTGATACCTACATGTGACGGGATTAAACTAAATTAATGTAGTAAATCATACATGCGGGGACGGATTTTTTATTTTCGTCAAAGATAGCCACTTTTGGGGACGGAGTTTTATTTCGTCCATTGCAACAAATTGGCATGTATGATTTGAAGACATTAGTTTAGGGAAATCTCGGTACATGAAAACCGACTTGAGTCACGGAGCCCTAGACTAGAATTGTGTGGCTTGTGCTCGGCTTGAATATGAGGCTCAAAGGTCACCCCTGGCATGTAGTCTTGAACTACGCCACGGGCTGAGGTTGACCGCTTCGAAAGAGTCAAGGTCGGGTGGAGCTTGAAACTTCCTAGGACGGGCCTCGACGGGTTTGGGGTTAGACTTGTGCGACTCGATTGTGAGCAGTTGATAGGAATATGTGCATGTAGTGTGAGGTCTAACATGTGACAAAAGATTTTTTTTTCAAAAGAAAAAAGAAATAAAAGCAAATAAGCACATAATTTACAACTTTCGAATCACCCGTGTGACCGATAAAAATGAACAGGAAATAAAAGATGTTCTGTGCAGGCCCGGTGCCAACACACTGTCAAAACTGTCCATTCTGTTCACTGTTTCTGTTCTGGGAATGCGCCCGGAAGCGCGCGCATTGGGTGGCCTATGCGGAAGGCATGCGCGGTAGACAAAGAGGGGCAGAGGCGCCCGATTCTGGGCAGTACCTGCGAATTAGTGGGTTCAAGGGATTGCCTTGACCCTAAATTATAGAACTTTTCCCCTGCAGACATTGTTAGCACAGAAACATGGAATTGAAGGACAAGAAAGGAGGCGGGCGATTCTGGTAATTGGGGGGGACGCGCGCGCTTTAGGCCAAGGAGGCCAGAGGCGCGCGCTTCCCACCCTTTTTACCAGAATGCCCAGAAAACAGTAATAAGAACACCAAAAGTTAAGAACGCAAGTTTAACCCTCTAAATCGTCCCCAGCGGAGTCGCCACTGTAGATACCCCGGGAAACCACAACTTGGCTAGAGCGGTGAATTATCCTAGGATGTCTAACTTGTTTTAGATTGTTTAGAGTCGCCACCTATGTTTTTAAAGGAACATAAGAAAAACCTAGAAATAGCCTAATTTATGTACAAAACCAGAGATTCGGGAGAGAAGGGTTCGGGGGTTAGGTGACGGAGTGGGAAGTACTTAAACACCCACTCCGCCCCGCTTACGCGGGTCTTGCTACTATTGGTGTTCTAATATTTACATGTCCTTCAATTAATTAAATAGAAATATGCTAACAATCGTGATGAGAAGAAAAGGGGAAATAAAGGGGAAATAAAATAGAATTATTTTATTTATTTAATGATAAAGGTTACATGTAACAAGTAATGTTAAAGAATTACATTAAGAGATGAAGAGAAATTAACATGGTGAATTAAAGTTAAGATTAAAATGTAGGGAGATAACCTTAACTAACTTCAATATGTGAAGTAGTCATGTTGGTCATGTCCCATTAATGGGGATTGCATACATCAAGAAGAAGAAAACAAAGGAAGAAAATGGAGTTGTACCTTGAGAAAGAGGACTTGGAACCTTGACTTGAAAGTGTTGTTATTGTAATGAAATTGTTGTAGAACAATTTGTTGTATAAAAACTCTTGTTGGAGAATTTGTGTAGAGAATTGTGTATAGTGTAGGTGTAGTGAAAATGTGAGATTAAGGTCCAAAGAGTCTAAAAAGAGTCCCTTTCTAAGGTAGAAGATGATGATTTTTATAGGTAAAAAAGAGAGGGAAAGGTTTGAGGGAAATTGGTCAATCCATGTGAGATGGAATTGACCAATAGAAAATAAGATAAATAAAATAATAAATGAAAGAAATAAAAGAAAATCAAATAAAATAAAAATGAATTATTTTGTTTTAAAGAGATGGCTAGAATAATGGGATTGGAGGTTATAAAACTAGGGGGGATGAATGTGGATGAGAAAAGCAGTCTTTTGTGATAAAAAAAGAGATGTTGCAAATAAGAAAAGGGAGGGAAATAAGGTGCAATCCGTTACTGCCAAAATGGGAAGCGCGCGAGTCCCGCTTTTGGGGCAAGACGCGCGCGCAGCCCGTTAACAGTTCCGGAAGCGCCCGCGGCAGAAAAGGACAGAATGACAGAATGACCCTAAAATTTAACTCTGTTATGCAGTTTAGTCCAAAACTAACGGAATCAGTTAGGAACTTAACCGAAGTAACAGAAATTAACCAAAATGAGCTAAATAAAAATACTTTGTATGCAATCGAAGTGAGAGGTCCAAGGCGGGGTGTCTACAGTTCCAAATGGCGGGAGGTCCATATCGGCAAAAGTGATGACATTGCCAAAATGTATGTGGCCTATCATTGCAGTAAGGTCCTCGAGAGTTGTATTGGGAGAGACTGATGTGTCATCGAGATTGCTGATGATAAGGTCTCGATGCTTCTTTGAAGATGAAATGAGGTCCAAAATGGATATATTTGCTTGAATCTTCTTGAGTTGAACTAGTAAAGGGTCTTCGGGAGTGTCGTGAGCTTGCGATCTTGGAGAAGAGGTGCTTGGTGCAGAAGTAGCGGGATTGATTGCTATGACTCGTTCGGATCGATTTAGCATGTTGACGTTCCCATTTTGACTATTTTTCCTATTCTCTAGTACTTCCCTCATTACCTCATCATAAGTCACAACGTAGCAAGAACTGTTAATTTCATTCAAAACATTGGAGCCCTCATTCACAATTGGAATTGAATGAGTGGTCTCCTCGAACTCTCCTATCTCTATTACATTGACATCACCCTCATTGGGAATTATGAATTCCTTTTTGTCTATGAGGCCTTGAATAACGTTACGGAGGACAAAGCATTCCTCGGTAAGATGACCACTATGTTGATGGTAGTCACAATATTTGTGATGGGCATGGTTGGTGCGGATAGCATTGGGATTGTACCCTTGGAGAGGAATAACTTGCCATTTGGCCTTGAAGGCTTCAAAGGCCTTGGTAATAGTCATGCCTTGAAGAGGAGTGTAGACACGGTCATTCTGAAACTTCTTGCCTTGTGGTGGAGTAACCCTTTTGTAATTTCCCTTGTTGGTAGTGACGACATTGACTGAAGCCTCTTTTGTGAAGTTAGAGGCGGCCTTGTAACGGAAGCTAGGAGCAGTTTTCTTGATCTCCTTGAGCAAGTCATCCATTCGGACCCCTGCCTCATACATTTGAGAGAAATCTGCGTAGCAAGCTCCACATAGGTGGGTGCGGAGACACTTGAAGAAGATGTCCATTTGCTCCTTGGTATTAGGCCTCTCGACAATTTCAGCAAGCTTGTCATTCCACCTTCTTGTGAAGTCAATAAAGGACTCATTGTCCCTTTGGGTGGTGTTCTCGAGCTTTTTCTTTGTCGGGCGATGAGTGGTGTTGCCTTGGTATTGACTCTTGAAGGCAAGCATGGCGGCGTTCCAATCGAGACGGATTATGATCGGGAGAGTTGCATACCAATCTTTTTCCGCCCCCTCGAGAGTAAGAGGGAATCATTGTGCCATCACTTTTGGAGAGACCTTCTTTGGAACCATAGCCCATATGTAGGTCTCGATGTGTGCCATGGGACAAGAGTTTCCCTTGAACTTGCTGATGTCAGGCATCTTAAACTTGTCAGGGAGAGTAGCCATGGTGGTCATGAGAATGGATGACTGATAAAGGCTTGTGTCGGAGCCTTTCCCCATGTTGAGACCGTTGAAACGTCAGTCGATGTAGGCCATGATTGAATCAATCATCTTGTAATCACTGTTCTCGGTGCTTGGTTCCCCCACCTTCTTGGTACGGGTACTAACATAAGGGCTTTCAAATAAACCCTTGGTCCACTCGGACCCATCGTTGTCCATCTTGCCTTTACCATTGGAAAGCTTGGTGAGCTTGGCCTTCATTTGGTCCATCTCGGCTTCATGAGCCTCCCTTTGATTGTCAAGATGGGATTGCCAAAGGTCATCCTTGCTTTGGGACTCTTTGTTGAGAGTGGAGATTTGTTCTTGGAGCATTTGGACCATAGCCGATAGTTGCTCGAGAGACATGGTGTTGTTTCCGTTGGAACCGGCCATTGATACTGTCGGAGCTGTTGGAGTGATCAATTCATGAACTAGCCGATTTGTTGAATCTCGCTAGATGCGGTAAGTACCAATTGGACCTAAATTGAAGAAGAGGCCCTTGTCAGTCTTGAGTAACATATCCGGTCCATGGAGAGGTTTAGAACACACAGTGGGCACACGACTCAAACCACATAAAGAAAAGACTCTTTTTTTTATATAAGTCGGAGGGACGGGGTCCCTTTTGGGATTTCTAAGAAAATAGTGGAATCGTCACACTAGTATATAGACCTTCTCGCGGTCCCATATACTCATCGGATTCCACCACGCTAGTGATTCCTACATGTGTCGGGATTAAACTAAATTAATGTAGTAAAGCATACATGCGGGGATGGATTTTTATTTTCGTCCATAATAACCACTTGGGGACGGATTTTTATTTCGTCCATGATAACCACTTGTTTCTCTTGGAAACGGCATGTATGATTTGAAAACATTAGTTTAGGGAAATCTCGGCACATGAAAACCGACTTGGTCACAGAGTGTTAGACCCTAACTAGAATTGTGTTGGCTTGTGCTCGGATAAAGAGAGGCTTAAAGGTCACCCCTGGCATGTAGTCATGAACTACGCCACGTGCTGAGGTTTACCGCTTCGAGAGAGTCAAGGTCGGGTGGAGCTTGAAACTCTCTAGGACGGGCCTCGACGGGTTTGGGGTTATGAACTTGTGCGACTCGATAGTGAGCAATTTATAAGAATTTGTGCACGTAGTGTGAGGTCCAACAAGTGACAAAAGATTTTTTACTTTTTTTTTAACAAAAGAAAAATAAATAAGCACGTAATTTACAAATCTCGAATCACCCGTGTGACCGATAAAAAAAACAAAATAAAACAGTTAAATGGTCTGAATCAGTCCTTGATGCAGGCAACTGTGCCCACACCCCATTATTCTGGTTTGGTCTGGAGACTGTTCCTGTTCTGGAAAACCACCCAGAAGCGCGCGCCTCTGGTATATGTCATAGAATGCGCGTGCATGGCGCAAGGTCTCTGGGAGGTGCCCGCTTCTGGGTAAACCTGTCAGACTGTTAGAAACTTTGGACTCAGGGGATTGCCCTGGTCCTGAATGTCTATTGGAACCCCTGCAAAGATGATTAGCACAGAAAACAAAGAAGAATAGGAAGAACATATGAGAGGCGGGCGATTCTGGTAGTTGATGTGGGATGCGCGCGCCTTAGGCCAAGAAGGCCAGAGGCGCACGCTTCCCCCATCAGGAACCAGAATGCCCAGAAAAAATGTAGACTTCGAACAAAAATGCAAGCTTAACCCTCAAACGTCCCCAGCGGAGTCGCCGCTGTAGATACCCCGGGAGGTTCCCCACTTGCTTCGCTTGGCTAGAGCGGTGGGTCGATCCTAGGATGTCTATTTGGGTTTTAGTTGTTTAGAGTCACCACCTATGTTTTAGAGGAACATAAGAAAAACCTAATATTTAGCCTAAGTTTTGGTACGAAAACAGAGATTTTTGTTATGAGGTTCAGGGGTTAGATTACGAGATGGGACGTACTTAAACACCCGTCTCGCCCAACTAATGTTGGTCTTGCTTGTTCGTAGTCTACATAAATAAAATGTTCTTCCTATTCTTTGATAATGATAAAAGGGGTGTTTTGAATGTGGGGAGATAACTCCTTGACCAACATCAATGGAATGAAGTGGCCTTTGGTGTCATGTCCCAATATGGTTTGGGTGATTGCACATTTGATCAAAATAAGAGAAAAAGAGAAGAGATGAAGTAGAGAGGAGAGAAAAGAATAGTATTTTACCTAAACTTCAAATGACTTCAAGTACTTCTTAAGAGATTGCCTTGGAAATGCCTTGAAAGTATTTTGTGTATAATATTCTTATGTTGCAAAAAGAAGGGGCTTTGTAATGGTGGAGAAGAGAGGTTTTTTATAGGTGTAAAAGAGATGTTTTTGGTGCCAAAACGAAGTCACAAAGATCAGTTTCCCGGGAAAAATCATGTAAAATGAGCAAGGGAGGGATTCTTGGACAGAATCTGTAACTGACGCCCAGATGCGCGCGCTTCCTGCCTTGGAGGCGGGACGCGCGCGCTTCTGTCCCTAAAGGGCGGAGGCGCGCGACTTCGAAATGCTTTTTCTGACAGAATGGACTAGAAAGTCAGCACTGTTATTTAGTTTAGTCCCTGGACTTAACGGAGTTAGTCAGGAACTTAACAAAACTAACAGAAACTAACGAGAAACTAACGAGAAACTAACGAGAAACACTTAAAATAGGGAGAAACACAAGATCAAATGTGCAATCGGGGTGAGCGGTCCAAGGCGGGGTGTCTACACTTTCATAAAGATTTGTGATGTGACACTTTTGCAAAAAGTATTGTCTTGGACAAAATCACACCTAAATCTAGTTAATGTATTTTCATGGGATATCTTAAGGACATTGATTTTACATCCCTTTAAAGTACAAATCGTTTGTTACTCTAAATAGCACTTTCTAGATAAATCGTTTATCTCTAAAGAACTAGTGGGAGTAAAATATATCTTGAAGAGTTCGAGACCCAGAAAATGACATAGAACCTAAGATGGAAGTTGAACAAAGTTTCACAAGGAGTTAATGAAATTCGTTCAAGTATACACAAGTTATTTGCATATATGATAGGATACTATCTATAACAAGAAATATTGATTTCTCATAGTAGAAAGTAATAAGGAAGATATCACTGAGAATGATTGACCTATTACATATCAAGATGTAATGTCCACTTCGGATTTTAGATCAATGACTTGGAGTCATGAAATTTAAAATGCAATCCATGTATGATAATCAAGTTCCGAACTTGATTGTTCTACCCTAAGGCTTAAAAACCATAAGGTGGAAAGTATGTTTTCTTGGAGGAAACGGACATGGATTGTAAAGTGTATATTGATAAAGCACGACTAATTGAGTAAAGTTAATTCATAATATCAATTATGATAAAACTTTGTCACCAATAGTCATGCTTAAGGATATTAGAATTCTAATTGTCATGACCTCATATTTCGAATATGAAATATGATAAATGGATGTCAAAATAGCATTCCTTAATAGGAATATTTTTAGGATGTGTTTGATACAACCTAAAAGTTTTGTTAATCCATAAAATTCTAATAGAATATGCAAGTTGCAGAAATCCATGAGATGGATCGAAGCAAACTAATTGGAGTGAAATTTTCATTTTGATGTAGTATTCAAAGAGTTTGAATTCATCAAAGATGAAACTTGTGATTACAATAAATTTAGTGAGAGCGTAACATTATTCCTAGTCTAGTATATGTGGTTGACATATAATTCATTATGGAGATAAATCTAAAAGGTTGATTGGTTGAAGTCAAAGTACTTATTTAGACAAAGATAGTGAAAAGTTCACTATGCAAGACTCTTGGAGAGGTTACTTGGAAATGTCTAATGGCATCACTCTTGGACAAGATTTAGTCTTATTGGAAGACTAATGAGCAAGAGCACATGATTAGGATTCCATATGCTTTGGCAATTCGATCTATCATGTAAGCCATGTTAATGTACTAAGACCGGATGTCTCATGTACTTGGAGTATGATGAGATAATACCAATCGGATCTTAGTGAAAGTTGCTAGTTAAGAAATATCCTTATGTACTTGTGAAGAACTAAAGGATGCATTCTTGATCTTTGATGGAATGAAAGATGATCTTGTAATGGTTACATAGATGTATTCTTCCAAACCAACAAAGATAAATATCGCAGTATGAATACATGTTTATGTTTAATAATGGTGTTAGAAGAGTTCTAAATACACCATTACTATTCTACAAAAGGGTTGAGTATCTAGTGGCATGGGATACAACTAGAAAAGGGTTTGGATCAAGAGACTAATTAGTGAAACTAGAAATTGTTTCTAATATAACTAATTTAATGGACCTTCATTGTCACAATAATTGTTATTGCACAAATCAAGGAACTAATATCCTATCTAAACACATACTTGGACGTTTCTATCTTATTCGAGAAATCGTCAAAGACGGTAGATGTCAAAATATGCAAAATCCCATATGATGATAACAAGGATAATCATCTTACATAAGCTCGCTTGTAATAATGATGGAGATCATAACTAGCTCAATGGGTATTGGATACACGTTTATTGGGCTTAGTGCAAGTGGGAGATTGTTGAATATTATGCCCTAGGCCCCTGAGAAAGGCCTATGCGTTACATCATAGTTTCATTGTTATAGAGATAACATACCCAATTATTATATCTTTTGCATGTCTATTATAATAATCATTGTCCCTAGCACTTATAAAGAGCTAGCATTAGTTTAATGGATAATCATATGATGATTATGGTGCATATGATGCGGATTAAACTTGTGGGTATTTGTTAGAGAACAATGTACTGGATAGACCCGTTATGAGATTTATGTCATGGTCAAATGTCACAATTAAATCTCATAATAGCCATACCATTTGAATCCTTAGACCTGAGATTATCATGGTCTTCCACATGATGAACATTATGTTTGACGTACTCAAACGCTACCCTTAACCGGGTGGTTATAAAGGCTACGATTGACATAATCGGATTCTTGTAGGGAAGAGTGATAAGTCAAGATGGGATTTGTCCCTCTCAAGAGAGATATCTGCTTGGCCACTCGATGAGTGATATTGATGATAGTGCATGGCCATGCCCAAATGAATTGATGTGTTCAATGTCATTTGCTCATATCAATCTACTCGAGATCGAGAAAGCATTGGACAATATAAGTTGACGTGGACCATGACTTATGTCCAATATGATATCGCGTGACAAAGGGATTGTATAAGGTAACTTTGGACTTTCAAAGTTATACTATTTGGGTAGTCATAATGGCTTGCTAGAGTCCGCTTATGACTTACGGGTTCTGAATGGTTCAGACTCGTTGCCAACTTAGTATAATCCTATTGGGTCACACACAATAGAACGGATTGGAAAAAAAGGTTGAAAATTTGGAAATTGGGAATTGCCACCGTAGGGCTCCAAAGGTGGCGTACGACCCGATTCTGGAGAGTTTGTCAGTTTTCTTGTAAGGAAACCCGAGCCCAAAAGAAATTAGGTCAAACCCTCATATAAATATATGCAGCCGGGTTTGACAGACTCTAATGTTGATTTTAGAAACCATAAAACATTGTTTTAAAAACAATAAAACATAGAGAGGTAGGATTATTAGTTTTGAGATTTAGAATCATCAAAACTCAATAATCAAAGAGCAGAATACTTCCTACGAAAAAAAATGTTTCTTCATCAAGCATTGGATCTAGAAATCAATCAAGAAGGTGTTCTTGAGTTCGTTCGACGTGTGGATACCGATAGAGGGTGTTTGCTTTAGCACCTTAAAGTCCGTGTTCATGGATTTGATATTCAAGGGTTAGTTTCTTTCATCTTGTATTTAATTTAATCAACATGGACAGATCCATGGCTCATGGGTGTTTGATTTCATATGTTTATTCCGTTGTGCATGATGCATTAAAACCCAACAGTTTCACTCGTTTTCCCTTATTCTGCGTCAAATCTGGGCCAACCTGCCACTTGCATGACTCATTCTCTGGGGAACGACTCGTGCTATGCACATCCACTAGTGCGCACGAGTCTTGCATTTGTGAAGTAATGCTTGTAATTCTTCTGCATGACTTGTGTTCCGGGGCACGACTGTGCTCTGTCTATTCCTCCCTTCTTTGTTTTCTCTTCTGCTCTGTCTAGGCATTACGAAACCCTCTGTTATATAATCCGTTAATATCGCGTCCCACATTCAAAGGCATTATCCCAACAATCTCCACCTTGACTTTGAATCTCCATGATAACAAATCTTTCCTCCCCATGTCCTCTTCTGCTATCTTATAGCTGAAAACATTAAGCAAGTCCAATCAATGTTGGAACTTTCTCCCCTGTGAGTACCCGCGCTCGAAGCCGCCCCAAAATGATCGCTAGCGAGGGAGATTCGGGTTATGCCTCGCGCTAATGCGCTTTTGGAAATGCGCTCGACACACAAATGGTTTCCTCTCAAAGTTTTAAATATATTGCAAGAGTCGCCACCTCACTTTATTTTAGGAAAAATGAAGACAAAACCTTTTATTTTGAGAGAGTGGGTTCGGGGGCTAAGTTACGAGAAGAGAAGGGGTTAGGCACTCTCCTCGCCCGTGATGGTCTCTAGCATGCACATGTGAGTTGATATTGGTTGGGTCATTAATCCCAAATTCTGAATACTTTGACGTGAGTGACTATGAATGATGCTTCCAGTATTGGTTCCACAACTGTCCAAGTTTTATCCGTGTGTGCTCACTTCGGTGTCTCGATTGTATGCGGTCCCAACATGAAAGTTGCTTGAAATAATTTTGTGGTCAAGTACGTCTATCTGAAACATGTTTATAAGAAAGGGATGACAATAAATATATTTAAATGCACAGAATGGACGATAACAAGCAGTTCTAGGGGCGCGAGCCCCATTTCGGGTCCCACAGCTCAAAAATTGAAGTATATGTTTGTTTACTCATTTTTTCGCTCTGATCATGAATTTGAATTCCATTAATCCATTTGATGCACCGATAAGGCTCAAGGCACTCCCGTGTAGCCAAATCTGGGGCTCTAGGTCAATTTTAGGGTTTAGACCATTCAAAAAGGGTTTGTTGGGGGGTGCGAGATCAAGGTGTCTACAGAGCCCCTCACCGAATCTCCTTGTAATGTAAAGGGGATTCGACGATCACTAAGAGACACACGATATCGTCTAGGGTATAACGGATGGGTTCAAAGTAGGACTTCCTACGTATCTCTCTCGAGAATCAAGCCTCCGTAGTTCTAACTCAAACAAACATTCAAACTAACACAAATAATGGTCGAACGCGGATTCCCGGTTTACCTACGTATCTCTTTCGAGAATCAGACCAATCGTAGTTCAGGTTTATTAAAAGAAAGAAATTACAGGGGATAGCATTGAGATGTGTTGTCTCTTTGCTGGGGGTTGCATTGAGATGCATTTTCTCTTTGCTGGGGAGGAGATTGACATGAGCAAATATTTATGAGAACGGGCGACTGAGATCAATTTCTTGAACTGCCTACGTATCCCTTGTGGGAATCAAGTCACAACGTAGTTCTGGGAAGGTAATCAGGATGGATCAATCATAAATGGAGAACGT
Source organism: Campanula takesimana (assembly GCA_026119855.1). Taxonomy (NCBI): domain Eukaryota; kingdom Viridiplantae; phylum Streptophyta; class Magnoliopsida; order Asterales; family Campanulaceae; genus Campanula; species Campanula takesimana. Next base: position 201,481 of record JAOWBW010000594.1, read on the forward strand.
ACGACATTACGCAGTCCAGGATGGATAATCATAAATGGAGAACGTACGACATTACGCAGTTCGGGGAAAAAGATTAGGATGTAAATCATAAATGGAGAACGTACGACATTAAGCAGTTCGGGATGGATAATCATAAATGGAGAACGTACGTCATTACGCAGTTCGGGATGGATAATCATAAATGGAGAACGTACGATGTTAGGATTCTTTGTTAGTACACCCGCTTGATTTGATTGATCCATGCCACGTGTCTTTTTATGGACTTTAGGAATCATGTAATGAAGTTATACTTCAATTTTTAGATAAGTCTATTTCTAGATTTTTATTTGTCTAGGCTGGGTTTTGATTCGGTTTGACCTCAGCGGTTTGGTTCTTCAAACCGCACTCGTTACCATACTCGAACCGCCAGCATGGAGCCGCATATTTTCATCAAATCGCATTCTATGGCTTTGATGAAACAGCACTTCAAGTCTCTCATGGAACCTCTGATGCAAACTTAATGGAATCGCAATCATGAAACCGCGCATTGCAGTTTCATTTAAACCGCACATCATGTTCATCCATGGAACCGCTCCAGCTCCTGGTGGAACCGCAGAGCATTTATTGAAAAATTCAAGTATGTCATTTATTCTTTGAGACAAACATTCCTTTATGACCATAAAGGAATGTTTTTATGACTTGTCAAAATAACATCGAGTTAACTAGGAGTTTCTGCAAGGAATGTCGGTTTTGTCCAGCAAATTCAAATGTTTACCGTTAGTCCTTTCTTTGCAACAAAGGACAGATGTCAGGTAATGGTGCCACAACTACCTAGGACTACAAGACAAAACTAAGGGCGAAAATGATAACTCAACCAATGGGATTTTGACAGCAGTTGTACCATCAGATTTAATTCAAATCTTTGCCCAATGGTCACAAGGGTGCACTGCCTATAAATAGCCTTCATTTCTCAACAATGAAGAGATTTTATTTCCAAGTGTTCAAAGTTTTCTTTGAAGATTTTTACCCAGATATTCAAACCTTCAAGATCTCCTTAGCAAACCCAGAATTATTCATCAAGCTTCAAGCCAAACAACCTTTCATCATTCAGCCTTTGTACACATAAATTTTTCAATTGCTCAAACCTCATTTAGATCATTAGAGCATTTGATCCCTTTCCACACACACACCCGATTTGTATGATCACATAGATTATACACTTCGAATACACCAGTTGTTATAATAGCTTTGTTAGGTTAGATTGATTATTTAGAGTTTAGATTCTTCATTGTAATCTTATAAAAGCTCCTCTAAATTAATACAAGTCTAGTAGCTATTAGAAAATCCTAGACTAACCATCTAGGTAGAGGACGTAGTTCATTCAAGAACGAACCTCTTTCAAATTTGTGTGTTTGATATTTAATTTCTATCTTGTTCTTTATTTTATTGATTGTGGTTTCTTACTTAAGTTCTTCTATGAAATGACTTGAAAGATGACTTGTGTTTTCCTTTGATCTCTAAGTTCAGATTATCGTTTGCATCATTGTGTTTTTCTACCAAGACAAACCACCCAACTCTTTACATATCCTCTTTAGCCAAACCGCAAACTCCGCTTTGCAATTTATCATTTCGGTTCTACTGCTTTGAACCACAGTTGACCAAACTGATAAGTACTCGGTTGAATTTTAAAGGGCATTTTCAAAAAAGTTTGGACCACTATTCACCCCCCTCTAGCGGTTCTATACCCTTGTTGCCCTCTGGGACCAATGTGGTATCAGAGCATATCCACCAAAACTTGTTTTTACAAGCTTAACCACTTGGGTGCTGATCCAATGGTAAACATAAACACCCATATGATGCAGACATCCAACTCGAATCATTTACCGATTCTGGATGAGTATAGTTTTATCTTTTGGAAAGATAGGATGATGAAACACATGATTTCAGTTGATCATAGACTATGGACTGCGGTTGTGGATGGACCATACATTCCTATGAAAGCTAATCCATGTGCAGGTACTGCTGGAGAAGCTGCTGAAATAAGGAAGCTGGAAAGTGAGTGGACTGTTGTAGACCGCAATAATGTGGACTTTGATGGAAAAGCTATGTCTATGCTTGTTTCAACTATTGACCTAAGGACCCACTCAAAGGTGATGCACTGCAAAACCGCAAAGGCAACTTGGGATGCAATAGTTGACTTTCTGGAAGGAGATGCTGATACCAAGAAGAACCGCCTCTATCAACAGAGAAGACTCTTTGACTACTTTGTTAAAGATCCTAAGGAATCTCTTCGTCAATGCTATGAGCGGTCATTGAAATTGTTAATGTATGCTTTTCTCTTGGACATGTCTATTCTAATACAGACTTGAACATGAGATTCATCCAAGCCCTTGGTAGAAAATGGCTGATTAAAACTATAAATATCAAAGACAACAAAGACCTTAAAGCCTTTGATCTTCGTCATTTATATGCCATCCTGAAGGTATTTGAATTTAAGCTTGAGGAGGTCCATGAAACCGAGAACAGATTCAAGACCCTCTCTCTAGCCGCATTCAATAATACCTCATCTCCAACTTACAATCCAGACCACCATCAAGCCGCACCTCATCTCCACTTACAAACCGCACCTCCTGATCAGAATGTCCCCAGATATAACCCTCCAACCGCACCATCCGAATACTATCAACAGTCTCATCAACCCTATCCACAATCTTATCAACCCTATCAGCAATCTCATAAATCCTACACTCCATCCTAATGTTCTTATTCTCGGAGTGTAGCATCTCAATCATCATGCTCTAGTCAAGTTGATTTTGATGACATGGATGATGAAGAATTTGCTTTGTATGTGAATAAATACACCAAGTTCAGAAAGAACAACAGAGCTCAGTTTCCATCCAAAGGACCAGCAAAGTTTTTCCCTCCAACTAGATTCAACAAAACTGTAGATGCAAAGAAAAGGGATGACTTGGTTTGTTACAACTGCAGACAGCCAGGTCACTTTGCTTCTAGTTGTCCTAAACCGCGCTATGAATTTACACCAGCTAAAAAACCGTTTAACAAGAAGTTTGTAAAAAGAAGAAGAATGGTAGCTGATCAAGGAGACCAACCGCTTACATGGATGGGTTCTGATTCTGATGAAAGTGATGATGAAGATGAAATTGCAAATCTATGCCTCATGGGATTTGAAGAAAAATATGAAATTGACGAAAGCCTTCCACTGCCAGCTCAACAAATGAAGTCACCTTCATCAAAGAATTTTGAGGCTAGATCAAGCAAGGCTCTAACAACACCAAACTACTTTCTTGAGGTTCAAGCAGATCAAAGTAATGATGACCAGGTACTTGAACGAGCTAATATTATTTGTCAACAACACACAATTCTTGGCATATAAATTAATGGTTGCGGAACTTTAAAATTCCCAAAAAGAATGTAAGTCCCACAAGGTGGAAATTGAAGGCCTCAAGTTCCAAATTGCTGGGATATCATCTATTGTGGAAGAAAACCGCTATCTAAAGGACAGAGCTCAGGCACTCCTAACCCAAATCCATGAGCTAACCGCACAAAAGGATGACCTTCAAAAGTGACTGATGTGTGGACTAAGTCTGGTGTCACTGTGGAACAGATCCTAAATTCACAAATTCCTACTTCGGATAAAAGTGGATTGGGGTTCAAAACCAGTGATGGGTGCAAATGTTCTTGCCTCTATGCCGAAGGTGGTGTGTTACCCCCTAAACAAACCAGTAAAATTCCCAAAGTTAATCATGCTGGTAAAAAGGGCTCTAAGCAATAAATTAAGAAGCAAAATTATTTCTTTGAGTATCCTAAAAACCAGACTGGGAGAGATTCTAAGTGGAAAGAAAAATCCACAGCGGCTGAGGCTGACAAGGAAGTATTGAGTGATGAAACCGCTCTTGGTCGATTCAAGGAAATTCCTATCATTTTTCCTAAAGCCGTACATAAGAGGAAGGTTGAGCTCAAGAAAGTGGTCTTTGTCAAAGCCAAAATTGCTGACCCAGTAAAACATGAGAAACCGAAGATTAGTAAGGGGTTTGTAAAACCGCAACCTCAATCAGGTTTTATTCATTGTGCTATTTGTGCCAATTATGGTCATGGTGCTACTCATTTTCTTTTAAGATTCACACCCAATGCCAAGGGAAGTAAAAAATCCTAAGGTCAACAGGTGTGGGTCCCAAAAAGCTGCTAACCCTAGGACCTAAGGAATAAGGGGGACCAAATCTTTCATGTTTTATTTTTCAGATTTTATGCTTTATGGCTGGTAATGCAAGGAAGAAGAAGGATCTTTGGTACTTGGATAGTGGTTGCTCACGACACATGACCAGAGATAATGAACTTCTTTGTGATACCATCAAAATGAAAGGCCCCCCAGTAGTGTTTGGTAACAACAAGAAAGCAGAAACCGTAGGATATGGAGCAATCAAACAAGGAAAGATGACCATAGAGAATGTGTCACTAGTAGAAGGACTCAAGCATAACCTTCTCTCCATATCTCAGTTTTGTGACAAAAGAATGAACTGCAACTTTACTTCAACGAACTGCTTCATTAAAGATGCTACTTCCGGAGTTACTCTATTGACTGGCCACAGAACAGGTGATGTGTATATGATAGATTTGAGTAATGTTGTTTCTATTGCTAACCTCTGTTTTATAGCAAAAAATGTTAGTGAAATCAGCTGGTTATGGCATAAGCGGCTCAGCCACTTGAACTTCAAATACTTAGCAAAACTGCAAAGAGATGGTCTTGTCAAAGGACTACCTAAAGTGGCTGACCATCATGATAAGAAATGAAAAGCATGCCAGCTTGGTAAGAAGCCCAAATAGTCATTCCCCAGCAAAACCGCACCTTCAACGAACCGCTGCTTACAGTTGTTTCACATGGATTTATTTGGACCTGTCCCAACCGCAAGTATAGGAGGAAACCGCTATACCTTGGTAGTTGTTGATGATTATTCAAGATATACAAGGGTGGAAATGATGGCCTCAATATATGATACTTATGGCATCGTAACCTCTCTTTTTAGACAGCTCCAAACCCAAAAATTGGATGACATTGTTAGTGTGCGTTCAGATAATGGAACCGAGTTTACAAACAACAGTGTCGCCCAATATTATGATGATCATGGGATTGGTCATAATTTCTCTGCCGCTGGGGTCCCACAACAAAATGGAGTCGTGGAAAGAAAGAATATTACTTTGATTGAAGCCGGGAAAACTATGATTGCAGAAGCTAAGCTTCCCAAGTACTTCTGGGCCGAAGCAGTTAATACAACATGTTTCACTCAAAACCGCTCCCTCATCATCAAAGCCTACAACAAAACTCCGTATGAATTGTGGAGAGGCATATCACCCAACATTGCCTTCTTCAAGATATTTGGATGCAAATGTTATATCTTATACAATGGCAGAGAGCATCGATGTAAATTTGATGCTAAGGCTGATAAAGGTATTTTTGTTGGTTATGCTAAACATTCCAAAGCTTTTCGTTGTTTCAATAAGACTTCATTAAAAATTGTAGAGTCTGTCCATGTTACATTTGATGAACATGATCTTCTTGATCCACATATGGCTCCAAATGTTGCTGATGATTTTAGTGATTTTGAGCAGGTACACATTATCCTAATCATACAGCCGCAGATGACCAACCTACTCAAACCGCACCATCAGGTTCTCCAGCCGCACCCAATCAAACTGCATGTGGTGTTGCTGTAGAACCGCTGTCATCTGACCCCATTTAAGTGATTCAACCAGTTCCAATCATCACCTTCAATGAAGATTTCAATGATTATAAAGAAGAGCCTCCTCTAGAAAATCTTCAAGAAATAGTGGTTCATAAAGACCTCCCTTCAGAAATTAATGAGCATAAAGACCATCCAACTACAAATGTTATCGGTCCTATCAATTATGGTGTTCAAACTAGAGGTAGCTTAACTCATAGAGATAACCACAGTTTGTTCTCAATTGCACTATTATCTCAAATGGAACCAAAGAAGGTTGATGAAGCTCTAAGTAATCCAAGTTGGGTAGTTGCAATGCAAGAAGAGCTCAATCAGTTTGAAAGATGCAAAGTTTGGACTCTAGTTCCAAGACCCAGATATCACACTATAATTGGATAAAAAATGGGTATACAGAAACAAGATGGATGAAAATGGTACTATAACAAGAGACAAAGCTAGGTTGGTTGCTCAAGGTTATAGGCAAGAAGAAGGTATAGATTATGATGAAACATTTGCCCCTGTAGCCAGACTTGAAGCCATTATATTGTTCCTGGCATATGCCTCCTTCAAGAAATTCAAGCTATATCAAATGGCTGTGAAGAGTGCACTTCTGAATGGTGAACTGCAAGAGGAAGTCTATGTAGCTCAACCGCCAAGATTTGAAGACAAAAAATTCCTTCATCATGTCTTCAAGCTCAAGAAGGCCATGTATGGACTCAAGCAAGCTCCAAGAGCATGGTATGACACTCTATCTAAATTTCTTATTGAACAAGGCTTCTCTCTAGGTAAAATTGACACAACTCTATTTATTGCTAAACACAAAGGTCATTCATTACTAGTTCAGATTTATGTTGATGATATTATTTTTGGTTCTACTAATGAAACTATGTGTGTTAAGTTTGAGAAGCTAATGGAAGGTAAATTCGAGATGAGTATGATGGGAGAGTTGACATTCTTTCTTGGACTCCAAATAAAGCAATGTCATGATGGAATCTTTATCAACCAAGCCAAATACACCAAAGACTTAATCAAGAAATTTGGGCTTGAAACCGCAAAACCAATTAATACTCTAATGAGAAAGGCCTGTAGTTTGGATCGAGATGAACAAGGTAAGAAAGTTAATCAGACACTCTACCGATGTATGATTGGCTCTCTTCTTTACTTAACTACAAGTAGGCCAGATATCATGTTCAGTGTTTGTGTTTGTGCTAGATTTCAAGCTGACCCTAGAGAATCTCATTTTATAGCTGTTAAACGTATTATTAGATATTTATGTGGCTCTATTAATCTTGGACTTTGGTATTCCAAAGAATCTTCATTTGATTTATTAGGTTATTCAGATGCTGACTTTGTAGCTTGTAAGATTGATAGAAAGAGCACTAGTGGTACATGTCAGTTCCTTGGGACTTGGCTAGTATCATGGTCCAGCAAGAAACAAGCTTCGGTTTCAGTCTCAACCGCTGAAGCTGAATACATTGCGGCTGGAAGATGTTTCTCTCAAATTCTCTGGATGAAACAACAGTTGGAAGACTATGGAGTATTTTAAAAGAATTTCCCTATCTATTATGATAATACTGCAGCTATATCCATCTCCAACAATCCAGTTCAGCACTTAAAAACCAAGCACATTGATATCAGATATCACTTCCTCAAAGACCATGTTGAAAAGAAAAATATTTTCCTAGCAAAGGTGGGAACCGATGATCAAATTGCAGACATTCTTACCAAACCACTGGAAAATAGCAGGTTCTTTCATTTATGAGGAGAAATGGGTATGCTGGAACTAACTTAAAATATATCATGTCTATTTATTTCTTGTTACTAATAAATTCTGTTACGTATTTTGGCTCAATTTAGAAAAATCAAAATAGCTTGCGGTTCAATCAACATTGAAACCGCATCAATAAAGGTTCAGTGGAAAGATTCCAGTCAAACTGCAGAGTCAAGAAGATTGTCAGTTTATCGGTTTGATCAAGTGAAACCGAAGACAGAACTGAGAGACATCGGTTTCATCAAAACCGAAAGAGGAGAAAAGGTATGTCGGTTTGCTCATCAAACCGCTCAGGTACGCATAATTGCATTTTAGTCCCTACTTTATGTCAGTTCATTTTTAAGGACCTTTGTGCAATTATTTCTGCCGCATTTAATGCCATGGACGGGTACGCTTACGTTTAGCCTTCTCTCAGCCGTCATGGCCGCTCCACTACCCGAGGTGGTTAATTGGGTATAAAATACAAATTCATTTTCATTTTACCTTTTTACCTTCTTCCTTTTTTGGCAAATACACTTTCTCTCTCTTCTGTCCTCTGTACTTTCTCTCCGTTCTCTCTCTAAAAATTCTATATTACTTAAACACAAATTCATAATGGCACCAAAGAAATCTATTGATGCTTCTGCTCCATCTATATCTAGACCATCGAAGCCCGACATGGTATGATTTCTTGAACCCAAACTCAGTATTTTTTTTGGCCATTGTTGAAGCTTGAAAAAGCTTGTTCATCTTCCTTGATTATTACTTGTTTTTGCTTCGATATTTTGGTTGGATAATGCTTGTACATGCCTATATATACTGAATGTATGCTTTATTTGGTGATTTGTGTTTAATTTTTGAACAATTTTATGTTTTGGGTTTTCGGGTGTTCTTCGTTATTTTTGTAGATTCTGGGTTCATTTGATGTTATTTGCCATTCCTTGTTTAGAACTTTGTTAGAATCTTCCCTTTGTGATCATTTTTGGTATAATTATTTCATGTTTTGGTTATGTTTTTGTTTTGCATTTTCATACTCTGTTCTTCGTGCATTCAAAACCTTTTTCAAAAACTTTCTCTTTGATCCGTTTTTCATTTTAGTGTTATTTTATTTTTGTTTTTACCCTTGCTTGTGCCGCTTGGTTACATTGTTAGGATTCCTTTGATGTGGTTTTGTGAGCTTCACTCAAACCGCAAGGTCTGTCCATTTGGTTGAACCGCTTAGTGAAATCAGTTGGATTAAACCGCACGGTTTGCTTGCTGTTCAAACCGTAGTTTACAAATTATTTCTAACTTTGATTATTTTTTTCAAGATCCTACTAACTTTGTGCCCGGCTTAAGAATTCTTGAGGATGAATTCAAAAAGGACACAGTTGGAAGGAAGCTGTTGCATTTGCTGACCAAGTCTAAACTGAAACCGTTGTTCCTTCTAGATGAACCTTAGTTTGTGCCTCTCATCTGTGCCGAGTTCTTTGAGAATGGGATGAAGACAAACACTGTATTGCTGAATGGAAAAGGTGAAGAGATAAGGGATCTAGAGACAGGAGAAATTAAATTTGAGGATGCCATCAGGTCAAAGGTTTGTGGCAAGACCGTGACTCTAACCGCAACCAAAATTGGTGTGCTGGCTGGCCTAGAATTTTCTGGAGTTATGAGTCCGAAACCGGAGTTAGTGAACAGCACTACTATGGAGCTGATTGGGGTGAATTCCTTCTCCACCAAAAATTCCACCAAGAAGGATTTTGGTGAGGTTATGACACACTTGTGTGATCTGGTGGACAGTGGTGTGATGTGCAAGAATGGCAATCATAATAACTTCACCACTGAGCAATTCAACTATTGCGTTGCTATCTACAAGGGCACGCAGCTGCACTGGCCAAATTTTTTTATGAATGAGATGATTAATGCTCTAAATTGACATGGATCTGACAGAGCCGCTGGCAAATCTAAGATCAGGACTCATTGTCGGTTATTGACCAAGTTCCTTAACCAGGATGAGGATATCTTCAAGTTTTCCTCTATAAACCGCTCATACTGGATGGCCCCAGCCGACAAGACTATTTTTGGATTGTTTAAGTTTGATGCTTTTAGAACAAAGTTCGGCTGGAGGTATGTTCAAGCCGCATGGAATGAAGACCCATTACCTGAAAATCAAAGGGGTCCATATCCAGAGGCACGGTTGAACAAATCGGGGAAACCGTATGCGGGCGCCATTGCAGATCAAGCTGCTACAACGTTGGAGAGAGAGGAAGATCAGAATGAGACCTTGAACAGATTGGGGCTAAGTGGACTAGATGAAACCGATGCTATGGTTAAGAGGGGGCATGCGGTTGAGGGTGAGCCTGCAGCTCGATCTAGACATGTGGCCCAGCCCAAGGAAACCGCAGTGCCCAGGAAGAGGAAAGGAACTGCAGTGATTCTTTCAACAATCACTAAGGGAGACATAGCCAAACCTTCACCCATCTCAAAACCTACCCTTCCTAAACCTACCTCAAAACCTTCATTTCCTTCTATAAAACTTTCCCCAACTCTCTCAAAACCAACCTCATCCAAACTGATAGTACCCAAACCGCCATCTCCTACCATCAAACCGACAGTTGAGAAATCTATGCAGTTTGCACGTGATGCTACTGCTCTCAAAGCCGCCAAAGCTAAATCAATTCAAACCAAACCTTTGCCTTCACCCAAACCTTCACATAAAACCATCCTTACTGAATTCCTACAAACTGACCCTATTCAAACCGAAACCTTCATCTCCTCCTAAACCATCACCTTCCAAACCTTCCACTGTTCAATTCACCCAAAAACAGTTGGAACAAATTTTTAAAGCCTTCCCAACCCTAAAACCAAGTGATAAAACCGAGCCTGAGCAGACCAAAGTGTCTGAGGCTGCGGTTCAGCCTATACAAACCGAAGAGTTTGAGGCTGCGGTTCTGCCTGAGCAGGCTGAGGAGTCTGAGGCAGTAGGTGAACCTGAGAAAGTAAAAGAACCTGAGGTTCAACCATTGAAGAAGAGAAGGAGGTTGATAAAGAAAAGTGATTTTGAGGAGCACTGCAGACTTCAGCAATGCCTTCAGTAAAAGAGATCACTCGCCTCAAGAAGGGAGTTTTTCAAGGTAGTTGCGTGAACGTGCCGCAATGACTACATTTGTGCTAGAACCGCAAATGGTTAAAGATTCTCCTTCTCCAACACTTAAATGGAAACTGGACTTTGATTCTCCTAAAAAAATCCCATCTCCAGTTCAACCGTTGGCTCAATCATCGGTTTCACCAATCAAACCGTCATTGAAGAAAAGGAAACGTGCTGCTGATATTGCTAATTATCTGAAACGGTTCAAGGATGATAAACTTAAAGCAAAGCGTGCCAAAGCTGTTGCTAAAGCTGAGCATCAAGCTGAGAAATCAGGCCGCAACCCTGCCTTCTTCATTTTCCCAGTCGATGATATTGAAGCCGTGGTTGATGGGATTATACTCAGTGTTGCTGATAAACTGTTGGAAGAAATTTTTGTTCAAGTCATGAATGACCCTACCTTGTGCTCTCAATTCTTCCTTCGGTATGATCATAAATCCCTTCCCACTCTTTACAAGTTATTCAGTGGCCCTTTGCCTTCAATTTTTCTTTCTGAGGCCCAACTGATGACTTTTGTCCAAGCCCTCCCAATCAAACCGCCGCCATTGTTCCTTTTGTTCAACCATTACATTTTAATCTCATGGAACTAGAAATGGCTATTAGGGTATCAATGGGTGAATCTTTGGAAGATGCCTATACTATTTTGAAAGGCAAAACCGCCATGTCCTCTCCTCCCTTCCAAACCGCAGATGCCATATCATTGTCTGATGATAATGATGATGATGATATTCCTACATATACTCAATCTGATGAACCCTTTCCTTCAATTCCATCCTATCCTCTTCTGCCTCTTCATGCAACCAGTGCAGAATTGATAGATGCGGTTAGGAATATTCAGTTCCATCAAATGGCCTCCACATCTTGGTTAGACTCTCATTTGCTCACCATTCAATCAGACCTTGATGCCATTAAGGGGGAGAGAGTAAATGAAAGATTTGAAGATGCTTCTAAGCAACAACAGCTAGATGAGAAATTGAATTGGATTCTTGCAAATTAATTGGCCCTTCAAGATCTCATAAAAACAAACAATGAACTGTACTCACTAAAGCTGCAAGTAGTTGATGCCAGAATGGATACCTTAGAAGAGAAGTTTGATATTATGATAAATCAACTTGGAAACATTGAAGAGTCCATGAAGAAACCTGCCTTGGTTCGGCTTCATGCCGCTGACTTTGAATTTTCAACAACTTATGCAACCGGGGCAAGGAATTCTGCTAAACATGCTGAAACCGCTCTAGATCATATTGCAGAGGATGCTGCAGCTGAAAGGAATCCAGCCGATGGTGATCAAGCCGCATAATTTGAGTTAGTATTTTTTTGTGGCTTGTTTCATTTTTTTTATATTCTCTTGTAATTCATATTCCTGTAATTTTCAAACCTTATGAATAAATTATAATGAGAATGATTGCATGGCATTACAGTGTCAAAACCTTGTTTATTCAAACTGCTTGTTTGTGAAACAATGCTTGCATTTTTCAAAACTCATGCACTTTATTCATCATGAAAAATATTTTTATGTGCATTTGTTTTAAACATTCAGTTTAAACATGCATATCTGATCTTTAAAATCATATCATTATATATGCATTTGAATGATTATTTTCCTTCTATATGTTATTCTTTTCCTTTATTTTAGATAGTATAGGAATCTATGATTAAGCATAGTGTGTGCATTGACTTGGGGCATGCAGTTTCAAGAAAATTTCATTTGGACATGTTATTACCAAGTACAATGTTTTGCTTCATCATAGTGTGATAATGGCATCAATCAAATAGGGGGAGATTGTTAGGATTCTTTGTTAGTACACCCACTTGATTTGATTGATCCATGCCACGTGTCTTTTTATGGACTTTAGGAATCATTTAATGAAGTTATACTTCAATTTTTAGATAAGTCCATTTCTAGATTTTTATTTGTCTAGGATGAGTTTTGATTCAGTTTGACCTCAGCGGTTTGGTTCTTCAAACCGCACTCGTTGCCATACTCGATCCGCCAGCATAGAGCCGCATATTTTCATCAAACCGCCTTCTGTGTCTTTGATGAAACCTCACTTCAAGTCTCTCATGCAACCTCTGATGCAAACTTGATGGAACCGCAAACATGAAACCGCGCACTGCAGTTTCAATTAAATCGCACATCGTATTCATCCATGGAACCGCTCCAGCACCTGGTGGAACCGCAGAGCATTTATTGAAGAATTCAATTATGTCATTTATTCCTTAAGACAAACATTCCCTTTATGACCATAAAGGAATGTTTTTATGATTTGTCAAAATAACTTCAAGTTAACCTCGTGTTTCTGCAAAGAATGTCGGTTTTGTCCAGCAAAATCAAATATTGACCGTTAGTCCTTTCTTTGCAACAAATGACAGATGTCAAGTAGTGGTGCCACAACTACCTAGGACTACAAGACAAAACTAAGGACGAAAATGACATCTCAACCAATAGGATTTTGACAGCAGTTGTACCATCAGATTTAACTCAAATCTTTGCCCAACGGTCACAAGGCTGCATTGCCTATAAATATCCTTTATTTCTCAACAATGAAGGTTGCTAAGTTTCAAGAGATTTTATTCCTAAGTGTTCAAAGTTTGCTTTGAAGATTTTTACCCATATATTCAAACCTTCAAGATCTCCTTAGCAAACCGAGAATTCTTCATCAAACTTCAAGCCAAACAACCTTTCATCATTCAACATTTGTACACAGAAAGTTTTCAATTTCTCAAACATCATTTAAATCATTAGAGAATTTGATCCCTTTCCACACACACACCCAATTTGTATGATCATATATATTATACACTTCGAATACACCGGTTGTTATAATAGCTTTGTTAGGTTAGATTGATTATTTAGAGTTTAGATTCTTCATTGTAATCTTGTAAAAGCTCCTCTAAATTAATACAAGTCTAGTAGGTATTAGAAAATCCTAGACTAACCATCTAGGTAGAGGACGCAGTTCATTCAAGAACGAACCTCTTCAAATTCGTGTATTTGATATTTAATTTTTGTCTTGTTCTTTATTTTATTGATTGTGGTTTCTCACTTAAGTTCTTCTATGAAATGACTTGAAAGATGACTTGTGTTTTCCTTTGATCTCTAAGTTCAGATTATCGTTTGCATCATTGTGTTTTTCTACCGAGACAAACCGCCAAACTCTTTACATATCCTCTTTAGCCAAGCCGCAAATTTCGTTGTGCATTTTATCAGTTCGGTTCTAGTGCTTTGAACCGCAGTTGACCAAACTGATAAGTACTCGGTTGAATTTTAAAGGGTATGTTTGAAAAAGTTTGGACCGCTATTCATCCCCCCCCCTCTAGCAGTTCTATACCCTTATTGCCCTCTGGGACCAACATACGACATTACGCAGTTCCGGAGAGATAATCAGGATGGAAATCATAAATGGAGAACGTACGACATTACGTAGTTCAGGAGAGATAATCAGGATGGAAATCATAAATGGAGAACGTACGACATTACGCAGTTCAGGCGAGATAATCAGGATGGAAATCATAAATGGAAAACGTATGACATTACGCAGTTCGGGAGAGATAATCAGGATGGAAATCATAAATGGAGAACGTATGACATTACACAGTTCGGGAGAGATAATCAGGATGGAATACATAAATGGAGAACGTACGACATTACGCAGTTTGGGAGAGATAATCAGGATGGAAAACGTACGACATTACGCAGTTCAGGAGAGATAATCAGGATGGAAAACGTATGACATTACGCAGTTTAGGATGGATAATTAGGATGGAAATCATTAATAGAGAACGTACGACATTACACAGTTCGGGATGGATAATCATAAATGGAAAACGTACGACATAACGCAGTTCGGGAGAGATAATCAGGAAGGAAATCATAAATGGAGAATGATAGGTATGCCCACTTATCTCAGTATTTAATGTATAGGATTAATTAGATTTGATTGATCCATCACCTAGGTTTTATTTCATGGACTTTAGACCCATATGTAAGAAGTATTTATACTTCATTTTTTAGGTAGTCCATTTGAATAGAATAGGCTTAGGAATAGGGAAAGAATATCAAGATTCAAGAAAATCACACGTTGAGTCAAGCTACGCGCCATGCGCCTCAAAGCATTGCGCCTATGCGCCTCAAAGCATTGCGCCTATGCGCTAAGTTATGCTCCCAATTGGATCAACGCGCCTCAGTGAAGTAATTCAACACTTAGAAGATTTTATGAAGACTTGAAGACTTAAAGAAATTCAAACTACGCCAAAGATCCAACGGTGGACAAATAACACGTATGCACCTAGATTTGAGGACACCTGTCCACAACGGTCATATTTATGTTATGTGTCTAACGGATATAAAAGGACACGTGCTCCACTCAATGAGCTCCAGCACATTTGTCCTTGATCTTATCCAAGGGATTTCCAACGGCTAGTTTTTGGGATTCACCTATAAATACCCCATAACTTCAACCATTTGAAGTTGCTAAGCTATTTTGAATTTCTCTCTCAAGTATTTGTTGAAGATTTGAAGATTACTCATTGAATTCCCAGATTTCTCAAGAATACCTTCATACCTTCATACTTAGCCCAGATCCTCAAGCAAAAACACTTTAGTTTTCTTGTGCTCTCAATCTCATAGATCTAAAGAGCCTTGATACTAAGAACACACACGCACCTCTTTAAGTTTGATCACTTAGATCTTTCTTTAAGAGATACACTGGTTTTATCTAGGATTTGTTCTTTAATAGATAATATATCTTGAGTTAGTATTGAGCTCAAAAGTTGTAATTTGTAATACTCACTCATATTATAAGATCTCCATTAGAAATCCAAGACAAACCATCTTGGTAGAGGACGTAGATCATTTCCTGATGGAACCTATCCAAATAGCGCATATTTACTTATTGTCATTTACTTTCAAGTTTATATCTTTTCTCACTATTTGCTTGTTTAATCATTATAGATTGATTGGATTGAATTGTGTTGTGTTTTTTTTCACATTTGCTTTAGTTTCATCTTTCACTCACCTTGAGCCAAAATACTTAGAGTGTGTGTTGCGCCCCCTTTATCATCTTTGCATCTATTTACATTACTAAATTCCGTTGTGCATTGCACTCAATCACTTAGGCGCATTTCATAATGCTTATCTGATAAAGTGCGCATTTGCAATTGAGTTTTTCAAGGGTACGAAAAGAATTTCAAAACAGCTATTCACCCCCACCCCTCTAGATATTTTTATACCCTTGTTGCCCCTTTGGGACCAACAAGTGGTATCAGAGAAAACACCTTTATAAAACATTTTTGTTTTTTAAGCTTAACAGCTTGGATGCCGATTCGAAATGGCAAACTCAAAACCTATGGCAACTGCAAACTAAACTCATGTTCCAGTCTTTGATGCAGATCATTTTGACGTATGGAAATTTAGCATCTTGACCCATCTCAGCTCAATCGATAAAAGGCTTCATTACACCGTGGTTTATGGACCTTACATCCCTATGAAAGCGAATCCAAATCGGCGCACCAACACTGCTCAACCAACAGTTCAGAAACCAAAAGAAGAATGGACTGAAGAAGAAATAAGAAGAGTTGCAAATGATGGTAAAGCTAGAAACATTCTCCTAAGCACTCTAAGCACGGCTATGAAACAACAAGTCATGCATTGTTCTACCGCCAATGAATTATGGGATGCTATTGAAGAGCATATTGAAGGAGACACTGTTTGCAAAGAGAACAAGAGATATGAAGTACAAAAGAGATTAAACAATTTCTCTCAACTCCCGGGTGAAACATTAAGACAGACTTATGAACGCTATTGTGAAATTATCAATCTATGTATTTCACTTGGAAAGAAGTTTTCTAATAAGGAATTAAATGTTAATTTCCTTACTGCTTTTGGATCTAGATACCTCCATAAATCTAGCACCCTTGAAGACGCTGGAACTTTGGATGATTGGACTTTAAGGAACCTTTATGCAAATCTCAAGGTTTATGGGCTCAAACTTCAGCGCATCAGTGAAACTGAAGGAAAGTCAAAGTCCATAGCAATGGTGGCGCAAAGAGAGGAAGCGCCCATGGAGAAAAGTTCTGACCCCAAAATTTCTACTTCTGAGTTATTGGATATGGATGACGAAGACTTCGCTTTATTTGTGAAGAGATTCCAGAAGTTCAGAAAATTCTCAAAACCCGGCTCAACCAGCAAAGCTCAAGGATCTACAAGCAGAGCTCCTCCAAAGTTCACAAGGAGCAGTGATTCAAAAATGAAATAAGACCTTGTTTGTTTTAATTGCAGGAAACCAGGACATTTTGCATCAAGCTGCCCAATTCCCAAGTTCGAGTACATGCTGAAAAAGAACAGCCACACTCCTAAATTCAATCGTCACAAAGGAATGGTTGTTGAGGAAGAATCTCCATCAAATGATCGTAATACGTGGATTGAAACAAACTCGGAAGAGAGCGATGAAGATTCTAATGATGGACTCGTGTGCTTGGTGGAAAAAGATGAAGATGATTATGATTCTGATGATGACTACTCAAAAGATGTTCGTGATATGAAGATCTTGAATAAACCTGTTAAGAAATCTGCAGGTTATCAAGAGGTGAAAAAGAAGAAAGGACCAACCATCAGCGAGCTCGTTGAACAAGGATGACTTACTCCGGCTCAAAGTGATGGTGGATTGCTATTCTCCAGATGTGTCCGAGTGCAAGAAGCAAGCTCAGAAAAGGAGATTACATTAGACCACAAGTTGAACCAATTCCTAAAATCAATCAAGATGAGGACATTATAAAGCAAGAAAAGTTATTCAAAGAGGCTGAAAAGGTAATCAGTCGATTTAGTGATATGAAGGAAGCTTTAGCACTATCATGTGATGAAATTTCCCAGCTTAAGACCGAGAAATCTCTATTAAAATCTGAACTCACCCTCCTTAAGGAGCAGATAAAGAGCATGACTCCTCTTACTGTTAAAAACACTTATCTAATAGAACACAACTCACTACTTAAAGTTCAAAATGATGAATTGGTCACTCAAATTACTGATCTTAAAAAGATTACAAATGAGTGGTCCAATTCTTGTGTCACTATGGACAGCATCTTTGAGTCCCAAAAAGCCAGTGGTGATAAAGGAGTCTTGGGATTCACATCAACTAGTGACAACTTTAAGTGTGATATCTGTGCTGAAAGAGACAGTGAATGTACACCTCAGCAAACTCATGAAATTCACAAGGAAAAATATTCTAATTCAATGGGTAAAGGATAGGGACAAGTCAAAAAGACAAACATTCCATTATGTTTACCCAACTAATCAATTTGGGAAAGCTAAAGGGAAGGAAGTAGCTACATATGAATCATCCTCTAGCAAAATCATTCTTGAAACAAGGCGCGCTCCTTCTACGAGTGAACATTATGTGCCTAGGAGCCACACGCCTCATCGCCGTGCGCCTCCTAGCCCTATGTGCCCTCCTAGAAAAAGCGCCCCAAAATTTCAAAAGAAGGATTTTGTTAAGGCTAGTTCATCTGACCCAAAGAAGAATGCTATCCCAAACAAAAGTAAGGAGTTTGTGAAAACTCACGTGATTAGTGGCTTTCATTGTGATTGTTTAGGTCATAAGGCTGTGGAATTCCTTTTGCGATTCACTCCCAATGCCAAAGGACGTAAAAATCCTAAGGTCAAGCAAGAGTGGGTTGTCAAGAGTTGCTAACTCTAGGACCCAAAAAGGAATAAAGAGGACCTGCTTTAATGTTTATATTTCAGGTTCTTTGCTTCATGGATGGATCTTTAAAAGCTAAAACGTATGAATGTATTCTCGACAGTGGATGTTCTAGACACATGGAGATGAATCTTTACTTGAAGATGTTCATAAAGAAAGAGGTCCCTCAGTAACATTTGGTGATAATAACAAAGGACAGGTTGTAGCATATGGAAAGCTCAAGAAGGACAAAGTATGCATTGAAAGAGTCTCTCTTGTTGAAGGACTCAAGCACAATCTATTATCCATATCTCAATTCTGCGACAAATGATTAGAATGCCATTTTACTTCAAAGAAATGTCTTATCAAGGATGGCAAATTTGGAGTTACATTACTCACTGGATATCGTAAGACAAATATTTATATTATTGATTTCCAAAATATGAACTATAGTACTAATCTTTGTTTTGTAGCTAAAAGTATGAGCGAAAATAGTTGGCTGTGGCACAAGCGCTTAAGTCACTTGAACCTCAAGTACCTATCTAAACTCGGCAGGAATAATCTTGTTAAAGGACTTCCCAAGGTTGCTGATCATCATGACAAAAAGTGTGCCACGTGTCAACTTGGCAAACAACCGAAGTATTCTTTCTCCAGGAAGACAAATCCCTCAACTACTAAATGTTTACAACTGCTGCACATTGATCGATTTGGACCAGCCACCACTGCAAGTATTACAGGAAACAAGTATACTCTAGTTGTTGTGGATGATTACTCAAGATATATGTGGGTGGAAATGATGATTACAAAAGAAAATTGTTATGACATTCTAACCACTCTATTCAGACTGCTCCAAACCCAAAAAGAAGATGACATTGTTAGTGTTCAATCCGACAATGGAACAGAATTCAAGAACAACAGTGTTGATCGATACTGTGATGATCATGGAATTGATCATAACTTCTCAACTGCTGGAGTTCCTCAATAAAATGGTGTTGTGGAAAGAAAGAATATGACGTTGATTGAAGCGGGAAAGACAATGATAGCTGAAGCCAAATTGCCTAAGTACTTTTGGGAAGAAGCTGTCAATACTGCATGTTTTACTCAGAATCGTTCCCTCATCAACCAACTTCACAACAAGACTCCGTACGAACTTTTGCGCGGTAGAACTCCGAACATTGCATTCTTCAAGATCTTTGGTTGCAAATGCTATATCCTCTACAACGGAAACGAACATAGAGGTAAATTCGATGCCAAAGCCGATGAAGGTATTTTTGTTGGGTATGCTAAACATTCTAAAGCTTTTCGCGTTTTTAATAGATCTACATTAGTGATACTTGAATCTATACATGTTACATTTGATGAACATTCTCTCCTTGAGCCACATTTGGCTCTAAATGTTTTTGATGATTCTGTTGAGTCTATTGAGGCAGGTGCTCCATTCATTTTGTGCCTACACAAGATCAGAATGCATCAACTCAAGGAAATCCATCTACATCAGTTGCGCTGAATTTTTATAATAGCGCATCGAGTGAAGATTCAGTTGCACAGTACAATGTGCCTGATGATTCCACTCATGCGCCCCATTCTAATGCTGCACCTGGCGTCACTCCCACTTTCAATTCTGAACTAGTTCAACCCCTTATCTTTGATGATTTTGAAGCTGGTGAAGATTTACCAATTGAAGACCTTCAAGTTACTACAACCCAACCTAACTTACCTCCTGAAATTCGTGAAGTTAGAGGTCACCCAATCAATAATATTATTGGTGATCTACATGTTGGTGTTTGTACAAGGAGAGCTACAAACTTTGATGCTTACACTGCATTTATCTCTCAAATTAAACCAAAGAAGGCTGATGAAGCGCTCCAAGATCTTAATTGGGTTGTTGCAATGCAAGAAGAACTCAATCAATTTAAACGATGTAAGGTTTGGACTCTTGTTCCAAGACCTCATGATCAAGGAGTGATTGGTACAAAATGGGTGTTCAGAAACAACGAGAATGGAACCATCACAAGAAACAAAGCAAGGTTGGTTGCACAAGGCTATAGGCAAGAGGAAGGAATCGACTACGTTGAAACTTTTACGCCCGTAGCAAGACTTGAAGCTATCAGAATCTTTCTAGCTTACGCCTCTCACAAGAACTTCAAGTTATATCAAATGGATGTGAAGAACGCGTTTCTAAATGGTAAACTCCAAGAACAAGTCTATGTATCTCAACCACCTGGGTTTGAAGATTCACAATTTCTAAATCATGTCTACAAACTCCAGAAAGCTTTGTATGGGCTTAAGCAAGAACCAAGAGCATGGTACGATACACTATCCAAGTTTCTCATTGAGAAAGGCTTCACTTGCGGTAAAATCGATACTACTCTTTTCATTGCCAAACATAATGGTCATAAATTACTTGTTCAAATTTATGTTGATGATATTATATTTGGTTCTACTAATTAATTGTTGTGTAAGCGCTTTGAGAAACTAATGAAGAGAATGTTTGAAATGAGCATGATGGGAGAACTTACATTCTTTCTCGGGCTTCAAATCAAGCAAATGAATGAAGGAATTTTTATCAACCAAGCCAAGTATACAATGGATCTAATCAAAAAGTTTAGACTTGAGAATGCTAAAGCATACGACACTCCAATGGTTACTGTAGACACCCCGATCTCGCACCCCCTAAAACCTCCCTTTAATCGGCCTAAAGCGCGATAATCGACCTAAACCCCCAGATTTGACCGTACGGACTACCGTATGCCTTATCGGTGCATCAGATACAAAAACAGTGTCTGAATTCTTGATCAGGGCTCAAAACCGAGTAAAAAGGTCTATCCTCGAAATTTCGCGTGTCGTGACCCCTCGCCGGGTCCCGCACTGCCTAAAATGCCTTTCACTCGTCATCTAATGGATTAAAAATATTATCTATGTTTTCCTTGCTTTCTAACTTTTTGTAGGTACACCGGCGTGACCAGAAAAATCAACCGAGCAACTTTCCTGTTGGGACCGCGGGCAACCGGGACACCGGAGCGCGCACAATGGAGCAGTTGCTGATCGGAAAGCCGGAGCTGGAACAAACGTGCACCAAGACTTCCTAGACCAGCCCCTTAGTTCCACTTGGCATTTTGTTGTTGGACAAGAGAAGTAATTCAAAATTCAAGATTGGGCACCAAGTTTGGGGGTGCACGGTCGTACTCCTTAAGCCGCACGGCCGTGCAGCCCTGTTTTCCAGCTTTTTGTTTTTATTCCTAGCCATCATTTCTTGCCATCTTTTTCTTCCTCTTCTTCTTTACTCATCCTACCTCCACCACTCCTTTTACCTACTGTTTGGGAGTAAAAATCTGCATCATGTCTGCATCTTGAAGTATTCAACTTGTCCCGCCATCCTGCATCCTGACATCAAGCATCTTGATTATATACACACGTTTTTTGCAGTTAAACTTATTCCTATTTTTTAGGGAGCGATCACACGAATTACAGAACTCGACGTGACCTAATTGAAGACTCATTCAAACAATGAAGACCTTCTTATCATCACAAATGGTTGAAGATAATCTTCAACTAACCTCCCGAGATTCTTGGCAAAAACCTACTAGTTCATAGTTAAACCCTCATTATAAATAGCTGACACATTTTGTAATGAACACACACTCACTATCTTCCATTCTCGTAGTAATCACTTTTTGTTCTTTCAATTCATTGTATTTCCAAGTCAATACTAATAAAATTCCATCTTGAGGTTTTATGCCGGCGAACAAGTTGTTCAAGGGCTTTCCTTGTTAAACACCGTTTTCTATTGATCTTGAATTGCTTGCAATCATATTCCATTTTGCCCAAACTATTATTCTTTAAGTTGAATTGCGAAATTTGACCAAAACAATTTGGCGCCGTTGTAGACACCCCGCCTTGGACCTCTCACCCCGATTGCATACATAGTATTTTTATTTAACTTATTTTTATTAATTTCTGTTACTTCGGTTAAGTTCCTAACTGATTCCGTTAGTTTTGGACTAAACTGCATAACAGAGTTTAACTTTTAGGGTCATTCTGTCATTCTGTCATTTTTCACCCGCGGGCGCTTCCGGCACTGCCAGTGAGCCGCGCGCGCGTCCCGCCCCAAAAGCCGGACCCGCGCGCTTCCCACTTTGGCAGTAACGGATTGCACCTTATTTCCCTCCCTTTTCTTATTTACAAACATCTTTTCTTGATCACAAAAACCATCTTTTTACATCCACATTCATCCCCCCTTTTCTCATTAACTCTCAATCCCACACTTCTAGCCTTTTCATTAAAACAAAATATTTCCTTTTTATTTTATTTGATTTTCTTTTATTTCTTTATTTATTATTTTTATTTATCTTATTTTTGATTGGTCAATTCTATTTCACATGGATGATCATCTTTTCCCTCCATCATTTCCCTCTCTTTTTTTACCTATAAAAACCATCATCTTCTACCTTGGAAAGGGACCCAATTTTTGAGACTTGAACAAAAACTCTACACAAATCATCTCAACAATCTTTCTCTACAAAACACTACACAAAGTGTTTGCACAACATTTTCTCTACAACAACACCATTTTCAAGTCCAAGTTTGAAGTCCTCTTTCCTAAGGTACAACATCTCTTTTCTTCGCTTATTTTATTTGTCTAGTCTTACTAGTATGCAATCTCCATAAAAAGGGATATAACCAAAAGGCCACTTCACTATTGAAGTTTGGCCAAGGTTACATCCCAACATTCCAAACTTCATTTAATTTATATTTCATTCCTTAATGTAATCATTTAGCACTAGTCCAACATGTAACTATTTAGCATTAAATTAATAAAATCATTCTTTTCCCCTTTTTCTTTACATTATAATTGTTAGCATTGTTAATAAATTGAAGGACATTTAGCATTAGAACACCAATAGTAGCAAGACCCGCGTAAGCGGGGCGGAGTGGGTGTTTAAGTACTTCCCACTCCGTCACCTAACCCCCGAACCCTTCTCTCCCGAATCTCTGGTTTTGTACATAAATTAGGCTATTTCTAGGTTTTTCTTATGTTCCTTTAAAAACATAGGTGGCGACTCTAAACAATCTAAAACAAGTTAGACATCCTAGGATAAATCACCGCTCTAGCCAAGCCGTGGTTCCCCGGGGTATCTACAGTGGCGACTCCGCTGGGGAAGAATTTAGAGGGTTAAACTTGCGTTTTCATTTTTGGTGTTCTTTTATTCTATTTTCTGGGCATTCTGGCAAAAAGGGTAGGAAGCGCGCGCCTTCGGCCTTCTTGCCCTAACGCGCGCGCGTCCGACCCTTATTATCAGAATCGCCCGCCTTCCTTCTTGTCCTTCAATTTCATATTTCTGTGCTAACAAGTTTCTGCAGGGGAAAGTTACATAATTTGGGACCAGGGCAACCCCCTGAGTCCGCAGTTTCTTCTAACATTCTGACAGGTACCCCAGATGCGCGCGCCTTCCATATTCATTGCGCAATGCGCGCGCTTCCCACATCACTTCCCTGAGGCGCGCGCTTCTGGTCAATTTTTCAGAAACAAAACAGTGCACAGAAGGTAGAACAGAGCAGAATGACAGTGTGTGGGCACCGGGCCTGCATACAATTTCTTTTACTTTCTGTTTATTTTTATCGGTCACACGGGTGATTCGAAAGTTGTAATTATGTGCTTATTTGTTTTTTTATTTATTTCTTTTGAAAAAAAAAAAATGTTTTGTCACATGTTAGACCTCACACTACATGCACATATTCTTATCAACTGCTCACTATCGAGTCGCACAAGTCCAACCCCAAACCCGTCGAGGCCCGTCCTAGAAAGTTTCAAGCTCCACTCGACCTTGGTTCTTTCGAAGCGGTAAACCTCAGCCCGTGGCGTAGTTCATGACTACATGCCGGGGGTGACCTTTAAGCCTCATATTCAAGCCGAGCACAAACCACACAGTTCTAGTCTAGGGTCTAACACTCCGTGACTCAAGTCGGTTTTTCATGTACCGAGATTTCCCTAAACTAATGTCTTCAAATCATACATGCCAATTTGTTGCAATGGACGAAATAAAACTCCGTCCCCAAAAGTGGTTATTTTGGACGAAAATAAAAATCCGTCCCCGCATGTATGATTTATTACATTAATTTAGTTTAATCCCGATACATGTAGGTCTCACAAGCGTGGTGGAATCCGATGAGTATATGGGACCGCGAGAATGTCTATATACTAGTGTGACGATTCCACTATTTTTCTAGAAACCCCAAAAAGGACCACGTCCTTCCGACTTTGTAAATAAATAATAAAAAAAAAAAAAAGTCGTTTTTCCTTATGTGGTTGAGTCTTTTACTTTGTTTGTGGGTTAATTCATTTTATCCAAAAGGTGTTTGTGGGGCCAATCTAAGATCAACCGTGCTCTTCCAATAGGTCCAATGGCTTCCAACGGCAACAACAACAAGGGTGAGAACATTCCCGTGCCCAACGAAGGGTTATTCCGCATGGTGGAAGTATTGAAAGGGCAAGTTGATACACTAGCCGAGAATGTCCGCCGCAAGGATGATCTATGGCGAGCTCGTTACAAGCATGTGAAAACGGTCCACGAGAAAGAAGTTGCTCAACTCAAGAACCAATTGAAAGGGCTCACGAGTGAAAGAAAGGTCCAAAGCATTGATACCCGTTTGGTCAACACTCTCATGTCCTACATTGACCAAAGGCTTAGTGGGCTAAATTTGCACAAGGGCCCAAGCACCGATCTTCATCAAGCTTCTCTCCTCATGAACACAATGGAGGCTCTTCCCGAAAAGTTCAAGATGCCCGATATTGGCAAGTTCAACGGAAACTCTTGCCCCGAACCTCATGTTGACTCCTACATTTGGGCCATGCTACCAAAGAAAGTGTCTCCTCAAATAATAGCACAATTGCTTCCCGCTTACTCTCGAGGGGGTCGCAAAAGATTGGTATATGGGGCTTCCGATTTCCACCCGCCTCAATTGGGATGCCGCTATGCTTGCCTTCAAGTTACAATATCAAGGCAACTCCATATTCCGCCCCACCAAGAAGGAATTGGAGAGCACCGTGCAAATGGGTGATGAATCATTTGGGGACTTCTATCGCCGTTGGAATGACAAGCTAGCCGAGATGGTTGATAGGCCTTCCAAGAATGAACAAATGGACATCTTCTTGAAGTGTTTGAAAATGGACTACCGCACTCATCTTAGTGGGGCTTTTCACTCCGATTTTTCAAGCATGTATGATGCGGGGGTTAGAATTGACAATTTGCTCCGAGAAGTGGCCGAGTCCTCCTATGACACAAGCTTCAACGACAAAGGGTTCCCTAGCAATGACATGGAAGAATGTAGTGACATGGAATACTACAATGACAATGAGGACTACAACGACATGGGGGATGACGACAACAATCTCCGTTTCTCTTTCTCTACCTAGAAATAGGATATAAAAAAAAAAAAAAGAGTCAAAAGTCCTCTAATGTGTGCATTAATGTTTTCTCTCGTCCTATGTTCGAGTCCATTGAGTCATCAAATAAAAAGTCGTTCTTGTCCTCATACACTCTTCCGAGTTGTTCAATTAATTCTTGGCAAAATGATGAAAAGATGTCTAAACAAGTTTTAGAACGAAGGCCATCGCTTGAACGCCTAGGGGCTAAACATCGTGACGAAGGCAACGACATCAACAACAACGGTGAATCCAAGACATCAAGCATGGAGAAAAAATCAAGCAAAGTTTTCAAAGGGGGATAAAAAAAAAAAAAAAAAAAAAAAATGCTCGCTAGGTTGAACTCTTCAAATCAACCTAGGCAAAAGTTAGAGCAAAAAAAAAAAAAAAAAAAAAAAAAAAAAAATCCCCCTCAATCAAAGAAGTTCACATCAAGATCAACATCATTCCATCCACCAAAGGAGAACGAAGCTACGAAGCAACAATTCCATCCCGAAGAATGGAGAATCAACAAGAACTACGGTGACCTGAGCCTCTACACTGGAGGAACGTAGGCAACCTGCGGGTCCGGTCTCATGCAAGAAAGAAGATATGTTTAGCCCTAGCGCGTTATGGTGATCGGCCTTCATCTCGAACTTGTCAAGACATCTTTGTACGATTCATTTGCCAATGAATTAATCACCAAAAAGATTGAACAACTTTCTTAGATTTGAAATCATTTCGCGCTCCTTGTCGAGTCTAGGGACTTCTATTCTTTCTGCATACTCCCAATTCCTTGCAATCAAATTGGGGCTTTCCTTCTCTTCTCTCTTAATGACTTACTTGCCTTCGCGAGTCATTCAATTCAATAAAAAATACATGTCAATACTAGGGACACTTCCCTAGTCAAGTCAATGTCACTCATCATTAGTGACAAAGGGTCTCCACCGCAAAATCACATGTCTTATCTCCTCAGCTAGAGTCAATGCACACTTCCTCATCAATTGAGTCAAAAAAAAAATGATGAAGACGCAAAAGAGATGCCCACTAGATTGAAAAACCCGAAAGGGCGGTCTAGGCAAAAAACAGGGTGCGTCATAAAAAAAAATGAGAGAGTGAGAGAGAGATGGGAAAGAGAAATGGAGATCCCCGGCCTCTAAAGAAGACAACTGCACGAGCTCTACATTGGATCTCCTCAGCAAGTCAATTCCCCACCGAGTCAACTTTGGGATTGCAAAAGGCTCGACAAGATATGGCACCATCAAAGGTTGTTTTGGGTTATTGGCATCATTCTCCAGCAGTGTGCATTTTTGGGTTCATGAAAAGAAGGCCCGTGGTAGCCAAGATCCATCCGATAAAAAGCCCATCATAAAAGGGCACGAGGTCGCACAAATGATCCCTAACTAGTCAATTGGCTTGGGCAGCAAATAGCAACAACATGTGTCTCAGTTCTCAAGGCTTCTTCAAGTATGTGCTTCTAAAGTACGCCGAAAGGCTCCCGAGAAATGGAGTAGCTCTTGCCATATCCTCTCATGTTTCTTCCCTCACACGAGGACGAGTCACTCTTGCTTTGCTCAACAAATGGTGACGCCCTAGGGGCTATGTGACTCAAGAACAAGGGATTCTTTTGCTTCATTTGGCAATCAATACGCCCTAGGGGCTATGCTCAAGAAAGATGTGTGAGACTATCCTCAAAGTCCCTCAAAAGGGATGTCAAAAAGCCCTCTTGTCATGTGTGCCCGTGCTCGTTTCCCCAATCAAGGGTGGACCTTTCTCGCAATCAATGATGGCACTCTAGGGGCTACGGTCAAGTCTTAAAGGCTCCCTCGGCAAAGAACAATTAACTCCCCAGCAGTATCCCCAACCAAGTCATGTGCAACATTGGAAGCTTCCTCAATTCAGCACCGAAGGTCTCAACGGGCTTCGCAATCTACAATATTTTGGGCTACGGCATTACAGTAATTCAAGCAAAGGGCAGTGTTAGGGCTCCGCGACCGACAGTCTTTTGGGCAACAATACTCGAGCAAGTGCAATGTGGAGTAGTCTTATGGCTCCATGAGAACAATCAAGATTCAAGGGTCTCTCAACACTTCAAAGGCCTCTTGGTTTTAAATGAAGACTCCGATGTTATGAATGAAGTTGATGATTTTTGTTAGAACTTTCAACGAGATCATGAAGAAAGTCTTAGAGAAAAGGAAAAAGATTCAATATGCTAAACCCTAATCAAAACAGGGTTATAGCGGGAAATGCCACGGCCAATCCCAATGTTTCTGCAATTCAGCACCCCCTTCTCCAAGATCAAAAGCACAAGGTGCAGCTCAGATAAAGTTGGGCCACAGCACTAGTTGCATCCGAAGATCCGTCATTAGTTCAACTCAAGAGAGTCAAGCAAGCATACTCATTTGAGACTTTATCACGCCAAGACCTTATCCTCCACGACCTCGACGCACCGCAAGACATTACTGCATCCTTTGACATAAGCCCTCAGCCATTTGGGTATCGACCATAATGAGGCCATTCATCTCCCCAGTAAGAGCAAGAAGGAGATCTCTATCAAGAATTCTACCAAACGGTACACCCGCTCTCAATGCCGAGCCAATCGCGAGGTAATTTGGGGCTTTACAATGAAAGGTCTTCACATCTCACCATCTACAAGCCCACGACACTTGGGGCAATCTCTCGAAGCTTGGCATCAACGATCTCCTCTTAGGGCTTGCTCACTACAACAACAAAGGGCGATTTACTCGAATGCTCCAAGAGCTGATTTATCTTGGAGCTATGCAAGTCCCTCAAAATTTGGCATCAAAGGCATTCTAGGGGCTTTACAATCAGCAACCCCTCATCTCGGCATCAAAGTCTTTTCAAGCCCCATAATCGACAAATCTCTTGGGGCTAGACATCAATCTTCGTTGGGCACACCAGCGGGATTAGACATCAATCTTCGTTGGGCACACCAGCGACAACAGAATTCAAGCGAGGCAATCCGGACTTCGACTGAACATGACTTGATCTTGGGTTGGCTTCACAAGCACACAATGGTTACAATGGTTCACCCACGAACTAAAAAAAAAAAAAAAAAAAAAAAAAAATCTTTTCCTCACATGTGTGCATATTCTTTCCTTTCTAATCTAAAAAAAAAAAAAAAAAAAAAAAAAAAAAAAAAACTTTTCCTCACATGTGTGCATATTCTTTCCTTTCTAATCTAAAAATTAAAAAAAAAAAAAAAAAAAAAAAAAAAGATTTTTGTTTTACTTTTTCTCCTTCTATGTGCAAAATTATGTGCTTTACTTTGCTTTGCTCCTGGCCTCTCCTCCAGCGTTCTCCATCATCCTTGAACTACGCTGGTCTGATTCTCTTAAAGAGATACGTAGGCAGCCTTTTGGCACGACCGACCCATCATCCAGAGTACCATCTCGCCAACCCAACATCAGGGCATTCTCTCATCAACATCTAAAGAATGGACATTCTCCATCAAAGCATCCTCCGCGGACATCAGGAATCCATCTCCACTCAAGCGGCAATGGTAAGTGAAGGTATGAATACATCCGACGCTTTCCTCAAAATCACACCGCACACAAGATCACTCTTTACATTCTTACTTCTCTCTCATTGCAAGGGTGTTCCAAAATCTCATCACACCACGAGCACAATTTCTCTCTTCATGCATCTTCTTGCACAAGCACATATATCTGCAAAGCATACACATAACAGGTGCCGCACAGAGCACCAGGTGCCGCACAGAGCACCAGAATCAGCAGGTGCCGCACAGAGTACCAGAATCAACAGGTGCCGCACAGAGCACCAGGTACCGCACAGAGTACCAGAATCAACAGGTGCCGCACAGAGCACCAGGTACCGCACAGAGTACCAGAATCAACAGGTGCCGCACAGAGCACCAGGTACCGTACAGAGTACCAGCATCAACAGGTGCCGCACAGAGCACCAGGTGCCGCACAGAGCACCAATTCTGATCGATGGTGGACCGCTCAAATCACCATACCGCCGCACAGCGCATCAGAATATGCCGCACCGCGCACCAATTCTGGTCGATGGTGGACCGCTCAAATCACCATACCGCCGCACAGCGCATCAGAATATGCCGCACCGCGCACCAATTTTGGTCCATGGTGGACCGCTCAAATCACCATACCTCTTCCATCAGCAAAAGTCGCTCACACAGGGAGCGCACTTCTATCCTTTGTAATTTCAAATTCCTGTTTTATCGAGTCTTTGTTTTCTCTTGTCGATGTCCTCGGCAGTTGTCTTTCTTTCGTCGACGCGTTTTGCTTCGCAATCCACGTCGCCGAGGGGCTCTGTAGACACCCCGCCTTGGACCTCTCACCCCGATTGCATACATAGTATTTTTATTTAACTTATTTTTTTAATTTCTGTTACTTCGGTTAAGTTCCTAACTGATTCCGTTAGTTTTGGACTAAACTGCATAACAGAGTTAACTTTTAGGGTCATTCTGTCATTCTGTCATTTTTCACCCGCGGGCGCTTCCGGCACTGCCAGTGAGCCGCGCACGAGCGTCCCGCCCCAAAAGCGGACCCGCGCGCTTCCCACTATTGCAGTAACGGACTGCACCTTATTTCCCTCCCTTTTCTTATTTACAAACATCTTTTCTTGATCACAAAAACCATCTTTTTACATCCACATTCATCCCCCCTTTTCTCATTAACTCCCAATCCCACACTTCTAGCCTTTTCATTAAAACAAATATTTCCTTTTTATTTTATTTGATTTTCTTTTATTTCTTTATTTATTATTTTTATTTATCTTATTTTTGATTGGTCAATTCTATTTCACATGGATGATCATCTTTTCCCTCCATCATTTCCCTCTCTTTTTTTACCTATAAAAACCATCATCTTCTACCTTGGAAAGGGACCCAATTTTTGAGACTTGAACAAAACTCTACACAAATCATCTCAACAATCTTTCTCTACAAAACACTACACAAAGTGTTTGCACAACATTTTCTCTACAACAACACCATTTTCAAGTCCAAGTTTGAAGTCCTCTTTCCTAAGGTACAACATCTCTTTTCTTCGCTTATTTTATTTGTCTAGTCTTACTAGTATGCAATCTCCATAAAAAGGGATATAACCAAAAGGCCACTTCACTATTGAAGTTTGGCCAAGGTTACATCCCAACATTCCAAACTTCATTTAATTTATATTTCATTCCTTAATGTAATCATTTAGCACTAGTCCAACATGTAACTATTTAGCATTAAATTAATAAAATCATTCTTTTCCCCTTTTTCTTTACATTATAATTGTTAGCATTGTTAATAAATTGAAGGACATTTAGCATTAGAACACCAATAGTAGCAAGACCCGCGTAAGCGGGGCGGAGTGGGTGTTTAAGTACTTCCCACTCCGTCACCTAACCCCCGAACCCTTCTCTCCCGAATCTCTGGTTTTGTACATAAATTAGGCTATTTCTAGGTTTTTCTTATGTTCCTTTAAAACATAGGTGGCGACTCTAAACAATCTAAAACAAGTTAGACATCCTAGGATAAATCACCGCTCTAGCCAAGCCGTGGTTCCCCGGGGTATCTACAGTGGCGACTCCGCTTGAGTGGAGATGGATTCTTGATGTCCGCGGAGGATGCTTTTTGATGGAGAATGTCCATTCTTTAGATGTTGATGAGAGAATGCCCTTGATGTGGGTTTGGCGAGATGGTATTCTGGATGATGGGTTGGTCGTGCCAAAAGGCTGCCTACGTATCCCTTTAAGAGAATCGGACCAGCGTAGTTCAAGGATGATGGAGAACGCTGGATGAGAGGCTAGGAGCAAAGCAAAGTAAAGCACATAATTTTGCACATAGAAGGAGAAAAAGAAAGAAAAAATCTTTTTTTTTTTTTTTTTTTTTTTTTTTTAAGATTAGAAAGGAAAGAATATGCACACATGTGAGGAAAAGATTTTTTTTTTTTTTTTTTTTTTTTTTTTTTTTTAAGTTCGTGGGTGAACCATTTTAACCATTGTGTGCTTGTGAAGCCAACCCAAGATCAAGTCATGTTCAGTCGAAGTCCGGATTGCCTCGCTTGAATTCTGTTGTCGCTGGTGTGCCCAACGAAGATTGATGTCTAGCCCAAGAGATTTGTCGGTTATGGGGCTTCAAAAAGGCTTTTGATGCCGAGATGAGGGGTTGCTGATTGTAAAGCCCCTAGAATGCC
This sequence comes from Campanula takesimana, assembly GCA_026119855.1. Taxonomy (NCBI): domain Eukaryota; kingdom Viridiplantae; phylum Streptophyta; class Magnoliopsida; order Asterales; family Campanulaceae; genus Campanula; species Campanula takesimana. Next base: position 233,335 of record JAOWBW010000594.1, read on the forward strand.
TTTGATGCCAAATTTTGAGGGACTTGCATAGATCCAAGATAAATCAGCTCTTGGCCCATTCGAGTAAATCGCCCTTTGTTGTTGTAGTGAGCAATCCCCAAGAGGAGATCGTTAATGCAAGCTTCGAGAGATTGCAAAGCCCCAAGTGTCGTGGGCTTGTAGATGGTGAGATGTGAAGACCTTTCATTGTAAAGCCCCAAATTACCTCGCGATTGGCTCGGCATTGAGAGCGGGTGTACCGTTTGGTAGAATTCTTGATAGAGATCTCCTTCTTGCTCTTACTGGGGAGATGAATGGCCTCATTGTGCTCGATACCCAAATGGCTGAGGGCTTATGTCAAAGGATGCAGTAATATCTTGCGGTGCCGTCGAGGTCGCAGAGGATAAGGCCTTGGTGTGATAAAGTCCCAAATAAGTATGCTTGCTTGACTCTTCTTGAGTTGAACTAATGACGGATCTTCGGATGCAACTAGTGCTGTGGCCCAACTTTATCTGAGCTGCACCTTGTGCTTTTGATCTTGGAGAAGGGGGTGCTGAATTGCAGAAACATTGGGATTGGCCGTGGCATTTCCCGCTATAACCCTGTTTTGATTAGAGTTTAGCATATTGAATCTTTTTCCTTTTCTCTAATTGGGATTGGCCGTGGCATTTCCCGCTATAACCCTGTTTTGATTAGAGTTTAGCATATTGAATCTTTTTCCTTTTCTCTAAGACTTCCTTCAAAATCTCGCTGTGAGTTCTAACAAAAATCATCAACTTCGTTCATAACATCGGAGTCTTCATTTAAAACCAAGAGGCCTTTGACTTGAAGTGTTGAGAGACCCTTTGAAGCTTGATTGTTCTCATGGAGCCATAAGACTACTCCACATTGCACTTGCTCGAGTATTGTTGCCCAAAATATTGTCGGTCGCGAAGCCCTAATATTGCCCTTTGCTTTAATTACTGTAATGCCGTAGCCCAAAGGATTGTAGATTGCGAAGCCCGTTGAGACCTTCGGTGCCGAATTGAGAAAGCTTCCAATGTTGCACATGACTTGGCTGGGGATACTGCTGGGGAGTTAATTGCTCTTTACCGAGGGAGCCTTTAAGACTTGACCGTAGCCCCTAGAGTGCCATCATTGATTGCGAGAAAGGTCCACCCTTGATTGGGGAAACGAGCACGGGCACACATGACAAGAGGGCTTTTTGACATCCTTTTGAGGGACTTTGAGGATAGTCTCACACATCTTTCTTGAGCATAGCCCCTAGGGCGTATTGATTGCCAAATGAAGCAAAATAATCCCTTGTTCTTGAGTCACATAGCCCCTAGGGTGTCACCATTTGTTGAGCAAAGCAAGAGTGACTCGTCCTTGTGTGAGGAAATAAACATGAGAGGATATGGCAAGAGCTACTCCATTTCTCGGGAGCCTTTCGGCGTACTTTAGAAGCACATACTTGAAGAAGCCTTGAAAACTGAGACACATGTTGATGCTATTTGCTGCCCAAGCCAATAGACTAGCTAGGGATTATTTGTGCGACCTCGTGCCCTTTTATGATGGGCTTGTTCTCGGATGGATCTTGGTTACCACGGGCCTTCTTTTCATGAACCCGAAAATGCACACTGCTGGAGAATGATGCCGATAACCCAAGACAACCTTTGATGGTGCTATATCTTGTCGAGCCTTTTGCAATCCCAAAGTTGACTCGGTGGGGAATTGACTTGATGAGGAGATTCAATGTAGAACTTGTCTTCTTTAGAGGCCGGGGATCTCCATTTCTCATTCCCTTCTCTCTCTCACTCTCTCATTTTTTTTATGACGCACCCTATTTTTTGCCTAGACCGCCCTTTCGGGTTTTCAATCTAGCGGGCATCTCTTTTGCGTCTTCATTTTTGACTCGATTAATGAGGAAGTGTGCATTGACTCTAGCTGAGGATGAGAGACATGTGATTTTGCGGTGAAAACCTTTTGTCACTAAAGATGAGTGACATTGACTCGACTAGGGAAGTGTCCCTAGTATTGACATGTATTTATTTTTTTATTTTTTTATTGAATTGAATGACTCACGAAGGAAAGTGAGTCATTAAGAGAGAAGAGAAGGAAAGCCCCAATTTGATTGCAAGGAATTGGGAGTATGCATAAAGAATAGAAGTCCCTAGACTCGACAAGGAGCGCGAAATGATTTCAAATCTAAGAAAGTTGTTCAATCTTTTTGGTGATTAATTCGTTGGCAAATGAATCGTACAAAGATGTCTTGACAAGTTCGAGATGAAGGCCGATCACCATAACGCGCTAGGGCTAAACATATCTTCTTTCTTGCATGAGACCGGACCCGCAGGTTGCCTACGTTCCTCCAGTGTAGAGGCTCAGGTCACCGTAGTTCTTGTGAATTCTCCATTCTTCGGGATGAATTGTTGCTTCGTTGGTGGATGATGATCTTGATGTGAACTTCTTTGATTGAGGGGGATTTTTTTTTATTTATTATTTTTTTTTGTGCTCTAACTTTTGCCTAGGTTGATTTGATGGTTTCAACCTAGCGAGCTTTTTTTTTTTTTTTTTTTTTTTTTTAATCCCCCTTTGAAAACTTTGCTTGACTTCTTCATGATTGTTGCTCCACCTTGTTTGTCTTGGCTTCGTCGTTGATGTTGGCGTCGATGTTTAGCCCCTAGGCGTTCAAGTGATGGCCTTCGTTCCAAAACTCGTTTAGACATCTTTTCATCATTTTGCCAAGAATTAGATTGAACAACTTGGAAGAGTGTATAAGGACAAGAACGACTTTTATTTGATAAGAAGACTCGACGCTTAACATGGGACGAGAGAAAACATTAATGCACACAAAAGAGGACTTTTGACTCTTTTTTTTTTTTTTTTTTTTTTTTTTTTTTTATATTCCTACTACTAGGTAGAGAAAGAGAAACGGAGATTGTTGTTGTAGTCCCCATTGTCGTTGTAGTCTCCTTGTGGCATGATTTCTTGTAGAAGCCCCATTTCGAAACCAAATCATTCTTCTTTGATGAGTTCTTGCATGTTGGCACTCTCTAAAGGTTGCTCTTCACCCACAGTAAATTCGCCGTTGTCGAACAAATCTTGGATGATGTTTCGGAGAAGGAAGCACCCTTCGGTAGTATGGCCACTATGCTTGTGGTAGCCGAACCATTCACCATGTGCATGATTCTTCGGTATCGTCTTCGGCTTGTACCCCTCTAAAGGCTTGACCTTTCCACTTGCCACCAAAGTTTCAAATGCTTCGGCTTGGGTTACTCCTAGGAGAGGAGTGAAAACTCGGTTGTTGGCGGTACCTTTGTAGCTTTTGAGGGACGGGCCACTTGAGCATGCTTTACCCTTAAACTTTGCTTTGCCGTCGATGAGCTCTTGCAAACGGGCTTTGAGTTCGGAAACCTCTTCCTCATGAATTCTATAATCAAGACGAGCCTTGAGTTCGGAAACCTCTTCTTTGTGAATCCTCTTGTCGATATCGAAACGGGCTTGCCACAAATTGTCTTTACGGCGGGCATCCTCGACAATCCTATCCATTTGTTCCCCCATTGATTTCATTATGTTGAGTAACCCTTCGTTGGACACGAAATCATTTCCACCGTTGTTGTTGTTGCCGTTGGAAGCCATTGGACCTATTGGAAGAGCACGGTTGATCTTAGATTGGCCCCACAAACACCTTTTGAGTAAAATAAATTTAACCCACAAACACAAAAAAGACTCAACCATATAAAGAAAATGACTCTTTTTTGTTTTGTTTTTTTTTTTTTTTTTTTTTTTATTTACAAAAGTCGGAAGGACGGAGTCCTTTTTTGGGGTTTCTAGAAAAAATAGTGGAATCGTCACACTAGTATATAGACCTTCTCGCGGTCCCATATACTCATCGGATTCCACCACGCTTGTGAGCCCTACATTGTCGGGATTAAACTAAATTAATGTAGTAAATCATACATGCGGGGACGGATTTTTATTTTCGTCCAAAATAGCCACTTTTGGGGACGGAGTTTTATTTCGTCCATTGCAACAAGTTGGCATGTATGATTTGAAGACATTAGTTTAGGGAAATCTCGGCACATGAAAAACCGACTTGGTCACGGAGTGTTAGACCCTAGACTAGAATTGTGTGGTTTGTGCTCGGCTTGAATATGAGGCTTAAAGGTCACCCCCGGCATGTAGTCATGAACTACGCCACGGGCTGAGGTTTACCGCTTCGAAAGAGCCAAGGTCGACTGGAGCTTGAAACTTTCTAGGACGGGCCTCGACGGGTTTGGGGTTGGACTTGTGCGACTCGATAGTGAGCAGTTGATAGGAATATGTGCATGTAGTGTGAGGTCTAACATGTGACAAAAATTTTTATTTTTATTTTTTTTTCAAAAGAAATAAATAAAAAAACAAATAAGCACATAATTACAACTTTCGAATCACCCGTGTGACCGATAAAAATAAACAGAAAGTAAAAGAAATTGTATGCAGGCCCGGTGCCCACACACTGTCATTCTGTTCTGTTTCTGTGCACTGTTCCGTTTCTGGAAAATTTCCCAGAAGCGCGCGCCTCAGGGAAGTGATGTGGGAAGCGCGCGCATTGCGCAATGAATATGGGAGGCGCGCGCATCTGGGGTACCTGTCAGAATGTTAGAAGAAACTGCGGACTCAGGGGATTGCCCTGGTCCCAAATTATGTAACTTTCCCCTACAGAAACTTGTTAGTACAGAAATATGAAATTGAAGGACAAGAAGGGAGGCGGGCGATTCTGGTAATAAGGGTCGGACGCGCGCGCTTTAGGCCAAGAAGGCCGGAGGCGCGCGCTTCCTACCCTTTTTACCAGAATGCCCAGAAAACAGAATAAAAGAACACCAAAAATGAAAACGCAAGTTTAACCCTCTATATTCCCCAGCGGAGTCGCCACTGTAGATACCCCGGGGAACCACGGCTTGGCTAGAGCGGTGAATTATCCTAGGATGTCTAACTTGTTTTAGATTGTTTAGAGTCGCCACCTACGTTTTTAAAGGAACATAAGAAAAACCTAGAAATAGCCTAACTTATGTACAAAACCAGAGATTCGGGAGAGAAGGGTTCGGGGGTTAGGTGACGGAGTGGGAAGTACTTAAACACCCACTCCGCCCCGCTTATGCGGGTCTTGCTACTATTGGTGTTCTAATGCTAAATGTCCTTCAATTTATTAACAATGCTAACAATTATAATGTAAAGAAAAAAGGGGAAAAGAATGATTTTATTAATTTAATGCTAAATAGTTACATGTTGGACTAGTGCTAAATGATTACATTAAGAAATGAAATATAAATTAAATGAAGTTTGGAATGTCGGGATGTAACCTTGGCCAAACTTCAATAGTGAAGTGGCCTTTTGGTTGTATCCCTTTTTATGGAGATTGCATACTAGTAAGACTAGACAAATAAAATAAGAGAAGAAAAGAGATGTTGTACCTTAGGAAAGAGGACTTCAAACTTAGACTTGAAAATGGTGTTGTTGCAGAGAAAATGTTGTGCAAACACTTTGTGTAGTGTTTTGTAGAGAAGGATTGTTGAGATGATTTGTGTAGAGTTTTGTTCAAGTCTCAAAAATTGGGTCCCTTTCCAAGGTAGAAGATGATGGTTTTTATAGGTAAAAAAGAGAGGGAAAGGTTGGAGGGAAAAGATGATCATCCATGTGAAATGGAATTGACCAATCAAAAATAAGATAAATAAAATAATAAATAAAAGAAATAAAAGAAAATCAAATAAAATAAAAAGGAAATATTTTGTTTTAATGAAAAGGCTAGAAGTGTGGGATTGGGAGTTAATGAGAAAAGGGGGATGAATGTGGATGAGAAAAGAGGTCTTTTGTGATCAAGAAAGAGATGTTGCAAATAAGAAAAGGGAGGGAAATAAGGTGCAATCCGTTACTGCCAAAATGGGAAGCGCGCGAGTCCGGATTTTGGGTCGGGACGCGCGCGCGGCTCACTGGCAGTGCCGGAAGCGCTCGCGGGTAAAAATGGCAGAAAGACAGAAATGACTCTAAAATTAATTCTGTTATGCAGTTTAGTCCAAAACTAACGGAATCAGTTAAGAACTTAACCGAAGTAACAGTAATTAATAAAAAAATAAGTTAAATAAAAATACTATGTATGCAATCGGGGTGAGAGGTCCAAGGCGGGGTGTCTACAGTAGGAATATCGTTTCCAATGAGTAATATGTCATCCACGTATAAAAAAAGGAATAGCACTATGCTCCCACTAATCTTCTTCTATACACAAGGTTCATCTTCGTTTTTTGATGAAACCAAACTCTTTGACCGATTCATCAAAACAGAGATTCCAACTCCTTGAAGCTTGCTTCAATCCATAGATGGATCTCTGCAATTTTCATACCTTAGAATCTTGTTAAAAACCTTCTGGTTGTGTCATATACACATCCTCTGTTAGTTTTCCATTTAGGAAAGTGTTTTTGACATCCATTTGCCATATTTCATAGTCATGATATGCGGCAATGGCAAGCAAAATTCTTATAGACTTGATCATTGCTACGGGTGAAAAGGTCTCATCATAGTCAATACCATGAACTTGCCAATATCCTTTCGCTACAAGCCTAGCTTTGTAAGTATGCACCTTCCCATCCATGTCAGTCTTCTTCTTGAAGACCCATTTGCATCCTATGGTTTTTACACCTTCGGGCGCATCAATCAAGTTCCAAACTTGATTGTCTTGCATGGATTGCAATTCAGATTCCATGGCTCTAAGCCATTTATCCGAATCAGGGGAAGACATCGCCTCTTGGTAGGTTGTCGGTTCATCATTCTCAATGATTTCCACCTCATTACTATCCGTTACGAGAAATTCATATCTCTCGGGCTCGGATCGTAACCTACTAGATCTGCGAGTTGCTTGTGTATTTTGAACAGGTTCCACAACTCCTTGTGGTTCTTGTTCTTGTTCCACTATTGGTTCAATGTCATTTTCTGGGTCTCAAATCTCTTCAAGATTTATTTTACTCCCACTGATTTCTTTGGAGAGAAACTCTTTCTCTAGAAAGAGACCAGTTCGGGCAACAAACACTTTGTTGTCCTCTCGGTTGTAAAAGTAATATCCTTTAGTTTCCTTAGGATATCCTACGAAAATACATTTATCAGATTTGTGTGCTAGTTTGTCGGAGACAGGTCTTTTGACAAAAGCTTCGCAACCCCAAATCCTCATGAAAGACAAACTAGGTTTCTTTCCGCTCCACATCTCATATGGAGTCTTTGGAACCGATTTAGTTGGAACTTGATTTAGTGTGAAAGCAGCGGTTTCTAGAGCGTAACCGAAAAAGGATATTGGAAGATCAACTTGACTCATCATTGATCGAACCATGTCTAACAAAGTCCGATTTCTCCTCTCGGACACACCATTCCATTGTGGTGTTCCAGGTGGAGTCAATTGTGAAACTATTCCACAATTCTTTAGATGATCATAAAATTCATGACTCAAGTATTTTCCACCTCGATCTGATCAAAGTGCCTTAATAATTTTGCCAAGTTGTTTTTCTACTTCATTTTGAAATATTCTAAATATCTCAAATTCTTCACTTTTATGTCTCATTAGGTAAATATACCCAAATCTACTATAATCATCCGTGAAGGTTATGAAGTATTGAAATCCTCCCCTAGCATTGCTACTTAATGGTCCGCATACATCGGAATGTATCAACCCCAATAAGTCGCTTGCCCTTTCACCTAACTTGGTAAAAGGTGTCTTAGTCATTTTTCCAAGAAGACACGACTTTCAAGTATCATATGACTCAAAGTCACATGAACCCAAAAGTCCGTCCCTATGGAGTTTTGAGATACGCTTCTCATTAATATGACTAAGACGGCAATGCCACAAATAAGTATGATTTACATCATTAGGTTTAGATTTCTTATTTATATGATAGCCATTTTCATTATTTTCATTCTTGACATCAAAGACATAAAGGCCATTAAATGAATTAGCAATACCATAAAGCACATCATTTAAATAAATAGAAAATTTCTTATTCTCAATAAGAAACTTAAAACCTTCATTATCCAAACAAGAAATTGAAATAATATTTCTACTTAAATCCGGTACATAATAGCAATTGTTCAAAACAAGTATTAAACCGGAAGGTAAAGTGACTTCATAAGTCCCTACGGCTAATGCAACAACTCTTGCTCCATTCCCCACGCATAGGTCTACTTCACCTTTATTAAGTAGTCTCCTATTCTTTAGACCCTGCACATTTAAACAAATGTGAGAACCACATCCGGTATCCAATACCCAAGAATCAGTGGTAGAAAGGAGAATATCTATCATATAGATACCTGAAGTCGACGCAGCCTTGCTGCCCTTCTTCTTCTTTTGCTCTTCCAAGAAAGCCTTGCAATTACGTTTCCAATGACCAATTTCTTGACAGTGGAAACAGATTGCATCCTTTTGTGAATCGGGTTTTGCCTCAGAAGCCTTGGCAACCTTTGCCTTGCTTATCTTGGGTTTGACAACTTTCTTATCCTTTCCTTTAGAACTAGCCTTCTTCCCATCATGAACCAAGAGCACGGGAGAACCTTTCTCCACAATCTTCATCTCCGCAGTTTTAAGCATCCCATGCAACTCGGAGAGATTCTTATCCATTCCATGCATGTTATAATTCATCACAAGCTGATTATAACTTTTAGGCAATGAATTAAGAAAGAGATCCGTGGCTAGCTCCAATGGGATTGGATAGCCAAGTTTCTCAAGATGCTCTACATAACCTTTCATTTTTAGCATATGAGGACTCACTTGTTGCCCTTCATTCATCTTCCAAGAAGTGAATGCAACAATGGTCTTGTACCTCTCTTGCCTAGCTTGCTCTTGAAACATGGATCTTAACTCCACGCCTATCTCATAGGCTTCCAATGTTCCAAACTTTGTTGGAGTTTTGAGCACATGGTTGCAAGCATGAGACAGCTTACATCTCTAGAATCATTACGATGTTTCTTGTAACAAACTCTTTCTGCCCTAGGGGCAGTAGGTTCTGGTTCAGCAGGAAGAGGCCCATCGAAAATGTACAACTTATCTTCTTGCCTTAGAAAAATTCTTAGGCTACGGATCAAATCCATAAAGTTAGTACCATTCTCTTGGAGCTTATCCTTTTCAAGGATCGATCGCAACGAAACTGATTGAGTGTTGTTAGTCATTTTCTACAAATATGCAAAATTTTCAAAATTTAATAAGTACCGGTTTCATTAAAGAAATAAACAATGTATTTTTCAACAAAAAATACTCTCACTAAATTATATAACCTTCTCATACATCCAATGTATAATATAATTTAAATGGGTTAAGATCCCGCTTTAATTTAATTTTAAGTCCGCTAAGGAGGATTACACAAAATCAAATTAATTAGGTAGACAACTCTTGTCAATCATATCTCATATGACTCTTAGTTCCTTTTATGAGATTCTTTAAAAAATCCTATTTCAAAAAGCATGTTAAATCTCATATTTTCCTAGGCTCAAAACTGTTTTGACGCCCAATTAAGTCCAACCATTTTAAACGTATAGTTAATGTGCCTCGCTAGGGCGTGCCCACATTATCTATCTTGCTCATACATAAATAAAGTCAATGCATCTCGCTAGGGCGAGTCTACATTAAATTCACCCATGTATTAACAAGTGTTTTAATCATGGCATGGCAATAAAGGACTTAAAACTTTCTTTGAAGGTTCATCACACATAGCATACAACACATTTATGAGCACATAATATAAACATGTTACGCATCAAGTTTAGCCACTAAATTAATCTCCATTAATTTAAGCATAATATTTATGTGTCATTAGTTTCTCTATAATTATGAGGATGAGACTATTTCAACTTTGGTTATTATCTCCAAATCAAGACAACAAGAAGTGCGGCCGAAACTAAGCCATAAGGCATCCACAATTCCGCACTAATTCAAGAAACCAAGAAAGTAGTCCATGTGGCCGAAACTAAGCAATAGATAGTCTCGATAAACGCAGGCCAATTGCATCCACAATTCCACATGGATCTCCAATCATTGAATCAAGAACTTTGTTTCTCAATTTTAGCAATTATGAACTCTTCATAATTCTAACTTCGTTTTATCTTTGAAACTTCGATTGCGATCAAGTTTGGGAAACACAATCTCGATGAACGTAGATTAGCCATCCAAACCTTGAACCAATCTTAGAATCACAAGATCAAAACAAATAGGAAAATCAAACCCCAAGATCTACACCAAAACCAACTGCCCAAAACCCGCTCCAGATCAACAGGTCTGGCCGGTGTTGTCACTGATTCGGTTGGACCCCATCAAAATTCCAGAATCTGATTCTGATTCTGACCAACTGTGCGGCCGCCCAAGAAAATCTGTACGGTTGCCCCATATTTTCTGTGCGGTCGCACAGTAGCATCAGACAGAATTTTTAAAGTTCGAAAATTTGTCTAAAAATTGTTTTCCCCGATTATTAAAACTTTGATCCAATCAAAAATTAATAATCAAACAATTAAAAACCCAACATAATTTTTAATGCGATTCAATAGTGCGATTAAAGTTGTAAAACAATAAACCACATAAAATCATATAACACATAAACATCATATATTCAATATTCATATCATGTTAGGCACATAAACAATTTATATACACACAACATGATCTAAGTATTGAAATAATCAACATGAACGGGGCTCTGATACCACTGTTGGGTTTCGTAGTAACATGCACAGCAGAAATTAGCATTTAAAATTTTATGAAACCCAAAGCCCATAGATCTGTTCTTATGATTGAATCAAATACTTGCAATATGAATACTAGAAAAGTAACCCTTGATGACTTTGAATTTGGTCTTTGATCTTGGTGGAGAAATTGAAGCTTTAATCACGAACAAGTAAGAACACAAACTTGAAGATGAAGAGCTTCACCCTCTAGCGGTATCCACACCTTGAACGAATATCAAGAACACTTAATCTTGGTTGCTAGACCAAAATTGTGAAACACGTTTTCACAATTGATATGAACTATATGGAATTTTATTTGTGTATTATTTTGTTCTTCAATCTAAGATATTTTAGAACAAAATAAACTCTCTCAAACTCTTTGGAGACTTGCAAAAAAGTTATATTCTGTTTTGGCCCGAATTTGGCTGTTTATATACAAGTTAGACCTATTCCAAATAGGAAACTTGTGTCTACACCCGTCCAAAATTCTTTTCCAAATAAAATTAGGAAACCAGTCCCGACATGGTGTGCGGCCGCCCAAAACACCTGTGCGGCCGCACATCTATCTGGAAGGTTTCTGGTACTTTCTGACATTGCTGGATCATCTGGATTTGGTGGGATCACGCCAACTCCCAACCTGACCACCAACAGCACGATAGTCAATACTGAAACTATTACTCCAACCTCAGCAACATTTGTGACTCCTACTTCGATGGCGACAGGGAGTCTTAACCCTCAATTTGAATTCGTTTATCTTAATAATTGTCAATTTACTGCTGCTAACAACGATGCAGGTAGCTTGCTTAGCCGTCAAATGCAGGAGTTGAAAGAATTAGTCATGAGTATACCAGGGATGATTATGCCACACAACCAGGCGTCTCCAACATGTTACAATGAATCTCGCTTCGCTCCGTCCATAGCCAACGTGGTCATACCAAAGAAGTTCAGTCCACCCCATATGAAGCAATACGATGGGACAACGGACCCAGCTGAACATATTGCATTGTATCAGGAGAAGATGGATGTGGTCCACATTCCACCCCAGTTCAAGGAAGCATGCTTTTGCAGGGGTTTTGGTTCAACTCTTACAGGAGCAGCTTTGAGATGGCTCATTAGCCAACCTTTGGGTTCCATTGGATCATATGCTCAACTTATCAACCTGTTCACTAATCAGTTTTCATGTAACAGGGTGTTCGAGAAACTGACAAGTGATCTATACAGGGTGGTCCAGCAACCTGACGAGCCACTTAAAGACTACCTGAGCAGGTTCAACAGGGAGGCAGTGAACATCTCTAACCTAGACACTGTAACTGCGGTTGAAGCCTTAAGGATGGGACTCAAGAAGGATTCTCCTTATTATGATGACCTAGTGATGACACCATGCAAGAGGCTGGATGAGGTTAGAACCAGAGCTTCCAAATTCATCAGGCTGGAAGAAGACAAGTTGCTCCAAGATAAAGCAACCAAGAAAAATGCGACCCCAGAACATTCTAGTGGCAGAACAGATTCGTCCCATTTGTTGGGTTTCGTAGTAACATGCGCAGCGGAAATTAGCATTTAAAATTTTATGAAACCCAAAGCCCATAGATCCGTTCTTATGATTGAATCAAATACTTGCAATATGAATACTAGAAAACTAACCCTTTATGACTTTGAATTTGGTCTTTGATCTTGGTGGAAAAATTGAAGCTTTAATCACGAACAAGTAAGAACACGAACTTGAAGATGATGAGCTTCACCCTCTAGCGGTATCCACACCTTGAACGAATATCAAGAACACTTGATCTTGGTTGCTAGACCAAAATTGTGAAACACGTTTTCACAATTGATATGAACTATATGGAATTTTATTTGTGTATTATTTTGTTCTTCAATCTAATATATCTTAGAACAAAATAAAACTCTCTCAAACTCTTTGGAGACTTGCACAAAAGTTATATTCTGTTTTGGCCCGAATTTGGCTGTTTATATACAAGTTAGACCTATTCCAAATAGGAAACTTGTGTTTAAACCCGTCTAAAATTCTTTTCCAAATCAAATTAGGAAACCAGTCCCGACATGGTGTGCGGCTGCTCAAAACACCTGTGCGGCCGCACATCTATCTGGAAGGTTTCTGGTACTTTCTGAGCCAAACTGTGCGGCCGCCCAAGCCCTTTTGTGCGGTCACACACTTTCCCCAGATTTCCCTAATTTCCAAATTCCAATATAGTCCTTATTTAAGATTCGTTCTATTATGTGTGACCCTCTAGGATTACACTAAGTTGGCAATGGGTTCAAACATGAAACCATAAGATATGATTAGGTTCTAGCAAACCGTCATACCTACCCAAATAGTATAACTAGATACAAGTTCGCATTCCTTTAGAACATGTCATAATCCCTTTGTCCACGATGTCATTGAACACAAGTCATGGTCAACAAGTCAACTTGTTTTGTTCAATACTTTCTCGATTCCGAATATGTTGATAATCCAAATGACATTGATCTAATCAATTCATTTGAGTCCGGCCGAACATTTTCATCAACATCATTCCTACGAGAGGCCTAAGCTTGACATCTCTCCGAAGAGGGACAAATCCATTTAGCTTATTACTCTTCCCTACGTGAATCCGATTATGCCAATCATACCCTTTATAACTACCCGGTTAAAAGTAGCATTTGAATATGTCAAACATAATGTTCATCAAGTGGAAGACTATAATAACTTCATGTCTAAGGATTCGAATGACATAACTAATATGAGATGTATGTACGACATAGACCATGACATAAATCTCATACAGCGGGTCATGTCCAGTACCTTGTTCCAAACAAGTACCCATAAATCTAACATGATCATCCCATGATCATTTAGCCTTTATACTAGTGCTTAACAAGTACTAGGGACGGAGATTATTATAAGTAAACATGAACAACAATAATAATCAAAACATCTCTTTATTGATATGAAATAAATGATAACAATTACAACGTTTATTAAACGTGCCTAGGGCACCACTACCAACACCATTCTGGTGGCAAGATGGAAACATCTCATGCCAGATCTAATAGGGGCAAACCCTACTTTAAACCCGACTCTTCTAAAATTCATGTTGTTGATGATAATGTTGAGGACGATGATTCTTCCTATCCTAGAATTGATGACTATTGTTTCTCTGTTGATATTGCACGATTGATCAATTCCATGGACAACCTAGGTGAGAAAGCAAGATGGCCCAAGAAGGAAGACAAACCTTCGATTTGGAAAGACAAGTCCAAGTGGTGCGCCTATCATAAAGACTTTGGGCACACTACTGAGAATTGTATTACACTCAGGAAGGAGATCAGCTACTTGTTGTCCAAAGGTCTCCTCAAAGAACTACTTGGTAAAAGGCATGGACGCACTGAAGATCGTAATGGCAACCAGGAGAAACAACCTGAGAATCCACCACCTCATCCACCTCCAACCAGAGTAGTCAACATGATCAGTGGTGGCTCGGATATCTGTGGTACAACCTATTCAGCCGCCAAGCGTCATGCTGCAGATGCGAAGGAGGACAGGTCTTATTTGCCTTCAAGATCCGTCAACAAGGCGAAGGGGAAGGAAATCTCTTTTGATGAGGATGATAGGGTCAGCATCCAGGATCCACATCATGATGCCTTGGTAGTGAGTCTTCAAGTTGCAAACTGTTTGGTGAGACGCATCTTGATCGATAATGGAAGTTCAGTTAACATCGTGACAACTGATGGTTTGAAAGGAATGGGCATCCCACTTGACAATGTGACTAAGAATTCATCTGTCTTGGTTGGATTCAGTGGTGAGACAAAGCACACGTTTGGGGAGATTACTTTCCCAGTATATGTTTTTTAGTACCCGATCTGAAAATGAGTTTATTAGGACTTTCCCAAAAATACAAGGACTTTATAGGAATTAGAAACCTTGCAAAGACTTGTCCCAGATTCCCGAAATACCTCATTTATGACAAAATCTATCAAAATAGGTAATTTATGGTTTCCTTAAAACCATGCAGAAACCCTAGCTTGAAAATCACGTCAGCCTGCATCCTTGGCCACGCGGCCAACCTTGCTGCGCGCCGACATTGGCCACGCGGCCACTCATGTCACCGGCTTAAGTCATGGCCAGGCGGCCAACCTTGCTCCGGATGATCTCAGCCGTCAGATCTTCCCCTCAGTTTACTATATAAACCTATCTCAGCCTATTGGTTTAGGATCCCGAGTTTGAGAGCTTTAAGTCCGAATTTTAGAGTTCTTAAACACAATTTTCTCCCTAATTAAGCATTCAAACACTCAAGGAGATCAAGGTTTATTTCTTGCCAACATAGGTAAGTTTTCTAACCTTTTCTTCATGTTCTTGCATCATTTTTAATGTAGATCTTTAATATTCATGTTCTTACATGTTTATTCATAGTTTCTTCATATGCTTTGCATGTTCATTCATATGTTCATAACATGTTCTTTGTGTTCATAGATTAAAACCTTATTTATGCTATATTTAGGGTTGCGATCTTCATGTTTGCATGTTATTTCATAGCCGATGATGATCTAGGGTTCATCAACCCAAGGATGATCTAGGAACTATTTCTAAACCCTAAACTTTAGGTAATTACTTCCATGATCAATAATCCTCCCATGATGAATGTGATGAATGTTCATTGAGATCTCATTGATGGCATAGTCATTATTCTAGGATGTGATCATCCTGCATGCTTCTTTATCCTCCCTCTTCATTATGCATGATCCCTATTCTCTCTCCACATTCTAATTCTCTGCGAACTACGCTGACCTGAGCTTCTCACATTGAGAGGAACGTAGGCAATATTCGGATCCGGTCTAAATCACTAACACACTACTAACACCACATCATGATAGAAAGACCGATCAATTCGGGCAATAGGAGTGATAACGTTCAATATTCTTCTCTTGTTGTAATTTGACCCCCGAACCCACTAAAAATGCTTTTTTCAATGTTTTGGCTTTAATTAAAATGGTGTGGCGACTCTCATTATTTTAATGTCGTTATGAATATTCCCTTTGTAAATAATAATAATCACAAGATACTTCCCATGCGTCGCTTCATCGGAAAGGGGTATTCACAGTGGCGACTCGGCTGGGGACTGCTTTGAAACTTTTTCAAATTTAGTGGGTCTAACTTTCGTCACATCATGATGTTTGCCATGTTTACACATGCACACACCTGCCATGTTTACACATGCACACACCTGCCATGTTTACACATGCACACTTGCCATGTTTTCACATGCACACACCTGCCATGTTTACACATGCACACTTGCCATGTTTTCACGTGCCCCCTACAGTTAAGCCATGTTTACACATGCACCCGCGCACTCCGCCATGTTAATACTTGAACCTTGTATTTCTGTACCCTTGTTATTTTCATCGTAGTATTAGGGTCAAACAAAACCTTGCATTGCATCATTCAAACATTCAAAGATTTCCTCTTTTCTCCCTAAAAAGAATTAGTTTCTTGCCACACACTACCACTAGTCCGTGTCTACACTGCACAGGTCCCCATTACCCGGAGCATTCGATGTGCAGGAATTTGTGCGCTACTGCCGCCCTCTTTTCGAGTCACTCGTCTACTCCACTCACCGTGTACGTTCCGCGAGCGGTGGGAACCTTTATCCTACCCGTGTCAACCCACACATAGAGATTAGGACACTCCTTGGATCAACCATTTAGGATCTAAATAAATGCAAAACTTTTCGCAAAATAAAATGTGCATTGCATCTAGGCGACCTCTAAGGTCCATCGTTCACCCCTTGGGCTATCTGTCAAAATTCCTCATCTTGGCCTATCTAGGTTACCTACCCATCATTGCGATCCATTTGGGTCTACCCTTCATCTCGACCCGCTTTGGCCAAAATCCCACCATCCTTTGGCCTCGTAGGACAACTTTACCAACTTTTGACCTCCTAGGTCAACCTTATCCGCCTTTGACCCCTTAGGTCAACCTTTGACCTCCTAGGTCAACCTTTGACCACCTAGGTCAACCCTCTGAACCTTTGACCTCCTAGGTCAACCTTTGACCCCCTAGGTCAACCTTAACACCTTTTGACCTCTTAGGTCAACCTTTGACCCCCTAGGTCAACCTTCTCCGCTCTTGACCCCCTTAGGTCAACCTTTGACCCCCTATGTCAATCTTATCCGTTTAAGTCAACCTTTGACCCCTAGGTGAACCTCATTCGTCTTTTGACCTCTTAGGTCAACCTTTGACCCACTAGGTCAACCTCATCCTCCTAGGTCAACCTTATCACCTTTGACCTCTTAGTTCAACCTTTGACCCCCTCGGTCAACATTATCACCCGTTAACCTCTTAGGTCAACCTTTGACCTCCTAGGTCGACCCAATCATCTTCGACCTCTTAGGTTAAACTTGGACTCCTAGGTCAACCTTATCCGTTTTCGACCTCTTAGGTCAATCTTTGATTCCATAGGTGAACCCAAACACCTTTGGTCCTAACCCGCTTAGGTCAAACCGTCATCTTGACCCACCTTGGTCATTATTTGACCCACCGTCGTCCAGACCAACCTAGGTCAACCCGTTTAGGTCCACACACCATCCTTGACCCATTTAGGTCAACTTGTCCGTCTTAGGTTAAAACTACCCCTTCACCTTTGACCCGTCAAGGTCACCCCGTGACCCGCTTAGATTGACTTACCTATCTTGGATCCATCTAGGTCAATCTCCAACCTTCCTTAGTCCACCAACCCGATATGTCAACCTTAGGTCAAACCATGTCTATCCCGCTTAGATCATCCCATAGGCAAATCGCTACAACCCGCTATCTTGATTCATTCACCATATAGGTCAATCCAACCCTTTTCATTTAGGTCGACCTATCCTTTACCCATCTAGGTCAACCCACCATTATCGTTGCATCCTAGCTTGAACCATTTATTGTCTCAAACCTTAGGTCAAACCTTAGGTCAAATTTAGGTCAAAACCATAAGTCAAGCCTTACCCGAATCCTGTAGGTCTTCTTCACCCGTGCTTAGGCCAAAGACCGAGCCGTCTCCCTCTTCTTGAACCCTATGGTCACCTCTCACCTCTTTTTAAAAAATTCTAACTCGAACTACGGCGACCTGAGCCTCTTATTGTGTGGGACCTCTCCCTTATGGTAAGGGGAACGTAGGCAACTTCGGCCCGGTCAAACTTTCAAATTCTTGTCAAAAATGCATTTCAAAGTGTGGAGACCGACTCTTTTCCAAAAGTGATTTTATAACGATGCCTTGTCATTAATTATTAATCTAAGCTCAATTCAAAGACATAATTCCCCCACAACTATTATAGATCCTGCATCATGTCTGTTGAAAGGAACATCAAAGTTGCAAATGAAGCTATTACCCAAGGTCTCGAGACAACTCTCCACACCAATACTGATCTCAATGAGCAAGCGCTCCATTTCGAGACCATCCTCAACGAGCAAGCAACCCTCTTCCGGACCGCTCTCGACGAACAAGAAGCCTACTTTGAGACTGTCCTCCTCAAGCAAGTCGACCGCTTTCAAAAGGAGATGTGCAAGGCTCTAAAGGACACCGAGAAGCGCCTTCACTCTGATATTTATTGCATTTACGATTACCTCGGCCGAGTTCTCCCTCTTGCTCAATTTCAACACCCGTACGCTCCTCAAATGTATGGGCCATCACAGATTTCCCCCGTTGGGATACCTCCTAAGACTACTCATCAACGACAGGTACCGGTACCTAAACCACCCTCAAAGACAGTTCGGAAGGACGAATGCGAGTACAATGACTTGGGTATGCCGTTAGCCAACTCTTCAAAAGTCTAGTTCAAGCCAGCAAGTTGTCTCCTTTGTTCAACTATGAACCAAGTAGGGTGAAGCAAGGCTTGGATCCCTCCAAACACTGCCAATACCACCAGTACATTGGGCATGACACCGAAGATTGCCTCCAATTGAGGAGAAAGATTCAAAGCCTCATTGACAGCGGAGCCATCACCCGCCAACGGAATACATGGGCATGGGCAAAAGAGGAAATTGGGACTACCTCCTTTAAATAAAAGAAAAGAAAAGGGTCATTCAGTCTTCGTAGGTTCTAGAGTGTCCTTAGTCAAAAGTCCACCTTGGACGATTTTTGTTTCTTTAAGTAAAAGTCCACCCCGGATTAGTCGTTTTTCTTTCAAATAATAAAAGAGTCTTTATTTCTTTTCTCTCTAGACTTGAGACATAATCTTGCATAAATCAATTCCAGGAAAATTGTCTTATTCACCATCTTCACTTGATTGCTATATCTTTATATGATGAATTAATCTTAATCTTACTCATTAATGACGACTCATTAAAAGGTAAATGGACCCACAAACCAAGTACACAATTAGTCTCAAGATAACAAATGCTTTGACCAATTGGGATGAACGAATCACTTTCTCTTCTCTCTACATTCTACCCCCATACACTCTCTCTACACACTTACCCCTTGTACACCCTCTATATACACCTTCTCCCATACACTATCCTCATACGCCTCTCATCCCACCATTAGACCCCTTTTCCATACGGTCATGACAAAGAAATGGACTGCGGTTGTTCATCATCAAATAGACATCCATGCTGCCACAATTTAAGGGGTTGTTTGTTCCCTTCATAAGTACTACATGCCGATACACCGGGGCTGTCCGTATCCCATCGCAAATATAAAAGGAATGTCCGAGGTCATTCATGCCATTAATAGGTGCACGTGATAATCCGATGGAGCTCTACCGGTGAAGATCAAGGGGCTAAGATGCCCGCCACCAGCAAAAGTCCGCTTGAACTATAAAGAGGCTACCTCGCAATCGAGAGAGGCGAAAGAAAACTAGGGGCTCGTCTTGCCCAATGTTTCATGTACAAATATGTAAAAAAAGGCTCGCTAGGTTGAAACCCAAAAGGGCAACCTAGGCAAAAGTTAGAGCATTGCACCAAAAAGAAGCCCGCTAGGTTGACAACCCGAAAGGGCGGCCTAGGCACAAA
Organism: Campanula takesimana; assembly: GCA_026119855.1. Lineage (NCBI taxonomy): Eukaryota > Viridiplantae > Streptophyta > Magnoliopsida > Asterales > Campanulaceae > Campanula > Campanula takesimana. The sequence continues at coordinate 253,013 of JAOWBW010000594.1, forward strand.
AAGGGTGTACACAAAGAGATAAAATAAAAAAAAATAAAGAAAAATAGAAGGGGCTATCACCATAGAAAAGTAAAAGTCCCATTTTATTTTCCCTTCAAATGTTCTATTTTTCGTTCTTTCCCCACAAAGAAGATTAACACGGCAGCAGCAGCCCATGACATCTAGAATGGAACAAGCCACGGCAATGAGCTACAATGATGCAACCTATCGCGACAAATGAACCTCACACCCCTAAACTCAAACCCAATTTCATCATCAGCCGGGCCACCCCCGAACTACGCAGACCTGAGCTTCTCACCTTGAGGAGAACGTAGGCAACCTTAGGGTCCGGTCCAAAATATACACAACCCACCTCGTAGCCAATTTTCCTTCTCTTCTCTCTTGCCCCATATTTCTACTCCTGACTTCTTCACTCACAATTGATCAAAACATTTATTATTTCGAGACTACTTGTCTAAAACATAATCATAAGATGCATAACTAATCAACGAGGTCCATTCTCGAGCAATCAAATGAGAATCTTGAATAAAACAGTTTTCAAATGTCTCGACAAGTCTTCCGTTCTACAATCTAGGAAAGAGCTAAACACTTACTTTCTGTCAAGCAGGGGCTTCCTCCTTTTGTACATATATACACTCAGTTGCCCAAAGAGTCAAAATGTGAATACTATCTCTCTCTCTCTTACTCTCCCCAAAATGCCCCCGCATGTTTAAACAATTATTTTTTCCTTTTTTGAGTCGACTGAATGATTTTCAAAAAAAAAAAAAAAAAAAAAAAGATGACGCAAAAGAGATGCCCTCTAGATTGAAAACCCAAAAGGGCGGTCTAGGCAGAAAAAAAGGGTGCGTCTTAAAGGAGGTAGGATACCCCGCTCTACACCCTTATCGAACTGGGGCTTCCCCAACAGAATGGGTCGACTATGTGTTTTCTCGGAGAATACCGAGGTCCCAACAAGAATATACTTAGAAGAAGGGCATCCCTCATCATCAAGCTTGACGTAGAGTTTCTCAAAGGAGGGAGGGTACCCGCTCCCCAAACTAGAGCATCCCCAACGGAATGGGTCGACTATATGGTTTCTCAAAGGATACCGGGGCTTCAACAGGGATATGCTTAGCAGAAAGACATCCCTCGTCATCAAACTCAGCACGTGACAGACTCTTTGAATTTGTTAGAATCGTAATTAATTATAAGGCATATTTATAAAATCATAACACTTTCAAAAGTTTTCTTTTCCCCGACAGTTTGTTTACAAACCCGCACGCTCGGTCTCCACAAAATTGTAAAAACATCTTCGGTCCGTCTGGGACCCGTCTACATGATTCCCAGAGTTGGCTCGGTCCTTTACTTTAGGGCACCTTTAGGACTAAACCCTCAACTCTCTAGGCCCCAAGCCTACCCGGTCAGTCTTGCCTAAGTTACACCATAAACTCCTTAGGTCCCGAACCAACCCGGCGAGTCTTACCTAGGTTACATCATAACCCCTTAGCCCGACCTTCCGCAAGTACGTAGCATGACCCCTTAGGCCCCAAACCGGTTCTACCCAAAACGTCAGACCTTAAACCGGTTAACCAAAGCCAAATCCTCAGAGTGACCCATTAGGTCCCGAACCTACCGGTCCTGAGCCTACCCGATCTCTTAGATCTCAAACCTACCAACACATACTCGTTCTTACCCTGTCTAAGCCATAGCTCTCTTATCCTCCTCGTTCCAACCTCTTAGGTCTACTCAGTCTAACCTGTTGAGCGATCCCTTAGATCCCAAGACCGTTTGAGTCTACCAAGCGCCTACCTTGTAGGTCTCTAGCATATCCGATCAGCACCTTAAGTCTCAACTCCTAAACCCTTTAGATCACAAAACTGTCTACCCTTTAGGTCTATAACCTTGGAGCTCATCCCTTAGAACTCTTTAGTTCCCAAGCCTTCTTGGTCTAACCAACTAACTCTATTTTGTCCATACCTCCTGGGTCTAAACCCCTCTACCAACCTAGTATCACCCGTTAGCCGCGAGATGGGGAATCCCACAGAGCATCTCTCCAAGGATAGCCGGCACAATGTCATAGCCTAGACGAGCGGAATTTACCACGCCCAAGCACCCTTCACTGGCAAACCCAACCTCAGAGGGGAAGAGAATAGAGGCAAACAAGCATAGTGCAAGATGGTCCAAAGAACGGTCAGAAGCCACGTCCATGTGCATAAAGTGTTGTGGCATCCAAGAAAGGTCAACATAGCCGCCCCTAGCATACCTATCAAAATCCTCCACGGACACGCCAAAGGTCATCAACTTGTCCCTCAAGCAAACAAAGTCAAAAGGCAAGGCAACTTTACCCTTCCCTTCGTAGCCGCAAAGCGCTGCAATGTCCTCATATGTGGGTGTCATCTCGTTGAATGAAAAATTGAAGACATGAAGGGTGTCATTCCAAAACTTCCCACAGGCTTGTAAAAGGTTGGTATTCGAATTCATATGCAAGAGTGACCAAAGACACCTTATCCCATACCGTTCATCAAGTTTCCTACGACTAGAACCAGAAATTTTGGCAACCCACTTCTCCAAAGAGGTTATAAAGACTTTTTTCTCAAGACTTGTGATCCTAGCCTCATGATCCATGGCAAAGAGCAAGCAAATTGGTGATTGGAACTCTAAATTTCTCAAAAGAAGTGGCTGGTACGAACTCTAAGGCAACACAAACTCCCCTTTAATAGTACATAAACTCCAATTCTAGCCAGGAAGAGGAAAACCAAAGTCGGCGGCAGACTTGGCCACGCGGCCACAATTGTCCTCGGCCATGCGGCCACTATTGCTCTTGGCCAGGCGGCCGACTTTGCCTTGGCCACGCGGCCACTCTTGCCCCCATGCAGAAATCGCAGATCATTACTCCCACTCCGCAGCGGATCCATGCAAACAACGTACATGTCCCTCCCCATGGCTCATGCATTGTATAAAATTAGGAACATTTGTAAAATAACTAGTTTGCACAAGTAGGCTCCCACAATAAGATTGAATTTTAGAACATAATATACATACATGCATTTTGAATATCTGTTCTATACATACATATCCCTCTGCTCTCTACTAGCTAACAGTGTAGGAAATAAAGATTGAAAGATGGGCCCCGCCTAATCTGAATCCTCCTCCGTGGTGTCTCCACGCCGCGCTAAAGCTCGAGAGCTACCGGCACCCGAACTCCGTCCCCGGACCGCTCGACCACCAGTGTGAGAAGAGCCCGCACCATTCGGAGACCGCTCGCGACGCTGGGGTGACACAACGTCGTCCCTATGACAAGTACATGAATGGTACGCCTCTCTCAGTAAGCGCATCAACACGTTCTCCTGTCGGGCTGAACGGGTATATGCCTCCCGAGTCACCTGAAAGGGAAACCAAGGCAATGATTACAATGCAGAAATGACAAGTGTGTGTGTGCATGACTAAGATAAATCATAAGGTCATACCCCAGCGTCGGGCGGAGGAATGAATGTCTCCTCAACAAGATCTGCATCAGTCGGCTCCAAGCTAAGCTCCACCTCCCGGCCGCCCCTCATCACTCTCACGCTACTCGAGCGAAGGGGCATGTCAACCAAAGGCCGACTCCGACCAACATACCGGGCCGAGCTTGATCCCTCTCCCGATAATATCCTAGCCCGAACCTGAGGGCTGATCAGCCGTGTCCGCACGTAGCCGGCATAGTCGTCAGTCCCTCTGTAATGCTCTGCCGGAGTGGGAGCCAAGAAAGTCGCCAACCTCGCGGGACGGAGCATATCCTGAGGAGGGTCATAAGGAGCCCACGGTAACGCACCGGCTCTATGCTGACGAACCACCCTCTCTCCGAGATACATAGCCTCCCCGGTGAGACCCACAAGCAGAACCCTAGAAGCGGTCAAATCCACTATATAGGGACCCACCAAAGCCACATTAGCCGGACTCCATGGGTAGAATCTGACCCTGACAGGCTCAGACATCGCAAAAGCCCTCCTCAGATCAGCAGCATCCACCGTTTTCCTGTCCCGGTTCCTGCGGGGAGGAGCCCTGTTGCCCTTGCACCAGTACGACATGATGGGAACAACCTTGTTGGCACTCATCACCAACTGAAAAGGAGCGACACCGAAGATCTCGTATACCCACGCCTGTGCATACAATGAAAGGGACATTTCAGACCAAAAGATAGAGCAGAAATCTCAACAAGTGAAAAGAAGAGCAGTCAAGAGCATACCTCAAAGGCGAACTGAAACCCGTCAAAGACCGACGAGCTAGCCCTCGATCAATAGTCCAATGCCCGGTAGATCTCAGCCAAACCAGCTCCACCCCAAGAAATCCCACCGACTTGGTCCAAGTCCACAAAAGCCCCTAGCAATGAGTACCTGCAGATAGTAGCCCCACTGGGAAACAAGATCTCTGAAAAGCTGTACCATAAGAACAGCCGGACCAAGCAATCCAAATCATACTCCCCCCTACCGAAGGCCTCAATAGCCATCTCCACCAAACGGTTCACCTTCCCGGCCTCCACTCCATAACCCTTGAAACCTCCTCCCAGATCAGTGTCAACTCCCAACAGAGCCTGCCTATAGTCCCGCCGCTCCACCAAGCTCTCATCAAAAGACAAAGGGGTAGCAGTGAATCTCAACCCTGTGATAGCCGCAAAATCCGTCGGCGTGATAGTAATCTCTCCCCAACTGAAGTGGAAGGTATGGGTGGTGTCCCACCAGAACTCCCTGCACACCTCTATCACCGCCGCCACCTTCAGGGTGCCCCCAACCATGCGGACACTGTCAAAGAATGGGCCAAACCTCATAGCATCGATCCGAGCACGCAAACCACCCGGTCCCTCTGGCAGAGACGCCCACAGTTTGCCCACAGTCACTGTGGACCCACGAGCCTTGATCCTCTGCAGGTAAACACAGCACAGGTATGTTACAATCCTAGCAATTTACATTTCTAGCAATCTACATTTCTAGAAAATTATGATTCTAGCAATATATATTTTGTACAAAAGCGCGAAAAATGTGAAAATGAGAGGAGCGAAAATTTGAAATTTACCTCTCGTGTCTCCGGAAGGCCCATTGACCAGTGACGCTCCGAGTCAATGTAGAAATCGTAGTCTTGATCAAATGTTGACCGAAGAAGGCCGTCCCGGAAGTTCCGAGACGCCGATCGTGGTCTCAAACCGCCCCGTGGAATCAAGGGCGCCGCTTCAAAACCCGCTCCTGGGTCAGCCCCTACATTTCCCTCGCCCTGAGCATCATCGTACCCCTCTCCTTGTTGCTCTTGTTGTGGAAGCATAAACCCACCTTGGCCCAGAAAATCCCCAAACAAAGCCTCATTGATCCAGTCCGTCATTTTATCCGAAGTATTCGAAACTAAATCCTCAAAAAAATATCAAATCCTAGTTTTTTCTCTCTAAAACTCAATTTTCTCTCTCTAACTCGTCAATAATGGAGGAAGGAAGAAGAAGAAAGAAGAAAAGAAGGAGAAGAGGGAGGGTTTCTGGCGCTGTGACCAAGGAGTCAGCCCGACGACGAACTTGGCCACGCGGCCACTTATGCCCTCGCAATCCCAGCCGTCAGATTAGCGATCCGCGTGAAGGAGATCTGACCATTCAGGGTCCTTGGCCACGAGGCCACTATTGCAATTTTGTAACTTTGGCCACGCGGCCAACCTTGTCCCTTCAGACAAAATCCCATTTTTGCACTGATCTTGTCCGTTTAATTCATTTTTAGGTGCCCTTAACACTATTTTGAGTGACGTTCGTTATCCTTGGGTACGGGAAGCCTCTTAAAATTTCCATTCTTCACCGAATATTTGCTTAGGATTCGTATGGTTGTAGAGACTTCGGCGCCTCTATGACATACGCATCCTAGATCGATCGCGATTGGCAGAAGCCTCGGCGTTTCTGTTTGCGAGAGATCCAGCATTTATTATTTTAGCATTTCCTAATATTTTCTTAGGATTCGTATGGTAGAGACTTCGGCGCCTCTATGACATACGCATACTAGATCGATCGCGATTGGCAGAAGCCTCGGCGTTTCTATTTGCGAGAGATCCAGCATCTATTATTTTAGCATTTCCTAATATTTGCTTAGGATTCGTATGGTAGAGACTTCGGCGCCTCTATGACATACGCATCCTAGATCGATCGCGATTGGCAGAAGCCTCGGCGTTTCTGTTTGCGAGAGATCCAGCATCTATTATTTTGGCGGTCAGCAGAAGCCTCGGCGTTTCTGTTGCGAGAGATCCAGCATCTATTATTTTAGTAGTTTCCTAATATTTGCTTAGGATCCGTATGATGGTAGAGACTTCGGCGCCTCTATGACATACGCATCCTAGATCGATCGCGATTGGCAGAAGCCTCGGCGTTTCTGTTTGCGAGAGATCCAGCATCTATTATTTTGGCGGTCAGCAGAAGCCTCGGCGTTTCTGTTGCGAGAGATCCAGCATCTATTATTTTAGCAGTTTCCTAATATTTGCTTAGGACCCGTATGATGGTAGAGACTTCGGCGCCTCTATGACATACGCATCCTAGATCGATCGCGATTCGCAGAGGCTTCGGCGTTTCTGTTTGCGAGAGATCCAGCATCTATTATTTTAGCACTTCCTAATATTTGCTTAGGATTCGTATGGTTGTAGAGAATTTGGCGCCTCTATGACATACGCATCCTAGATCGATCGCAATTGGCAGAAGCCTCGGCATTTCTGTTTGCGAGAGATCCAGCATCTATTATTTTAGCACTTCCTAATATTTGCTTAGGATTCGTATGGTTGTAGAGACTTCGGCGCCTCTATGACATACGCATCCTAGATCGATCGCGATTGGCAGAAGCCCCGGCGTTTCTGTTTGCGAAAGATCTAGCATCCATTATTTTAGCGCGATCGGCAGAAACCCGGGCGTTTCTGTTTGCGTTGACCTTAGCGTTTATTACTCCACCTCGGGATTATTTAGACAACGTAGTCTTTATTGTCCCATTATCCCTCTTGCTTCAAATAACTTCATTTCCTAACGAATGTTCGTTCTTCATACAGGATAGTGCCCGTAGGTTTATTATCCCTAGCAGAAGTCCAATAGCTCGTTTTTCCCTAATCGCTTCGAACTATGACCGGCTTGATTCCTCCGAGGATACGTAGGAAACCTGAAAAGGTTCAGCCATCCGATCGACGTGGTCATCTATCATCCCCAGCAGGTGCATTTTCCCCAGCAGAAAGCGTTGCTCCCCATCAGAGGACAATCATTCCCAATTTCCCATCAGATTTGAACTACGTTTGGCTTGATTCCCCCGCGGATACGTAGGTCGCCTGCCAAGTTTCAGCCGTTCCCTTACCTTTCATCTGTTTTGAAACCCATGTTTCAGACGGATCCTTCTTTTATCGTCGACCCCACATTGCCTTGCAAGAAGCGTCGCCGAGGGGCTACTGTTAGTACCCGATCTGAAAATGAGTTTATTAGGACTTTCCCAAAAATACAAGGACTTTATAGGAATTAGAAACCTTGCAAAGACTTGTCCCGGATTCCCGAAATACCTCATTTATGATAAAATCTATCAAAATAGGTAATTTATGGTTTCCTTAAAACCATGCAGAAACCCTAGCTTGAAAATCACGTCAGCCTGCATCCTTGGCCACGCGGCCAACCTTGCTGCGCGCCGACATTGGCCACACGGCCACTCTTGTCACCGGCTTAAGTCATGGCCAGGCGGCCAACCTTGCTCCGGATGATCTCAGCCGTCAGATCTTCCCCTCAGTTTACTATATAAACCTATCTCAGCCTATTGGTTTAGGATCCCGATTTTGAGAGCTTTAAGTCCGAATTTTAGAGTTCTTAAACACAATTTTCTCCCTAATTAAGCATTCAAACACTCAAGGAGATAAAGGTTTATTTCTTGCCAACATAGGTAAGTTTTCTAACATTTTCTTCATGTTCTTGCATCATTTTTAATGTAGATCTTTAATATTCATGTTCTTACATGTTTATTCATAGTTTCTTCATATGCTTTGCATGTTCATTCATATGTTCATAACATGTTCTTCATGTTCATAGATTAAAACCTTATTTATGCTATATTTAGGGTTGCGATCTTCATGTTTGCATGTTATTTCATAGCCGATGATGATCTAGGGTTCATCAACCCAAGGATGATCTAGGAACTATTTCTAAACCCTAAACTTTAGGTAATTACTTCCATGATCAATAATCCTCCCATGATGAATGTGATGAATGTTCATTGAGATCTCATTGATGGCATAGTCATTATTCTAGGATGTGATCATCCTGCATGTTTCTTTATCCTCCCTCTTCATTATGCATGATCCCTATTCTCTCTCCACATTCTAATTCTCTGCGAACTACGCTGACCTGAGCTTCTCACATTGAGAGGAACGTAGGCAATCTTCGGATCCGGTCTAAATCACTAACACACTACTAACACCGCATCATGATAGAAAGACCGATCAATTCGGGCAATAGGAGTGATAACGTTCAATATTCTTCTCTTTTTGTAATTTGACCCCCGAACCCACTAAAAATGCTTTTTTCAATGTTTTGGCTTTAATTAAAACGGCGTGGCGACTCTCATAATTTTAATGTCGTTATGAATATTCCCTTTGTAAATAATAATAATCACAAGATACTTCCCATGCGTCGCTTCATCGGAAAGGGGTATTCACAATGTTGAAGGGATTAATTCTATGGAGAAGTTCTGTTTGATAGAATGTCAGTCATCTTATAACATCATCCTGGGCAGGCCATGGATTCACAACGTGAAAGCTGCACCTTCAACTTACAATCAGTGCCTCTAGTTGCCAACACCTTGGGGAGTAGTCAAGGTGTCAGGAGATCAGCAGACTGCTAAGGAATGTTACAAGGTGTCCATGAAGGCACGGGATGTACTTGAAGTTGCAGAGTTTGATATTAAAGAGGTGTAACTTAATCCTTCTAATCCCGATGTCAAAATTCTTATAGGCGCAGACTTACCTCCTAATATAGAAGGAGAGATCGTTGAGTTTCTGAGGAGCAAGATGAAGTGCTTTGCTTGGAAGCATGAAGATATGACTGGAATCAGCAAGGATGTTATCACCCACAAATTGAACATTGACCCAAATGCCAAGCCTGTCCACCAGAAAAGAAGGAAATTTGCTCATGAACGTAATCAGATTATCAGAGAAGAAGTAGAGAGGTTGCTAAAGTCCAAGATGATCAGAGAGGTTGACTATCCTAAATGGTTAGCCAACGTGGTGGTTGTAGAGAAGAAGAATGGGAAATGGCGAGTTTGTGTGGACTTTACAGACTTGAATAAGGCGTGCCCTAAGGATCTGTTTCCCTTGCCTCACATTGATGCCCTAGTTGATGCAACAGCTGGCCATGAGGTCTTGACGTTTATGGATGCTTCTTCAGGATTTCAACAGATTCAGATGGAACCTTCAGATCAGGAAGACACTGCGTTCATTACTCCAGATGGTATATATTGCTTTATTGCCATGCCTTTTGGATTGAGAAATGCAGGGGCAACCTACCAGAGACTAGTCAACATGATGTTCAAGAACCAGCTTGGAAAGACTATGGAAGTATACATTGACGACATGGTGGTGAAGTCTAAGTGTACTGAAGATCATGCTCGAGATCTAAAGAAAGCTTTTGACATCCTGGAGGCGTTCAATATGAAGCTGAACCCATCAAAACGCAACTTTGGTGTTAAGGCTGGAAAGTTCCTTGGCTACATGGTGACCAAGAGGGGCCTTGAAGAAAGTCCAGAACAGATCAAAGCCATCATCAACTTAGAGTCTCTAAAGAGTATTAAAGAAGTGCAGAGGCTCACAGGCAAAGTTGCTGCTCTAACCAGGTTCATCTCCAAGTCGTCTGACAGATGCAAGTTGTTTTATGACATGCTGAGGAAAAACAAGTTGTTCCAGTGGACAGAAGAACATGAAGCAGCCTTCAACCAGCTTAAAGATTACTTGGCGACTCCACCTCTACTTTCCAAACCAGAAACAGGTGAAGCTTTGTACCTGTATCTCTCAGTATCAAAAAATGCAGTCAGCGCAGTCTTGAGAACAAGATGGAACACAACTCCCTGTTTATTATGTAAGTAAGTCTCTTTTAGATGCGGAAACCAGGTACTCCCATCTTGAGAATCTTTTTCTTGCTTTAATAACTGCTTCTATTAAGTTGCGCCATTATTTTGAAGTTCATCCTATTATTGTGAGGACTAACTATCCTGTCAGGAACGTGATGAGAAAACCTGAGATGTCAGGCAGGATGGCAAAATGGTCTGTGCAACTTAGTACATATGATATTCGGTATGAAGCAAGGACAGCGATCAAGTCACAAGCCCTAGCTGACTTTGTGGCAGATTTCAGTCCCAACCTTCAACCTGAAGTTGAACTCAAAGTCCAACAACTTGAAGGTTCAGACTCTCCTAGATTTTGGACACTTTTTACAGATGGAGCATCAAATATAAGGGGCACAGGTTTGGGCATAGTCTTGAGACCCCCCCAAGGAGAACTGATTCCACAAGCTATAGCTTGTGAGTTCAAGGCGACCAATAATGAGGCTGAATATGAAGCCCTCATCATGGGTTTGGTTACTGCTTTAAGTTTGAATGTTAAATGTCTCAATGTTTATAGTGATTCCTTATTATTGGTTAACCACTTCTATGGATCTTATACAGCAAAGCATAGTAGGATGTCAAGTTATCTGCAGCATGTTAAATCCTTGGCTGGACAATTCGAAGAATTAACTTTCCAACAAATCCCAATGGATGAGAATGCTGAAGATGATGCATTGGCCAACCTAGGATCAAGTTGCAGGAGCATGTTGAACACTGCCATACCTATAATCCACATCCTGCATCCTGCAATTGATCAATCAGAAACAAACCAAGTTGATGACCAACCTGATACATCGATTAGCTTCTCAAATGAAGAGGCATCTTGGACACTGCCCATAATGACATTTCTGCAGGATGGAACAGTGCCACAAGGTGTCAAAAATGAAAAAGCTTTCAGGATAAAGGTATCCAGATTTATATTAATCGATAATGTACTATTTCGTAAGTCATTTACAGGTTTGTACATGAGGTGCCTAGAGCCACAACAAGCTAAACAAGTCTTAAGAGAGCTACATGAAGGTGAATGTGGTAATCATTCTGGGGGCAAGTCGCTATCCTCCAAGGCATTGAGAACAGGATATTATTGGCCAACTATGCGCCAGGATGAAATTAATTATGTTCAGAAATGTGATGCTTGTCAGAGACATAGCAACATCCTGCACCAACCTGCCGAACCACTTCATCCTATACTATCACCTTAGCCCTTCATGCAGTGGGGAATGGACATCGTTGGAAAGTTTCCTAAGGCACCTGGGGGTAAAGTATTTATGTTAGCCTTGACTGATTACTTCTCAAAATGGATCGAAGCTGAAGCCTTCGTCCAAGATAGAGATAAAGAAGTGATTTCATTCTTGAAGAGAAATATCATCAGCAGGTTTGGAGCCCCTTCAGAAATTGTTTGTGATAATGGTTCTCAGTTAATCAGCAAGAAGACCCAAGACTTCTGCACAAGGTGGGGAATCAAGCTGATTACTTCTACACCGGTACATCCTCAAGCTAATGGTCAAGCAGAATCAAGTAACAAGTTGATTGTGAACAACTTGAAGAAACGTTTAGATCAAAAGAAAGGAAGATGGGCTGAAGAGTTGCCACTAGTACTATGGGCAGATAGGACAACTCGTAAGAATGCAACTGGCCAAACTCCCTTCTCATTGGTTTATGGGACTGAAGCTGTAATTCCAGTAAAATTTTCTATCCCAACAGCTAGATATGGTTTAATAACTCCAAAGGACAACCAGATAATACTTGCAGAAGATCTTGATACTATCGATGAACTAAGAGATTTAGCCAAGATCAGGATGGCGGCCTATCAACAGAGAATTGCCAAGTCTTACAGCAAGAATGTGCGCATTAGGAGATTTCAAGTTGGAGACATGGTGCTCAAAAAAGTTTTTCAGAACACAAGGGAACTGAATGCAGGCAAACTTGCAGCCAAGTGGGAAGGTCCCTACCTTGTTGATGCAGAAGCTGGTAAAGGTGCATATTGGCTCTCCACCTTGGATGACATTATAATACCAAGGAGTTGGAATGCAGTCAATCTTAAAGCTTATTACATGTAAGTTGTAGCTTGTCCATTCAATTCCAAAGATCAGATATGATTTATTTGAGCTTTATTTCAATTTTGTTATTTCAAATTATTAATCTTTCTTGAACACTTACTGACTTAATCATCGGAGGGGTGTTAGACAAGCTAACACCCACCCCTGATATGTGTTTGTTTTGCAAGGCAACTCAAAATTCCAACACAGGTCAACTAGGTCAATATGTTCAGAAGAATTGCCAGAGACAACAACTTGGACTGTTCAAGATGAAATCAGTCAAACTTGCTGACATCATGCTGGATGAAAGCCTAACTTATACGAATGTTCAAGTAAGCATATTAATGTTAAATCTTATGCTTAATTTTCTGAAGTTTGTACTAAGGTTTTAAAGGTTATCACCTTTCAAATGTTTAAAGATTATACATCTTTCTAAAAGTTAAAGGTTCATACACCTTCACCCGTGCACATGTTTTCCACATTTGTTCAAGTTGCAAGTTGGCCAATGTATTTGTTACATATTGATTACCTTATTGAGCTTGTCCAAATTGTGGACTTAAGTTATTTACAATTGGTTATAACATGGACGTGTTACCTTGTACAAAATTTTAAATTACTCACGTTGGTTTCATCGCAGCCATGCAGTTATATATATATATTTTTTGACTATGCAATAGAAAACAACTTTAAACAGTAGCATTACCCAAACAGAGCATCCAAAAGTTCAATCCATGCCAACAATAGACATGGATAGAACAAACCTGAAACATGTCCAAAGTATCCAAAAACCTTTACATCCTAGAGATTCTATTTGTCTCAGAGGACACCCCCTCTGTTTTTAAACTTAAACATAAATTGTTTTAAGACTAACCCCTGCAGAATGCACAAGACATAGAAATTTTCCTTTTTAGGAAGCCTTGTCAACCTTGACCTCCTGATTATCACCAACCTGTTCTGCAGCAACAATTTCTTGGGGTTTGGAATTCACCTCTCCAGCTTCCTCATCCTAGATTCATTTGAGTGCAGCCTGTTCATCTTCCAAGTTCCACTCTGTTTGCTTTCCAGCTTGATACTCCTCTATCATTTGGATCCTCGCTTCAAATACCATCTTTCCAGCTTCCCTGGTCATGCGTTCTTCAAGTGCATCCATAGTGGCCCTGTTCAGCTTGTTCATCTCAGCAACTTTCATTACCCATTCTCTAATCTCTTTATCTTTCTTCTTGATCTCAAACTCCATAGCAGCAACCCTTGAATCCCTTTCCTTTTTGCACAGATAGCAGCTTCTCCTCAGCCTCAAGCTTATCTTGATAACACACTTGAGCCTTACCTTTCCAAAGTTGAACCTCTTTAGCCAACATGCTTGTAGCATCATGTACCTATAACTTGCACTCGGTCATTACAAATATTCAAATACTAAACTTCTATACAAGTAAAAAACTCGATTTACCTTCTGCACTAATACTTGCTCAATAGGCTCTGCAACATCAATATCTACAATCTCACTCTTCCTCTTCTTGAAAGACACCATGTCTCCAATCACTAATTTAGGTTTAGAGCTCTCAACCTTGGGAAGAGGTGGCTTGAAATCCTCATTCTTGGGCCTCTTGAACCTGGCAATTAGACTGCTAACACCACCCATGCTAGTTTGAGAAGTAGTAGTTGTAGAAAGAACCCATTATAAGTAGAAATAAGCAGAACTTGAAAAGCAGATTTCAAGAAGGAATCTTACCTGAAGACATTCCTGGATCAGCTTGTAGGGTCTTACTGGAACTCTTATCTTCCTCAACTTCTTCTTCCCCTTTTGCTCAACCAATGAGGCTGGACGTACAAACTTACGCTTCTTGGTAGATAAAGCACAAACAATATTGACCACATGCAAAGTCTCCGGGTGTTTTGGAAACAGTTCATCCAACTTCAAAGCTGCAAAATAAAACCAAGTTGTCAGAATACAGAGTAAAAAACCAAAACCTTGCCAATAGAAAAGTCAAGAAATCAACGTGGCCCTACCTTCATCCAACCAAAAAGAGTTTATCTTTCCAACTCCCTCCAAGGTAAACTTCTTAACATAGAAAAACCTATTCTTCCACTTTCTGTCCTTGTCAATTGAATCTGTTACCAAGCTATTTGCCTTAGTCTTAACCCTAAAGCCAAACCTCTTACTTCCATGTGACCTCAAGTCATAGCAAAACCCTAGTTCTTCCAAACCAACCCTTAACCCCATCTCAGCACTCAACCTTTCCAAAGTAACTAAGTTCCTCCATCCTACGGGCATCAACTGGGCGAAGGCCAAACCAGTTACCTCAAAGAAGCGGATAATCGAAAGGGGAAAAGGGAATGTGAGACCAATTAGGAAAGGATATTCAATAAAGCAAAGCCATTCATTAGAAGTACAGTCAGAGATCATGAGGGCATTAGGGTCGAGGAATTCAGCACTTTTGGGAAAAAACTTCTTCAAATTTTCAACATCAGCACTTGTTAACTCACACCTATCATCAGGGTGTTCTATAAACCCTTGACAAGTGAACCCAGCAGGAAGATCACTAGCCATTCTAAGAAAAAGAGTGAAAATTTTAGAGAGAAAGAACTCACCTCTGCAAACTGAAGAAGGTGCTAGAAACCCTTGTGAATTGTTTTCGAGAATTAGGAAAAATCAAGAAGCCGGCCTTAAATAGGAATAGACGGTTATATAATTCAAAGAGGTCTCAAAAAGCCTACTCACCTATGAAACTACCCCATCACGTCATTTAATGCGGATAGTGGATGCCAGCGGTTAAGGATTAATTTTTGACTTTCAAAAATTTCCTTTTAAAATCAAAAATTAAGGGGCAATTGTTTGGGAGTAAAAATCTGCATCATGTCTGCATCTTGAAGTATTCAACTTGTCCCGCCATCCTGCATCCTGACATTAAGTATCTTGATTATATACACACGGTTTTTGCAGGTAAACTTATTCCTATTTTTCAAGGAGAGATCACACGGATTACAGAACTCGACGTGACCTAATTGAAGACTCATTCAAACAAGGAAGACCTTCTTATCATCACAAACGGCTGAAGATAATCTTCAACTAACCTCCCGAGATTCTTGGCAAAAAAACCTACTAGTTCATAGTTAAACCCTCATTATAAATAGCTGACACATTTTGTAATGCACACACACTTACTATCTTCCATTCTCGTAGTAATCACCTTTTGTTCTTTCAATTCATTGTATTTCCAAGTCAATACTAATAAAATCCCATCTTGAGGTTTTATGCCGGCGAACAAGTTGTTCAAGGGCTTTCCTCGTTAAACACCGTGTTCTATTGATCTTGAATTGCTTGCAATCATATTCCATTTTGCCCAAACTATTATTATTTAAGTTGAATTGCGAAATTTGACCAAAACACCTACCCTAAACCAGCCCCTACAACCCTACAAACTTGCTCCCCAATTCTCTCCTCCCTCCTCTCTCTAATTGCCTAATACAACTCATTCTTACCACTCCACACACCACACAACACTCCTTCTCTCCAACTCTCTCAGCCCTAAATTCCCTCTCTACCTCCTTCATAGCCCCACCAAACAACCACCACCAAACCACCAACAAACCACCATAGAACCACCACTACACCACTACGAAAAACACACACAAACTCAAGCAAATCTTCAAGCAATCTCACTCTCAAACTCAAACAAAAACAAAAGCCTTCCCTTGGAATCAAAGGAAGCACACCATCCCCCCTAATCTAGGTAAGTTTACTTCTTGTAAATCATATATTTAAAATATGTAAGTTTTATATGAATTTGTGGGAATCTAGTAAACTAGTGACTAGATCTCCCTTGCTATCTATGTAATCTTGTTTTAGCTCTATGAATAATGATGTTTTATGTATTCTAAATGTTTAAGCTTCTTTCCAAACATGTATATATATGTTTTATGTTCATTTTGGTGTTAATTTTATGGTCTAAATCTCAAATCCATGCATGATATGGCCTATACACTCAACATGTATATAATCTGTCCTCTTTTCGTTTTCCTCATGTATATTCGTGTTTAGATTTAGCTTCTGATGAAATATACTCTTTTGATAATTATGTTAACATGTAGATATACGCCCATAAGAAGTTTCATGCTCATTTCATGCCATTTGAATGAGTTTACATAAATGTTTTCATAGCTTTTACAAGTTTCTAGTAGACTGTAAATCTGTACCTTTCTGTCTTGTTGACCTTTTTATGTATAGCAAACGTGGATTTTGGTCTTAGACCCCAAAAGAGTTTTTGTTCTAGACAAACAGAAGAAAATTAAAATGGAAATATCATATTTTTCCCATAAGTATAAACTTGTATTTCTATTTATTGTTTGACCCCTTGATCTGCAGATCTGTGCATGTTCATCTCTGACATGAAAATGTCAGAGATGTTTTGGACAATCAAAACTCATTTTATTTACAAAATGTTTTGGGTAAATAATATTCAATATGTTATATTGAAGTTTCATGTTTTGAGTTTCCTCAAATTCTCATGTTTTAATAGTGTAAATTTCGAATCAAAATGAAATATGTCCTGTTTTACATTTCTGGGCAGATTTTATGTTTTTGTTCTTGGCATGATTAGAGCTGTAAATATTAGTCCATAAATAATGTAAAAAAAATCAAACTTGATCTCTAACATATTGGGAGAATATCCCTAGTTTTGTTTCTGGGTTTGGATTAGTTTTGGACACGTACATCTCTTCACGAACAGAAGGTGGTCCAGAATTGCCATACTAACCCTCGGCGCGGACATTCATTCTTTCAAGGGATTTGTTTCCCTTCTGTATATAATGTATTCATTCCCCCTCCCGTTATATTTTTTCTTTTCTTGACATGTACAAAACCATTTTCGAAAACCGATCGGGAATCCACCCAAGCCGATTCCCGGCCGCGACTTAAATGAACATACATACATTAGGAGACACCATTATACAAACATACATTCTTTTAAAGTTAAGGCATAAAAATCAATCTTTCAAATAAGGCATTAAAATGAAGCGTAGGCGGAAGCATGCTAGAGACCGAAAGGGCGAGTGGAGTGCTGCTTATCACCTTCTCTACTCGTAACTTAGCCCCCGAACCCACTTCAAATCAAACAAAAGGTTTATCTCTATTTTCCTTAATAAAATGAGGTGGCGACTCTCTGCTTTTCAAAAAACCAAAGTAGAGAAACCATTGTGTGAGAAACCGAGTGGATTCAAGCCGCGCTTCGCACGGGCCATTCGAAAGGTTCTCGCACGGGCTCTCACAGTGGCGACTCCGCTGGGGACTTTTCTAAGTGGGCTTAACTCAATTTGCATGCTTCCGCCATTACTTGCCTTACATGTGTGTGTATATATATATATATATATATATATGCTTTAACGTTTGCTCGTTTTGTAGGTACCTTCTCTTTATTCTTTATGTGAAAAAAAAATCAAAAAACAAAAGAAAAATAAAAAAATGTGCTTTTCCTTTCTTTCAAAATTTTCTTTTTTCCTCAAAAATAGATACCTCAGACACAATCACATTTGCGAACTTATACCGTCTCCTGTTACCGTACAAACCCTTGGGGACTTGGAGCTCGAGGATGATGGGGACCTCTTGTTCCGCTGAATTAATATCCGTTGTTGCCTTTCCCGACTCGATGCCGCGTCTCACTGCCGTGGTTGAGAGGTTAGGCCCCCATCCAACTAGCCGTATCAAAAGCCGCATCTGAGACTGTTTTTGAAAAAAATACACGTCCTTGACTTTTATCCAGTTCTTGTCCGAGTCAATTTCCGGTCAATCCTATTTCATTCCCAAAAAAAAAAACAATTTCAAAAAAAAATTATATTCAAAATGGGATGTCGAGGATTGACTCAAAATTGTCGAAGACTCACACATAGACCGTAACGAGAATGGTGGATCCCCGAAAGGGTATAGGCCCTTTGCTAGAGGCTTATGACGGCCATAGGTACAGGTGCAAAACATCGGTCCTATACTCGCGAGAAGGAATCCACTATTCCAGGAATTAATCAAGACAAGGTGTCAAAACTAAGCAATGTGCTTGTCCGGCTTTCTAGGATTTTTGTGTTGTGCTTGCTTTTCAATCTTTCAAAATAAAATCATTTTGCATTCTTTTATTCTTTAAACAATCATTCTTTTGCACATAAAAAATTCCGTCCCCATAAAAACTAAAACATTCTTTTCCTTTCAATCAATCTTGTAGAGGGAGAATCCCGTTCGTTCTCTAGCGTAGTATTCAAGGTCCGTTCTGAGCATCCCTTTGATCAAGATCTACTCCGAGTCTTCCGATCAGTAATGGAAAACAGAGGACAAACATCAGAAAATGTGACTAGGGGCTCGCCCAACTTTGAGCCGGGGGTATGAGATGGAAAAATGGTTAGAAAGGCGCCTAAATGACCACACCAATCGTCTGGTTAGCCTTTTCCAGGGATACCAAGAAGAAATGTTGGACCATGTCTCGACCGTTTTGAGAAACGTAAGCGAGCCAAAGATTTCCAATCTCCGAGCACCCCAGTCCCAGAAAACAAGTTCTGACTCTCGCTCCACCTGTATTGAGAAGGTTGTTACCAGTAATGATGTTCACACCGGGGCTAGCCGAGATGTATTAGAGGGCCGTCGACCAAGCAACTCAAACAGGAGGTTCATTCGCCATGATAGGCACTTTGATGGGTTGTATGCTCCCATGAGTGTAATGCTCCATGACTTAATTGCTCAAGGCCTACTGAAACCCATGAAAGGTTATGTGCCCCCAAATCCGTTGCCAAAAAGTTGGGATGATTCTGTGTATTGTGAATTTCATCAGTCAAAAGGGGCACAGCACGGACAATTGCTTTTCACTCAGGCATGTAATTCAAAACCTTATTGATGAAGGAGTCATCGAGAAGCCCATGCCAGAAATCGTCCCGCCATGTGACGATCATAATGCCTCAAGGCCTGTGACTCCATACTGTGAGACCCCGAAGGCTTACAATCCCGCACCATCTGGCAAGGATAAAGAAAGGAGTTCGGCTCGAAAGGAAGATATGCATCTCGATAAATTTGAGGTCCCGATATCCGATGTTTTCAACAGTCTGGTCTCTCAAGGAATCATGAAACCCATGAAAGGGTATAGGTTACCTAACCCGTTGCCTAGGACTTGGGACCCCTCAAAGCTCTGCACTTACCATCAAGCTTGGGGTCATAATACGGATGCATGTTGTTCTCTCAAGCATGCCCTTCAGAATCTCATCGACAGCAGAGTTATCCCAAAGCCCTCTCCAAAAGCTTCAAGTCCGACGATGGTATCGTAGGGGCTCCTCGATCCCCGAGGAAAGTGTTCCCTTTTTTTGCTACGGTGACCGTAGCCTGCCGACATGAGGATTTGTGACACTTTTTGTGGATGAAACTTCAATGACCCGATGGGATAAATCTCTTTTGCTGTGAATAGGGCACACCGCCCAACTCCAATCCTTATTGTTTTCGGGCCCGTTCTAAAAAATGTGCTCACACTTCCTTTGTCTTCTAAATAAAATTTGCGTGTCATTCTTTTGTACTACTTTTAATTTCTTGTTTGTCTTATAAATAAAAGTTTTCAGTCAATGAATTCGCCTTATAATCAAGTGCTTCTTAATCGCGCATTTTTTTAAAATCACTTTATTAAGAGCTAAATATGAAAACAGACTAATCTTAGACTGCGACTAATTGAGTTGAGAACTACGCCCGCGAAGGCGATCAAAGAAGTCAACAAAGGTGATCAATGGAGTCAACAAAGACGATCAATCATCCGAGACTCCAAAGACAAATCGACGCAGATTTGAGGCGGCTAGTCAAAGGCCAAAAATCGAAAAAAATTTGTTTCCGCAATTGCACACTTTTCTCTAAATAAATGTGTACATTGCAAAATTTTATTTTCCCTTCTTCTTCTCTAAAAAAAATGAGTGCAAAAAAGGAAAGGGTGTGAAAAAAAACGAAAAAAAAAATGAGTGCAAAAAAGGAAAGGGTGTGAAAAAAAAAAATTCGAAAAAAATATGAGTGCAAAAAAGGAGAGGGTGTGAAAAAAAAATCTATTTTGCTTTATTCTTTTACATTACATACGCATCTTACAATCATTTTCGACCCCTTCGAGCGAGCACCATCAACGATGGCAATTGGTGACTCATGCTCTTAGCCGGCCTCTTACACTAAGAGGTTAGAGACCTAAAAGGTGAACGACTTTCAAAGACTCGATCAGAATCAAAAAAATGCAAAGGAGACATGAGACTAATCTACACCAAATGAGATATTGACCTTTTGACCCTGGGCAGACACCATCAATGACGACAACTGGTGTCTTTGTTGGAATACCACATGCTATGCCAACCCCTTACACTGAGGGAGCCATCGGTCAAAGGTCACGCAGCTTCTAATTAGTCTCAAAAGGCGCAACGACGACGATGAGGACCTCTCACCCATGAGGTCAACAGGCGACACTAACTACGAAAATTACTTAATGGTGTTCTCATCTCGAGCCGTCGCGGTCTAATTTGAGTCCAAATGAATTACCTGCTTTTTCTAAAAAGTTGAAACTAATTAGGTTGCATTTGATTTCGAAGTACTTGACCGTTAACGCGAGTTACTAATCTTGAGTCATTGATTTCGAACATGAGCAATTTCCTCGAGTCTAGGGGTTTTCCCCTACCGTCGTCCGTCCGTCAATTCATTCTGTGCAAACACAAATGTCGAAAATCTCACGAGATTTTCCTTTGCTTCCCAAAATACTGGCCTCGTGCCTTCCCCTGTCAATTCCTGAAACTGTCACAGCAAGGAAAGACAAATAAATGAAAGTCTCCAATCTTCAAAGTCTCAAATGAGAAGATACCCTCGAATGAATGAACATAAATCTGGGGCTGCACATTATCAGTCTGGGGCTGCACATCATCGGTCTGGGGCTTACTTCGGAAGAAAGAATCAAACTCACAATGGTCGAGCATGGATCGTTTGGATTCACATATGTGTCAGTTCAAAAGAAATGCCAGGTTTGGGACAACTCCTCAAAGTAGTTTGGTCCCCATCAAAAGAACATGGATCGTAAAGCTTACTTCCCGATAACACTGGGGCCTCTTTGAACCCTGACAGTGAAAAGTCAAACTCTGCAAAAATTCTCGAGAACAGTTAAGTCCTCCACAAGTAGGACATCAGAATAATTTACCAGTAAAAAAACTCGAGATCCGCTCCAAAGTCACATCAAGGGCCTTACTTATGATCACATGGATATACATCAAGTGATAAGGAAAACTCCTCAAAGCAGTTTGGTCCCCAACGAAACGACATCAATCTTGGATGCAACCTTTGGGTTACGCATTGGTCTCCTCGATCTTCAATGGTCAAGGTTCCCGCTCCCGAGTCACATAAATGATCATTGAATGAATAGGACCGCTCTTCTAAACAGTTGAGTCCTTGGCAGTGACGCAGTGAGATACTGGGGCTTCAACGGCCAACATCTAAAGACTTGCCATTGAGACACACTAGTGCTTCCATGATGAAAAAACTGGGGCTTCCGCAATGAAAAACTGGGGCTGATCTAAATGCTACATCCCGAGAGACGTCGTCGAGAAAACTTGACCAAAAGGGTGTCAGGAATTGACCTTTCGAGTACTCACGCTAGGCCTCCAACCTCGACTCTCATTCCTTGTACAAACTCTCAAAAGAAAAATATACACAATTTCCTTCCTTCCTGATTCTCCCTCTTTGCATACATACTTTTCCTTTTCTCATCTTTTTTCAAAGTAAAGATTGAAATGCGAGCATTGCACATCGTGTCTAAAAAAATAAAAAAAAATAAAAAAAGAAATCATCATCATTTAAAGATCATCAAAATCAAAAGCTTTCCAAAGAAAAGAGAACGCGTTCTTTATCTTTCAAATCTTGAATTCTCCTGTTGCACGTGTATGACACTCTCAAGAACATAAATATCACGATATACCTGCATGCTTGTAAAAGTCTTATGCAGGTACTCAAGTCTAATCTCCAAAGCTATGTCGTGCTCGAGCCCCGCAAGAAAAGTATCCGAGATAAGCCTCGAGAAGTCAACTGTGGCTTGCACAACAAAAATCAAAAATCTCATCATACAGCAACTTCAAGATGAAGATTCGAGCCTCTCGCAGACACAAAGACGTGCAACCATCCTTCCGTCATCAGCAACAACGTGCAGCGTATCCTCGAATTTAATTTCATGTTATACGTTTTAAATGCTTAATCTGTCTCGATGGCAAGAATATTGCCTCGTTTTTTTTTAAAAAAAAAAACATTTTCCCAAAAAACAAAATCTTCGATGGCAAGAACATTGCCTCATCTAAAAAAAAATATTTCCCAAAAACCTCGATTGCATGAATATTGATAATCCTCTAAAAACATTCTCCCGAAAACTTCGATGGCAAGAACATTGCCTAGTTCCCCAAAAAAATGTTTTCATAAAAACCTCGATGGCAAGAATATTGCTAATCCTCAAAAAATTCTTTCCCAAAATCCTCGATGGCAAGAAAATCGCCACGTCTTCAAAATCATTTTCCTAAAAACCTCGATGGCAAGAATATTGCTAATCCTCAAAAAATGCTTTCCCAAAATCTTCGATGGCAAGAAAATCGCCACATTTCCAAAATCATTTCCACAAAATACTCGATGGCAAGAAAATCTCCTTGTTTTCAAAAAAAAAAAATAATTTCTCAAAAACTTCGATGGCAAGAACATTGCCCCATTCTCAAAAATTGCTTTCACTAAAACCTCGATGGCAAGAAAATCGACACGTCCTCAAAATTATTTCCCTAAAAAAAAGGAACCTCGATGGCAAGAAAATCGCCCCGCTTTCACAAAAACTTCGATGGTAAGAACATTGCCTCATTTCCAAAAACGTTTTTCCAAAAACCTCGATGGCAAGAACATTGCCCCATCTCTAAAAAAATATCTTCCCAAAAACCTCGATGGCAAGAAGATCGCCTCGTTGTCAAAAATGCTTTCACAAAAACCTTGATGGCAAGAAAATCGCCTCGCTTTCACAAAAACGTCGATGGCAAGAATATTGCCTCATTCTCAAAAAAAAAAAAAAAAAAACTTTCACGAAAACTTCAATTGCAATAACATTGCCTTATCTCCAAAAACCATTTCCCAAAAAAAAAAAATCGATTGCAAGAATATTGCTACCCCTTCGATTGCAAGAATATTGCTACCCCTTCGATTGCAAGAAAATTGCTACCCCCTTAGATTGCAAGAATATTGCTACCCCATCGATTGCAAGAAAATTGCTACCCCATTCGATTGCAAGAATATTGCTCCCCTCAGAACTACGCCCTGACTTGATTCCCGCAAGGGATACGTAGGCAGCTCGAATAGGAGCTCAGTCGCCGATTTCTTCAAAATATCATGTTTTCTTTTCTTTCTTTCTCATCCCCAGCAAAGAGAATTCGTATTCTCAATGCCCCCCCTAGCTCAGAGATATGTGATCTCACCCAAAAGCCATTCCTCCGCTCCATTGCCCCGCTAGAGAAGTTTACTTCTCAATCTTCATTCCCAGCATTAAGCTGAACTACGATTGGTCTGATTCTAGAAAGAGATACGTAGGAAACTTGGAAGTCCAGGTTCGACCATATGCTTGTTTGATTTGCTTGAGTGGAACTACGGAGGCTTGATTCCCGCAAGGGATACGTAGACACCCCGATCTCGCACCCCCTAAAACCTCCCTTTAATCGGTCTAAAGCGCGATAATCGACCTAAACCCCCAGATTTGGCAGTACGGACTACCGTACGCCTTATCGGTGCATCGGATGCAAAAACCGAGTCCGGATTCTTGATCAGGGCTCAAAACCGAGTAAAAAGGTCTATCCTCGAAATTTCGCGTGCCGTGACCCCTCACCGGGTCCCGCACTGCCTAAAATCCCTTTTACTCGTCATCTAATGCATTAAAAATATTATCTATGTTTTCCTTGATTTCTAACTTTTTGTAGGTACACCGGCGTGACCAGAAAAATCAACCGAGCAACTTTCCTGTTGGGCCCACGGGCAACCGGGACGCCGGAGCGCGCACAACGGAGCAGTTGCGGATCGGAAAGCCGGAGCTGGAAAAAACGTGCACCAAGACTTCCTGGACCAGCCCCTTAGTTCCACTTGGCATTTTGTGGTTGGACAAGAGAAATAATTCAAAATTCAAGATTGGGCACCAAGTTTGGGGGTGCACGGCCGTGCTCCTTAAGCCGCACGGCCGTGCAGCCCTGTTTTCCAGCTTTTTGTTTTTCTTCCTAGCCATCATTTCTTGCCATCTTTTTCTTCCTCTTCCTCTTCACTCATCCTACCTCCACCACTCCTTTTACCTACCCTAAACCAGCCCCTACAACCCTACAAACTTGCTCCCCAATTCTCTCCTCCTTCCTCTCTCTAATTGCCTAACACAACTCATTCTTACCACTCCACACACCACACAACACTCCTTCTCTCCAACTCTCTCAGCCCCAAATTCCCTCTCTACCTCCTTCATAGCCCCACCAAACAACCACCAACAAACCACCATAGAACCACCACTACACCACTGCGAAAAACACACACAAACTCAAGCAAATCTTCAAGCAATCTCACTCTCAAACTCAAACAAAAACAAAAGCCTTCCCTTGGAAGCAAAGGAAGCACACCATCCCCCCCTAATCTAGGTAAGTTTACTTGTAAATCATAGATTTAAAATATGTAAGTTTTATATGAATTTGTGGGAATCTAGTCAACTGGTGACTAGATCTCCCTTGCTATCTATGTAATCTTGTTTTAGCTCTATGAATAATGATGTTTAATGTATTCTAAATGTTCAAGCTTCTGTCCAAACATGTATATATATGTTTTATGTTCATTTTGGTGTTAATTTTATGGTCTAAATCTCAAATCCATGCATGATATGGCCTATTCACTCAACATGTATATAATCTGTCCTCTTTTCGTTTTCCTCATGTATATTCATGTTTAGATTTAGCTTTTGATGAAAGATACTCTTTTGATAATTATGTTAACATGTATATCTACTCCCATAAGAAGTTTCATGCTCATGTCATGCAATTTGAATGAGTTTACATGAATGTTTTCATAGCTTTTACAAGTTTCTAGTAGACTGTAAATCTGTACCTTTCTGTCTTGTTGACCTTTTTATGTATAGCAAACGTGGATTTTGGTCTTAGACCCCAAAAGAGTTTTTGTTCTATACAAATTGAAGAAAATTGACATGTAAATATCATATTTTTCTCATAATTCTAAACTTGTATTTCTATTTATTGTTTGACCCCTTGATCTGCAAATCTGTGCATGTTCATCTCTGACATGCAAATGTCAGAGATGTTTTGGACAATCAAAGATCATTTTATTTACAAACTGTTTTGGGTACATAATATTCAATATATTATATTCAAGTTTAATGTTTTGAGTTTCCTCAAATTCTCATGTTTTAATAGTGTAAATTTCGAATCAAAATGAGATATGTCCTATTTTACATTTCTGGGCAGATTTTAAGTTTGTGTTCTTGGTATGATTAGAGCTGTAAATATTAGTCCATAAATCATGTAAAAAAATCACACTTGATCTATAACATATTGGGAGAATATCCCAAGTTTTGTTTCTGGGTTTAGATTAGGTTTGGATAGGTATATCTCTTCACGAACAGAAGGTGGTCCAAAATTGCCATACAAACCCTCGGCGCGGACATTCATTCTTTCAAGGGATCTGTTTCCCTTCTGTATATATGTATATAATGTATTCATTCCCCCTCCCGTTATATTTTTTCTTTTCTTGACATGTACAAAACCATTTTTGAAAACCGATCGGGAATCCACCCAAGCCGATTCCCGGCCGCGACTTAAATGAACATACCTAGATTAGGAGACACCATTATACAAACACACATTCTTTTAAAGTTAAGGCATAAAAATCAATCTTTCAAATAAGGCATTAAAAATGAAGCGTAGGCGGAAGCATGCTAGAGACCGAAAGGGCGAGTGGAGTGCTGCTTATCACCTTCTCTACTCGTAACTTAGCCCCCGAACCCACTTCAAATCAAACAAAAGGTTTTATCTCTATTTTCCTTAATAAAATGAGGTGGCGACTCTCTTCTTTTCAAAAAACCAAAGAAGAGAAACCATTGTGTGAGAAACCGAGCGGATTCAAGCCGCGCTTCGCACGGGCCATTCAAAAGGTTCGCGCACGGGCTCTCACAGTTACCGACAAAAAACTTGACAAAGATTTAAAAGGTAAAAAGGTTGATCAAACTCTCTACCGAGGTATGATTGGCTCACTCCTTTATCTCACTGCTAGTAGGCCTGATATTATGTTTAGTGTATGTGTTTGCGCTCGCTATCAATCTGACCCTAGAGAAGCGCACTTGATTGCTGTGAAACGTATTATAAGATATCTCTCCGGCACTGTTAACCTTGGACTTTGGTACACCAAAGATTCGAATTTTAAACTTGTAGGTTATTCAGATACGGATTATGTAGCATGCACAATTGACAGGAAAAGCACAAGTGACACTTGTCATTTCCTTGGATATCGACTCGTGTCATGGGCTAGCAAGAAACAAGCTTCAGTTTCTGTCTCAACTACGGAAGCAGAATATATCGCTGCTGGAAGTTGTTGCTGTCAGATTCTATGGATGAAGCAGCAATTGGTGGACTACGA
Source organism: Campanula takesimana (assembly GCA_026119855.1). NCBI lineage: Eukaryota > Viridiplantae > Streptophyta > Magnoliopsida > Asterales > Campanulaceae > Campanula > Campanula takesimana. The sequence continues at coordinate 279,793 of JAOWBW010000594.1, forward strand.
TATCATTGAAGAAAATTGTCCCATCTACTGTGACAATATACATCAACAATTGTAGTTTCTGAAAATTCTGTCATGCACTCCAAGACAAAGCACATAGACATCAAGTACCACTTCCTCAAAGACCACGTGAAAAAAGGCAACATTCATTTGGAACACATGAGAACCGACTTTCAAATCACCGACATTCTTATGAAAGCACTTGATGCGAAACGGTTCATATTTTTTAGAGGATAAATGGGTATGCTTGAACTTAACTAGTCCATACAGTTTTGTTACTACAAATTATTTATTGTCTTGATTAAGTTGTACCTCAATTAAAGATCATTTTCAATGTTTTAAAGAAACTTTGTACTATGCGCCCTCACCCATAGCGCGCCTAGTTGCTCTACGCGCCTCCTCATTCCTGCGCGCCCATGAGCATCATGCACCTCACTCGTGCAGAATTTAATGATACGGCTCAATCAATGCTTCTCTTTTAATATTTCAATGATTGAACGTATTTAATTTTTACAAGTACCAGGTATGTTTGTTCTTATTTATTATGTAGAATCTTTGTCCTTTTCAAAGACATTCTATAATTGCTCAAGGGTACTTGTGCAATTAATTTTTCCCTCGTTTTCCGTTTTTCAAAAAATTTATTTTCTGGGGATTTATTTCTTGCACCCCAAACTTACACCAAAACAGATGTTTTTAGTGTTTGTGCAAAAATTAGTCAAAATTGTTCATACACTTATGAGGAAAGTGGAGCAGTTTTCTGCACATTTGGTGCCACTTCACCGTACTTTTATGACACCCTCATTAAATTTGTGTCATTTCAACTTCCCTTCACCCCATAACTTTCCTTTCCACCTTCCCACTTCCCCACATTCTCCTAAAAGCCCTAACCCTATACAAGTTGACATTCAACCTTCATTTCCTCTTTAGTGCTCCAAAACCCCTATCTCTCTCTCTGACTTCTCTCTATATATCTCCTCTATCTTTCCTCTTTCTCTCTTACTCTCTCTGTCCCTCCTAGAAATCTCTCTCCAGTCGACTCTCTCTCTCTCTACTCCATATTTTCTTCTTTTCTTCTCCATTTCTACTTAAATTTGCATATATGGGTCCTAAACATGCTACAACATCAAAATCCAAAGGCCCAAAAGACGAAATGGTATGATTTCTTGAACCTTAATCTCTTAATTTCTGCACACAAAAAAAAAAAAATCGTCACTGTGTGTTCACGTCTTTTCTTAAAAAAATCGAAAACCCTCCCTTTTCGATTAATCTTGTTTCGGTTATCCGTTTGTGAAATCGTTTGTTGGGTTGTGTTCGTATCGTAATTTCGAATCTTTATAACCTAACTTTTCAACGATCAATGTCTTATCATTTGCGAATCTGAAGATTATTTGATTTTCTACTTTTCGGAATTTTGGATCTTTGAATCCATTTTCTGGGTTCGTTGTTAATTTGTTCTGGTTTTGGTTTGCATATCTGGAATCCTTGTGTTCATGCGGTCATTTTGACATATTATTTGTTTGATTTGGTGAAGTTTCATGTTTTATTTGTTCTTGAGTGTTCTTGGTGTTCTTCGTGTTCTTCATTTTTTCATAACTTGGGTTCTTTGATTTTCAAAACTCGTTTTTTGAAAACTTCCTTGTTTGATCCATTTTTATTTCGTTATTATGCTTTGCATGTGTTTGTGTTGTTATTGCGTTTTTATGCCAAGTAAAGATTAAATGTTTAGAAATGCGCCTAAGTATGCTTCTATGCGCCTACATTGATTATGCGCCTCATGTCATTCTGTGCCTCAATGGTTTATGCGCCTAACACTTGTATGCGCCTTTTGCAAATACAATTGTTATGCGCCTCTACCTTTCATGTGCCTATGCCATTTTGCGCCTAAGTAATCTATGCGCCTAAATTCATACTTAGTCATTTTTATCTATGTTTAATTTTTCCTTAGTATTTACATAGAACCATATCTATGCACCTAGTAAATCTATGCGCCTATATTTTCTATACGCCTCTATTTACTTTGCTCATTGTTATGTTTCTATGCGCCTCATTCACTCCTAACATCAACAAATGTTTGTTTGTGCAGGATCCAGCTAATTTTAAACCCGATGAAACTTTCAACATTTCTGAGTTAGCTGCTTAGCCAATGGGGATTGACATCATGGACTACATCAGAACTGCAGGTCTTCTGCCACTGTATACAATGGATCAACCCTTCTATGCACCCCTTCTAGTTGACGAGTTCTTTTCTTCAGCTAAAATAGTGGAGATTGCGTCTGAAGTTGATGGGCACACACGCTACAGACTTCATGCCACTGTTCATGATGTGCCAGTCATCATTTCCTATGGCACAATCAGGAACGTACTTGAGTTTCCTACCACAGGACCTTAGAGTATTACAGGGCGCACGATGGTTTACACGCAGGCCGCACAGAACTTGATGGCGCAAATCTTCTTGAATGTTCCCACTCTTCAAAATAACATCAAGTCGGTGGAAATTAGAGATGATGGAGATTCGTTAACTCACATCGCGCATTTTATGGATACCTCCATAGTGTTCAAGACAGGAAATGTGAACAGATTTACTGTGGAACAATGGGAGTATACGGCGGCGATAATGGGTCGATCTAAACTCAACTGGCCTCAAGTATTGATAAAAACACTGATGGAGCAGATTGAGAAGTACAATAGGAGTAAGAATAAAGGAAAGACTAAATTCAAGACTCATTGCCGTATTTTGACGAAAATTTTTCTCACTTACCCAAACTTGGCGCGATTCCTCAATGCCAATGATGATCATAAATCAGATGAGGTGCCAATTTTTGGTAAAGACAATTTGGTTCTGAAGAGGCGCAGAAAGCGCATTGCAAAGCGCGCACCAAGAGTTCGTGGTGAAGCGTTAGTTGATGAAGCCACTGAATCTGATGAGGCAGAGGCAGATGGCGCAGAAGAAGGCGCAGAACCTGTGATTGGCGTAGAAACTGACGCACAACCTAGCACAGTTTCTGGAACAGAAGGTGATAGAGGAAAAGGGATTGCTGATGAAGAAGGCCTGAATGAGGTTAGAAGGGCTGAGTTACGAAGGGTTCAATATGGACATGCGCCCCGTGATTTATCGGGTGGAACCGTTGATTTTATTGAATGTGGGGGCAGTCCACCGAAGAGCCCCAAAACGGACAAGGATGCTGATAAGGATTTAAAGCGTGGTCAGGAAGCCAGCAGGATTGAAGCACAGAGGAAGAGGGATGAAGACTATCAAATGAAACAGGCTGCTGCCTTGGCTAAAAAAAAGAGGCAAAAAGGCACAAGTTCATGCGCTGATGTACGCGCGCCTACCCCTTCTGTGCCTCTCTGTAGATACCCCGGGAAACCACAACTTGGCTAGAGCGGTGAATTATCCTAGGATGTCTAACTTGTTTTAGATTGTTTAGAGTCGCCACCTATGTTTTTAAAGGAACATAAGAAAAACCTAGAAACAGCCTAATTTATGTACAAAACCAGAGATTCGGGAGAGAAGGGTTCGGGGGTTAGGTGACGGAGTGGGAAGTACTTAAACACCCACTCCGCCCCGCTTACGCGGGTCTTGCTACTATTGGTGTTCTAATATTTACATGTCCTTCAATTAATTAAATAGAAATGTGCTAACAATTGTGATGAGAAGAAAAGGGGAAATAAAATAGAATTGTTTTATTTATTTAATGATAAAGATTACATATAACAAGTAATGTTAAAGAATTACATTAAGAGATGAAGAGAAATTAACATGGTGAATTAAAGTTAAGATTAAAATGTAGGGAGATAACCTTAACTAACTTCAATATGTGAAGTAGTCATGTTGGTCATGTCCCATTAATGGGGATTGCATACATCAAGAAGAAGAAAACAAAGGAAGAAAATGGAGTTGTACCTTGAGAAAGAGGACTTGGAACCTTGACTTGAAAGTGTTATTGTTGTAATGAAATTGTTGTAAAACAATTTGTGTAGAGTCTTGTTACTAAGAACTCTTGTTGGGAGAATTTGTGTATAATGTAGTTGGTGAATCAAGGTTGGAGTCCCTTTCTAAGGTAGAAGATGATGGTTTTTATAGGTAAAAAAGAGAGGGAAATGATGGAGGGAAATTGGTCATCCATGTGAAATGGAATGAGCCAATCACAAATAAGATAAATGAATAAAAGAAAAATAAAACAAATAAAAGAAATCAAATAATAAATGAAAGAAATATTAGTTTTTGGGAAAAGGCTTAGAATTTGGGATTGGGAGTTAATGAGAAAAGGGGGGATGAATGTGGATGTAAAAAGATGGTTTTTGTGATCAAGAAAAGATGTTTGTAAATAAGAAAAGGGAGGGAAATAAGGTGCAATCCGTTACTGCCAAAGACTGAAGCGCGCGGGTCCGGCTTTTGGGGCGGGACGCGCACGCGGCTCTCTGGCAGTGCCGGAAGCGCCTGCGGGTGAAAAATGACAGAATGACAGAATGACCCTAAAAGTTAACTCTGTTATGCAGTTTAGTCCAAAACTAACGGAATCAGTTAGGAACTTAACCGAAGTAACAGAAATCAACAAAAATAAGTTAAATAAAAATACTTTGTATGCAATCGGGGTGAGAGGTCCAAGGCGGGGTGTCTACAGAGCCTCTCGGCGACGTGGATTGCGAAGCAAAACGCGTCGACGAAAGAAAGACAACCGCCGAGGACATCGACACGAGAAAACAAAGACTCGATAAAGCAGGAATTTGAAATTACAAAGGATAGAAATGCGCTCCCTGTGTGAGCGACTTTTGCTGATGGAAGAGGTATGGTGATTTTAGTGGTTCACCATGGAACAAAATTGGTGCTCTGTGCGGCACCTGGTGCTCTGTGCGGCACTTGTTGATTCTGGTGCGCGGTGCGGCATATTCTGATGCGCTGTGCGGCACTTGTTGATTCTGGTGCGCGGTGCGGCATATTCTGATGCGCTGTGCGGCACTTGTTGATTCTGGTGCGCGGTGCGGCATATTCTGATGCGCTGTGCGGCACTTGTTGATTCTGGTGCGCGGTGCGGCATATTCTGATGCGCTGTGCGGCACTTGTTGAATCTGGTGCGCGGTGCGGCATATTCTGATGCGCTGTGCGGCACTTGGTGATTCTGGTGCGCGGTGCGGCATATTCTGATGCGCTGTGCGGCACTTGTTGATTCTGGTGCTTTGTGCGGCGCCTGTTGCTCTGTCCGGCACCTGTTATGTGTATGCTTTGCAGATATACGTGCTTGTGTGAGATGTGAAATAGGAATTGCGATAGAAAATTGTGATTGTGGTGTGATATGATCTTGAAAGCACCTTTGTAATGAGAGAGAAGTAAGAATGTAGAAAGTGATCTTGTGTGCGGTGTGATTTTGAGGAAAGCATTGGATGTATTCATACCTTCACTTACCATTGCCGCTTGAGTGGAGATGGATTCTTGATGTCCGCGGAGGATGATTTGATGGAGAATGTCCATTCTTTAGATGTTGATGCGAGAATGCCCTTGATGTTGGGTTGGCGAGATGGTATTCTGGATGATGGGTTGGTCGTGCCAAAAGGCTGCCTACGTATCCCTTTAAGAGAATCAGACCAGCGTAGTTCAAGGATGATGAAGAACGCTGGAGGAGAGGCTAGGAGCAAAGCAAAATAAAGCACATAATTTTGCACATAGAAGGAGAAAAAGAAAGAAAAAATCTTTTTTTTTTTTTTTTTTTTTTTTTAAAGATTAGAAAGGAAAGAATATGCACACATGTGAGGAAAAGAGATTTTTTTTTTTTTTTTTTTAGGTTCGTGGGTGAACCATTTTAGCCATTGTGTGTTTGTAAAGCCAACCCAAGATCAAGTCATGCTCAGTCGAAGTCTGGATTGCCTCGCTTGAATTCTGTTGTCGCTGGTGTGCCCAACGAAGATTGATGTCTAGCCCCAAGAGATTTTTCGGTTATGGGGCTTCAAAAAGGCTTTTGATGCCGAGATGAGGGGTTGCTGATTGTAAAGCCCCTAGAATGCCTTTGATGCCAAATTTTGAGGGACTTGCATAGCTCCAAGATAAATCAGCTCTTGGCCCATTCGAGTAAATCGCCCTTTGTTGTTGTAGTGAGCAAGCCCCAAGAGGAGATCGTTGATGCCAAGCTTCGAGAGATTGTAAAGCCCCAAGTGTCGTGGGCTTGTAGATGGCGGGATGTGAAGACCTTTCATTGTAAGCCCCAAATTACCTCGTGATTGGCTCGGCATTGAGAACGGATGTACCGTTTGGTAGAATTCTTGATAGAGATCTCCTTCTTGCTCTTTCTGGGGAGATGAATGGCCTCATTGTGGTCGATACCCAAATGGCTGAGGGCTTATGTCAAAGGATGCAGTAATGTCTTGCGGTGCCGTCGAGGTCGCGGAGGATAAGGTCTTGGCGTGATAAAGTCTCAAATGAGTATGCTCGCTTGACTCTTCTTGAGTTGAACTAATGACGGATCTTCGGATGCAACTAGTGCTGTGGCCCAACTTTATCTGAGCTGCACCTTGTGCTTTTGATCTTGGAGAAGGGGGTGCTGAATTGCAGAAACATTGGGATTGGCCGTGGCATTTCCCGCTATAACCCTGTTTTGATTAGAGTTTAGCATATTGAATCTTTTTCCTTTTCTCTAAGACTTCCTTCAAAATCTCGCTGTGAGTTCTAACAAAAATCATCAACTTCATTCATAACATCGGAGTGTTCATTTAAAACCAAGAGGCCTTTGACTTGAAGTGTTGAGAGACCCTTTGAAGCTTGATTGTTCTCATGGAGCCATAAGACTACTCCACATTGCACTTGCTCGAGTATTGTTGCCCAAAAGACTGTCGGTCGCGAAGCCCTAATACTGCCCTTTGCTTGAATTACTGTAATGCCGTAACCCAAAAGATTGTAGATTGCGAAGCCCGTTGAGACCTTCGGTGCCGAATTGAGGAAGCTTCCAATGTTGCACATGACTTTGCTGGGGATACCGCTGGGGAGTTAATTGCTCTTTGCCGAGGGAGCCTTTAAGACTTGACCGTAGCCCTTAGAGTGCCATAATTGATTGCGAGAAAGGTCCATCCTTTATTGGGGGAACGAGCATGGGCACACGTGACAAGAGGGCGTTTTTGACATCCCTTTTTGAGAGACTTTGAGGATAGTCTCACACATCTTTTTTTTTCGAGCATAGCCTCAAGGGCGTATTGATTGTCAAGTGAAGCAAAAGAAGTCCTTGTTCTTGAGTCACATAGCCCCTAGGGCGTCACCATTTGTTGAGTAAAGCAAGAGTGTGAGGGAATAAACATGAGAAGATATGGCAAGAGCTACTCCATTTCTCGGGAGCCTTTCGGCGTACATTAGAAGCACATACTTGAAGAAGCTTTGAAAACTGAGACACATGTTGTTGCTATTTGTTGCCCAAGCCAATTGACTAGCTAGGGATTATTTGTGCAACCTCGTGCCCTTTTATGATAGGCTCGTTCTCGGATGGGTCTTGGCTACCACGGGCCTTCTTTTCATGAACCCAAAAATGCACACTGCTGGAGAGTGATGCCGATAACCCAAGACAACCTTTGACGGTGCTATATCTTGTCGAGCCTTTTGCAATCCCAAAGTTGACTCGGTGGGGAATTGACTTGCTGAGGAGATTCAATGTAGAACTTGTCTTCTTTAGAGGCCGGGGATCTCCATTTCTCTTTCCCTTCTCTCTCTCACTCTCTCTTTTTTTTTATGACGCACCCTGTTTTTTGCCTAGACCGCCCTTTCGGGTTTTCAATCTAGCGGGCATCTCTTTTGCGTCTTCATTTTTGACTCGATTAATGAGGAAGTGTGCATTGACTCTAGCTGAGGATGAGAGACATGTGATTTTGCGATGAAAACCTTTTGTCACTAAAGATGAGTGACATTGACTCGACTAGGGATGTGTCCCTAGTATTGACATGTATTTTTTTTTTTATTGAATTGAATGACTCACGAAGGAAAGTGAGTCATTAAGAGAGAAGAGAAGGAAAGCCCCAATTTGATTGCAAGGAATTGTGAGTATGCAGAAAGAATAGAAGTCCCTAGACTCGACAAGGAGCGCGAAATGATTTCAAATCTAAGAAAGTTGTTCAATCTTTTGGTGATTAATTCGTTGGCAAATGAATCGTACAAAGATGTCTTGACAAGTTCGAGGTGAAGGCCGATCACCATAACGCGCTAGGGCTAAACATATCTTCTTTCTTGCATGAGACCGGACCCGCAGGTTGCCTACGTTCCTCCAGTGTAGAGGCTCAGGTCACCGTAGTTCTTGTGGATTCTCCATTCTTCGTGATGGAATTGTTGCTTCGTAGCTTCGTCATTTGTTGGTGGATGATGATGTTGATCTTCTTTGATTGAGGGGATTTTTTTTTTTTTTTTTTTTTTTTTTTGTGCTCTAACTTTTGCCTAGGTTGATTTGATGATTTCAACCTAGCGAGCTTTTTTTTTTTTTTTTTTTTTTTTTTAATCCCCTTTTGAAACATTGCTTGATTTTTCTCCATGGTTGTTGCTTCACCTTTGATGTCTTGGCTTTGTCTTCGTCGTTGATGATGTTGCCTTCGTCACAATGTTTAGCCCCTAGGCGTTCAAGTGATGCCTTCATTCCAAAACTCGTTTAGACATCTTTTCATCATTTTGCCAAGAATTAGATTGAACAACTTGGAAGAGTGTATAAGGACAATAACGACTTTTATTTGATAAGAAGACTCGACACTTAACATGGGACGAGAGAAAACATTAATGCACACAAAAGAGGACTTTTGACTCTTTTTTTTTTTTTTTTTTATTCCTACTACTGGGTAGAGAAAGAGAAACGGAGATTGTTGTTGTAGTCCCATTGTCGTTGTAGTCTCCTTGTGGCATGATTTCTTGTAGAAGCCCCATTTCGAAACCAAATCATTCTTCTTTGATGAGTTCTTGCATGTTGGCACTCTCTAAAGGTTGCTCTTCACCCACAGTAAATTCGCCGTTTTCGAACAAATCTTGGATGATGTTTCAGAGAAGGAAGCACCCTTCGGTAGTATGGTCACTATGCTTGTGGTAGCCGCACCATTCACCATGTGCATGATTCTTCGGTATCGTCTTCGGCTTGTACCCCTCTAAAGGCTTGACCTTTCCACTTGCCACCAAAGTTTCAAATGCTTCGGCTTGGGTTACTCCTAGGAGAGGAGTGAAAACTCGGTTGTTGGCGGTACCTTTGTAGCTTTTGAGGGACGGGCCACTTGAGCATGCTTTACCCTTAAACTTTGCTTTGCCGTCGGTGAGCTCTTGCAAACGGGCTTTGAGTTCGGAAACCTCTTCCTCGTGAATTCTACTTTCATAATCAAGACGAGCCTTGAGTTCGGAAACCTCTTCTTTGTGAATCCTCTTGTCGATATCGAAACGGGCTTGCCACAAATTGTCTTTACGGCGGGCATCCTCGACAATCCTATCCATTTGTTCCCCCATTGATTTCATTATGTTGAGTAACCCTTCGTTGGACACGAAATCATTTCCACCGTTGTTGTTGTTGCTGTTGGAAGCCATTGGACCTATTGGAAGAGCACGGTTGATCTTAGATTGGCCCCACAAACACCTTTTGGATAAAATGAATTAACCCACAAACAAAGAAAAAGACTCAACCACATAAGGAAAAATGACTCTTTTTTTTTTTTTTATTATTTTTTTTATTTACAAAGTCGGAAGGACGTGGTCCTTTTTGGGGTTTCTAGGAAAATAGTGGAATCGTCACACTAGTATATAGACCATCTCGCGGTCCCATATACTCATCGGATTCCACCACGCTTGTGAATCCTACATGTGTCGGGATTAAACTAAATTAATGTAGTAAATCATACATGCGGGGACGGATTTTTATTTTCGTCCAAAATAACCACTTTTGGGGACGGAGTTTTATTTCGTCCATTGCAACAAGTTGGCATGTATGATTTGAAGACATTAGTTTAGGGAAATCTCGGCACATGAAAAACCGACTTGGTCACGGAGTGTTAGACCCTAGACTAGAATTGTGTGGTTTGTGCTTGGCTTGAATATGAGGCTTAAAGGTCACCCCCGGCATGTAGTCATGAACTACGCCACGGGATGAGGTTTACCGCTTCGAAAGAGCCAAGGTCGAGTGGAGCTTGAAACTTTCTAGGACGGGCCTCGACGGGTTTGGGGTTGGACTTGTGCGACTCGATAGTGAGCAGTTGATAGGAATATGTGCATGTAGTGTGAGGTCTAACATGTGACAAAACATTTTTTTTTTTTTTCAAAGGAAATAAAAAAAAAAAACAAATAAGCACGTAATTTACAACTTTCGAATCACCCGTGTGACCGATAAAAATAAACAGAAAGTAAAAGAAATTGTATGCAGGCCCGGTGCCCACACACTGCCATTCTGTTTTGTTTCTGTGCACTGTTCTGTTCCGGGAATGCGCCCAGAAGCGCGCGCATTGGGTTGCCTATGCGGAAGGCGCGCGCGTGAGAGGAAGAAGGGCAGAGGCGCCTGCTTCTGGGTGAGAACCTGCAAATCAGTGGGTTCAAGGGATTGCCTTGACCCTTAATTAAGAAAACTTTCCCCTGCAGTAATTGTTAGCACATAAATATGGAATTGAAGGACAAGAAAGGAGGCGGGCGATTCTGGTAATTGGGGTCGGACGCGCGCGCTTTAGGCCAAGAAGGCCAGAGGCGCGCGCTTCCCACTCTTTTTACCAGAATGCCCAGAAAACAGTAATAAGAACACCAAAAGTTAAGAACGCAAGTTTAACCCTCTATCATTCCCCAGCAGAGTCGCCACTGTAGATACCCCGGAAAACCACAACTTGGCTAGAGCGGTGAATTATCCTAGGATGTCTAACTTGTTTTAGATTGTTTAGAGTCGCCACCTATGTTTTTAAAGGAACATAAGAAAAACCTAGAAATAGCCTAATTTATGTACAAAACCAGAGATTCGGGAGAGAAGGGTTCGGGGGTTAGGTGACGGAGTGGGAAGTACTTAAACACCCACTCCACCCCGCTTACGCGGGTCTTGCTACTATTGGTGTTCTAATATTTACATGTCCTTCAATTAATTAAATAGAAATGTGCTAACAATTGTGATGAGAAGAAAAGGGGAAATAAAGGGGAAATAAAATAGAATTGTTTTATTTATTTAATGATAAAGATTACATATAACAAGTAATGTTAAAGAATTACATTAAGAGATGAAGAGAAATTAACATGGTGAATTAAAGTTAAGATTAAGATGTAGGGAGATAACCTTAACTAACTTCAATATGTGAAGTAGTCATGTTGGTCATGTCCCATTAATGGGGATTGCATACATCAAGAAGAAAAAAACAAAGGAAGAAAATGGAGTTGTACCTTGAGAAAGAGGACTTCGAACCTTGACTTGAAAGTGTTATTGTTGTAATGAAATTGTTGTAAAACAATTTGTGTAGAGTCTTGTTACTAAGAACTCTTGTTGGGAGAATTTGTGTATAATGTAGTTGGTGAATCAAGGTTGGAGTCCCTTTCTAAGGTAGAAGATGATGGTTTTTATAGGTAAAAAGGAGAGGGAAATTGGTCATCCATGTGAAATGGAATGAGACAATCACAAATAAGATAAATGAATAAAAGAAAAATAAAACAAATAAAAGAAATCAAATAATAAATGAAAGAAATATTAGTTTTTGGGAAAAGGCTTAGAATTTGGGATTGGGAGTTAATGAGAAAAGCGGGGATGAATGTGGATGTAAAAAGATGGTTTTTGTGATCAAGAAAAGATGTTTGTAAATAAGAAAAGGGAGGGAAATAAGGTGCAATCCATTACTGCCAAAGAGGGAAGCGTGCGGGTCCGGCTTTTGGGGCGGGATGCGCGCGCGGCTCACTGGCAGTGCCGGAAGCGCCCGCGGGTGAAAAATGACAGAATGACAGAATGACCCTAAAAGTTAACTCTGTTATGCAGTTTAGTCCAAAACTAACGGAATCAGTTAGGAACTTAACCGAAGTAACAGAAATCAACAAAAATAAGTTAAATAAAAATACTTTGTATGCAATCGGGGTGAGAGGTCCAAGGCGGGGTGTCTACACTCTCCCTCCTCGTGCGCCTCCCTCCATAACAGCACCAACATCTGCAGCAACGAAGGCATCAATTGCGCCTCGTCCATTTCTCAAACCTTCTACTCCTGCGCCAACACCAACTCCTACTCCAACTCCGGTCCAACTCACTCATCAACAACAACAAGTTAGAGATAGGTTATCTAGTGAACTTTTTGGTGATCTAGGGGAAGATCAAGTTCAGGGGGAGCCAGAGCCTCTTAAAAGGCGCAAAACAGTTCCTGCACCCCCAGCTCCTGTGCCTCCTCCTCCTACTTTAGTTCCCACTACTTCATTTGACTCCCTGACCAGACATATGCTTGCAGATGCATTTGGTGAGTCAAGTGCTGAATATACACCAACTTATCCCCCGCGCACAACTGTTCCATCACCTGCCAGGCGCACTCCTCCTGCACCAACCACTTTGGTTATTTCACTCCTCCAGAAACTTCAGCAAGGCCAAGTTTGTATTGAATCCCAATTAGAACTTCAAGCTTCAATGATTGCGAATCAGGCAGATGAGATTGCTGCCATTAAGTGGGAGATAACGCGCATCAGCGGTGACATCAGGGACAAACACTTCTTGACTCCTCAGCAATGGAATGATGCGATAGATCAGATGAATAGTTTGTTTCAAGCCACTCTCACATCTATCCATGAGAAAATTGATGGAGGCATTAAACTCAACGACAGCCAAGTATTTCTTGATGCTATAAAAGAGGTAGAGTCTGGCATTGCTTCAGACATCAGAAAACTATTCGAGATAGTGGCTGGGGATAGTCAGAAATTGTTAAGTGTAGTTGACAAATTGAAAGAAGTTAAGGATGAGCTTGAAATCCTGGGAGTAACTGCTTATGGTGCAGTACCTAAGGCGTCTGTTACTACAGCACCTACCATGAGCGCAGACTCTGGCGTGCCGGTTGACTTCAGTTCCTTACTTTAAAAGTTAGATATTTGCCTTAGTTTCATCTTTCACTCACTTTGAGCCAAAATAATTAAGAGTGTGTGTTGCGCCCCCTTTATAATCTTTACGCCTATTTTTACATTACCAAATTCCACTGTGCATTTCACTCACTCACTTAGGCGCATTTCATAATGCTTATCTGATAAAGTGTGCATTTGCAATTGAGTTTTTCAAGGGTACGAAAAGAATTTCAAAACATCTATTCACCCCCCCTCAAGCTATTTTTATACCTTTATTGCCCCTTTGGGACCAACAGAGAACGTACGACATTATGCAGTTTGGGATGGATAATCATAAATGGAGAACGTATGACATTACCCAGTTCGGGATGGATAATCATACATGGAAAACGTACAACATTGCGCAGTTCGGGATAGATAATCATAAATGGAGAACGTACGACATTACGCAGTTCGTGATGGATAATTATAAATGGATAACGTACTACATTACGCAGTTCGGGATGGATAATCATAAATGGAGAATGTACGACATTACGCAGTTCGGGATGGATAATCATAAATGGAGAACGTACGACATTACGCGGTTCAGGATGGATAATCATAAATGGAGAACGTACGACATTACGCAGTTCGGGATGGATAATCATAAATGGAGAACGTACGACATTACGCAGTTCGGGATGGATAATCATAAATGGAGAACGTATGACATTACGCAGTTCAGGATGGATAATCATAAATGGAGAACGCACGACATTATGCAGTTTGGGATGGAAAATCATAAATGGAGAACGTACGACATTGCACAGTTCGGGATGGATAATCATAAATGGAGAACGTACGACATAACGCAGTTCGGGATGGATAATCATAAATTGAGAACGTACGACATTACGCAGTTTGGGAGAGATAATCATAAATGGGGAACGTACGATATTACGCAGTTCGGGATGGATAATCATAAATGGAGGCGAGATCTACATTTTCTCAAACCGAAATTGCTTTTGAGGTGAGATCTAAATTTTCTCGAACCGAAATTGATTTGGAGGGAGTGCACCAGGACAGTATAATTGCCCAATAACAAAGGCTACACATTATGATGGGTCGCTAAGAGATAGCATTTCTCAAGGCAAGAAGCATAGTTGCAAGTAAAATTAGCAGACATATAACATGTGTATATATCAAGGCTACGCTGCATTCTGAGATGTGCCCAGATTCTCCTGCTTTTGATTTGTGGTGTGATGAGATTTTTGTGTTTCACTACACAGTAAACCATTGCTTTGGGTAATCCTTCGACACTGTGTTGAGTGCTGCAACTTCATTTTGGATCCCTGTTCCTCCTAAAAGGGCTTTTGATTATCTCACAGTCAGGCTTCCCTACTTTTGGAGTTGTTGTGTGATGAGATTTTTGTGCTTCACTGCATAGTGAGCCATTGCTTTGGGTGATCCTTTGGCGTTGTGTTGAGCTCTGCAACCTCATTTTGGATCCTTGTTCCACCTAATAGGGTTTTTGATTATCTCACAGTCAGGCTTGCTTGCTTTTGGAGTTGTTGTGTGATGAGATTTTTGATTATTTGCGATGAGCAATCTCTTTGTCAAGCCAAGATGTGATTTGTTGTGGGAAGCCAGCATTGTACCTACATAAGATTTTTTTGCAGGTATATGGTCGTGCCTGAAGATTCAAGCTGCCTACTTATCTCTTTCGAGAATCAGACCTAACGTAGTTCGAGTTTGGCAAATTGAACTGATTTTGCTGAAAAGGCATTGGGAAATCATATGCCTGAGCATTGATGTTGATGAAGAACTTTCTTGTGAGGATCATGATGTGGCAGGGTGTGTGATATGTACCTGCAAGAAATTTTCACGAGGAAGCAGGATATATCTTGACATTGATGTGCTCGAATGTGTCATTCATGTGCAACAAAAGTGTGATACACATACATTGATTGAAATCTTTAAGATAAAGAGATTGAAAGAAAGATTGAGATAAGAACACACACTCTTTTCATTTTGCAACCATTTGCCTTTGATGGATGAAAGTCAAATTTCACTTTTTGCATGATGATTTTTTATTTTTATTTATTTATTATTATTGTTTTGATTGATTTTTTTTTTACGTATGTGCATTTCTTGCATTTCAAACTTCGCTTATTATCAATTAATGAGTGAAAGAAAGAATTATGAATGAATAGAGGGAGAATCATGAATGAAATGTATTGCGCACTTTATTGTGAATTTTGCATTTTTGCGAAAATGAGGAATATGGAGATGTCTATGGTGAAACAGAGTCAAAATCCTAGTGCGAGCAATCAAAAGGTCAATTCCGAACACCCATTTGATCAATACTACTTAACGGCATATCTCCGGATGTTATGGTTGAGTCCGCCCCAGTTATCAGCTGAAGAAGCCCCATTTGTTCTTTCTGATATCACCCCGAACATTCTTGCTGCTGAAGCCCCAGTATCTCTCAAGGATCAACCTCAGATGTTGGCTATGGAAGCCCCAGTCATGTTGTAGGACAATCCCTTGAATCTGGCATATGAAGCTCTTGTTGCACTTGTCGTTTGGAGACAACTCCATGCTTTGGCGTTTCAACCTCTAGGGGCTTAACTGTCATTCAGAGTTAATCAAACATTTGATGCTTTGTTGTTGATCATGATTCACGCGTTATGACATTTAATACTATTCCTTTTGGGAATCAACTGTCATTGAGAGTTGTTCTGTGGGACACAATCCTGATATTGCCGAAGAACGAGCTAGGAGCTTTGCGAGCCATACTGTCAATCCGAGATGGCAATGTGTTATGATGATCCACACATTCAGGGACCTAACTGTCTATGAGAGTTATCCCACATCCTTAATGTCCTCGGTCTCGAGAGTTCTTGAAGCTCATGATGCTTCTCAAAAGTTTAGTCCTTGCAATTTCTGAGTCCTTCTGAAGGATCAACTATCAATGAGAGTTATCCTGTACCCTAGCATTTTGCCACCTGAATTTTTGTGTTTCCCAGAGCAAACCATTCTCAACAGATCATATTGTCATGAAGCCACATAATTGCTTTCAAAGAAAAACCAAGATTCTGATTGTTGGGTTTCGTAGATACATGCGCAGCGGAAATTAGCATTTAAAATTTTGAAACCCAAAGCCATGGAACCGTTCATATGATTAAATCAAATACAACATAAGAATAAAGGAATAAACTAACCCTTGATGGCTATCAAATTCTCTTGGTCTTTGGTGGAGGTTTGAAGACTTGATCACGATCACAAAGCTTGAACACGAACTTTGAAGATGATGATTTTCACCCTCTAGCGGTATCCACACTTCGAACGAATATCAAAGGAGCTTCTTTGATCTTGGTTGCTAGACCAACAACTATGAAACACACTTTCACAATTAGATATGACTATATGGAAATTTTTCTTTTGTGTATTATTTTGTTCTTCAACCAAAGATGTCTTAGAACAAAATAAAACCTCTCTCAAACTCTTTGGAGACTCACAAAAGGCTATCACTGAAGTTCTGGCCGAACTCATCCTTTTATACACAAGCAAGACCTATTCCAAATAGGAATCTTGTGTCAAAAGACATTCCAAATCGAATTAGGAAAGTGCCAGTCGACAGTACTGTGCGGCCGCCCAAAAACCTCTGTGCGGTCGCACAACAATCTGAAACAAAACTGGTACATTTCTGAGCTAAGTGTGCGGCCGCCCAGTCCATTATGTGCGGTCGCCCACTTCCCAGAAAGTCCAGAATTTCCAAAATCCCAATGTAGTCCTTTTAAAGATTCGTTCTATTGTGTGTGACCCTCTAGGATTATACTAAGTTGGCAATGAGCTCAAACATGATCCCATAAGATATGATTAGGTTCTAGCAAACCGTCATACCTACCCAAATAGTATAACTAGATACAAGTTCGCATTCCTTTAGAATATGTCACAATCCCTTTGTCCACGATGTCATTGAACACAAGTCATGGTCAAACAGTCAACTTGTTTTGTTCAATACTTTCTCGATTCCGAATATGTTGATAATTCAAATGCTATTGATCCAATCAATCCATTTGAGTCCGGCCGAACATTTCATCAACATCATTCCTACGAGTGGCCCAAGCTTGACATCTCTCCGAGGAGGGATAGATTCATTTAGCTTATTATTCTTCCCTACGTGAATCCGATTATGCCAATCATACCCTTTATAACTTCCCGGTTAAAGGTAGCGTTTGAATATGTCAAACATAATGTTCATCAAGTGGAAGACTATAATAACTTCATGTCTAAGGATTCAAATGACATAACTAATATAAGATATATGTTTGACATGGACCATGACATAAATCTCATACAGCGGGTCATGTCCAGTACCTTGTTTCAAACAAGTACCCATAAATCTAACATGATCATCGCATGATCATTTATCCTTTATACTAGTGCTTAACAAGTACTAGGGACGGAGATTATTATAAGTAAACA
This sequence comes from Campanula takesimana, assembly GCA_026119855.1. Classification (NCBI taxonomy): domain Eukaryota; kingdom Viridiplantae; phylum Streptophyta; class Magnoliopsida; order Asterales; family Campanulaceae; genus Campanula; species Campanula takesimana. The sequence goes on from JAOWBW010000594.1 coordinate 297,239, forward strand.
TGAACAATAATAATAATCAAAACATCTCTTTATTGATATGAAATAAATGATAACAATTACAACGTTTATTAAACGTGCCTAGGGCACCACTACCAACAATCTCCCACTTGCCCTAGGCTCAATCTCCCATGTATCTAATACCCATGGACCTAACATGACCATCATGTTTAGCTTGTGGAAGTCCCTTTGTTAGCGGGTCCGCAACATTGTCATCAGTAGGTACTCTGCATATATTTACGTCTCCCCTATCAACGATCTCTCGAATGATATGAAAACGCCTAAGTATGTGTTTGGATTTCTGATGTGCTCTTGGTTCCTTTGCTTGAGCAATAGCACCATTATTATCACAATAAAGGTCTATTGGATTAGCAATACTAGGAACCACTTCAAGTTCAGTTATGAACTTCTTAATCCAAACAGCTTCCTTTGCAGCATCCGATGCAGCAATATACTCAGCTTCTGTTGTAGAATCAGCGGTTGTACTTTGCTTGGAACTCTTCCAGCTTACAGCTCCACCATTTAACATAAACACAAAACCCGATTGCGATCGGCTATCATCTTTGTCAGTTTGGAAGCTTGCATCCGTGTAAGCATTTACAACGAGATCATCTTCCATTCCTCCATAGACCAAAAACGAGTCTTTAGTTCTTCTCAAGTACTTAAGAATCGCTTTTACAGCTATCCAGTGATTTTCGCCAGGGTCGGATTGGTATCTACTTGTCATGCTCAAAGCATAAGACACATCCGGCCTAGTACAAATCATGGCATACATGATGGACCCAATTGCCGAAGCATATGGAACATCATTAATTTTCTCACGCTCATCTTTTGTCTTAGGACATAGAGTCTTGCTTAGAGAAACTCCATGTAACACGGGCAAGGTGCCTCTCTTAGAATTTTCCATACGGAATCTTCTAATGACCTTGTCAATGTATGTACTTTGGCTTAAACCAAGTAGCCTCCTTGATCTATCTCTATAGATCTTAATGCCAAGAATATATGCGGCTTCACCCATATATTTCATTGCGAAGCACTTTCCTAACCAAGTCTTCACATACTGAAGTGTAGGAATGTCGTTTCCAATGAGCAATATGTCATCCACGTATAAAATAAGGAATAGCACTATGCTCCCACTAATCTTCTTGTATACACAAGGCTCATCTTCGTTCTTGATGAAACCAAACTCTTTGACCGATTCATCAAAACGGAGATTCCAACTCCTTGAAGCTTGCTTCAATCCATAGATGGATCTTTGGAATTTGCATACTTTAGAATCTTGTTCAAAACCTTCTGGTTGTGTCATATACACATCCTCTTGGAGTTTTCCATTCAGGAAAGCGGTTTTGACGTCCATCTGCCATATTTCATAGTCATGATATGCGGCAATGGCAAGCAAAATTCTTATAGACTTGATCATTGCTACGGGTGAAAAGGTCTCATCATAGTCAATACCATGAACTTGCCTATAACCCTTCGCTACAAGCCTAGCTTTGTAAGTATGCACCTTCCCATCCATGTCAGTCTTCTTCTTGAAGACCCATTTGCATCCTATGGTTTTTACACCTTCGGGCGCATCAATCAAATTCCAAACTTGATTGTCTTTCATGGATTGCAATTCGGATTCCATGGCTCCAAGCCACTTGTCCGAATCAGGAGAAGACATCACCTCTTGGTAGGTTGACGGTTCATCATTCTCAATGATTTCTACCTCATTACTATCCGTTACGAGAAATCCATATCTCTCGGGCTCGGATCGTAACCTACTAGATCTGCGAGATGCTTGTGTATTTTGAACAGGTTCCACAACTCCTTGTGGTTCTTGTTCTTGTTCCACTATTGGTTCAATGTTATTTTCTGGGTCTCGAATTTCTTCAAGATTTATTTTACTCCCACTGATTTCTTTGGAGAGAAACTCTTTCTCTAGAAAGACACCAGTTCGGGCAACAAACACTTTGTTGTCCTCTTGGTTGTAAAAGTAATATCCTTTAGTTTCCTTAGGATATCCCACGAAAATACATTTATCAGATTTGTGTGCTAGTTTGTCAGAGATAAGTCTCTTGACATAAACTTCGCAACCCCAAATCCTCATGAAAGATAAACTAGGTTTCTTTCCACTCCACATCTCATATGGAGTCTTTGGAACCGATTTAGTTGGAACTTGATTTAGTGTGAAAGCAGCGGTTTCTAGGGCGTAACCCCAAAAGGATATTGGAAGATCAACTTGACTCATCATTGATCGAACCATGTCTAACAAAGTCCGATTCCTCCTCTCGGACACACCATTCCATTGTGGTGTTCCAGGTGGAGTCAATTGTGAAACTATTCCACAGTTCTTTAGATGATCATCAAATTCTTGACTTAAGTATTCACCACCTCGATCTGATCGAAGTGCCTTTATACTTTTTCCAAGTTGTTTTTCTACTTCATTTTGAAATATTCTAAATATCTCAAATGCTTCACTTTTATGTTTCATGAGGTAAACATACCCAAATCTACTATAATCATCAGTGAAGGTTATGAAGTATTGAAATCCTCCCCTAGCATTGCTACTTAATGGTCCGCATACATCGGAATGTATCAACCCCAATAAGTCGCTTGCCCTTTCACCCAACTTGGTAAAAGGTGTCTTAGTCATTTTTCCAAGAAGACACGACTCACAAGTATCATATGACTCTAAGTCACATGAACCCAAAAGTCCGTCCCCATGGAGTTTTGAGATACGCTTCTCATTAATATGACCAAGACGGCAATGCCACAAATAAGTATGATTTATATCATTAGGTTTAGATTTCTTATTTACATGATAGACATTATTTTCATTCTTGACATCCAAGACATAAAGACCATTAAATGAATTAGCAATACCATAAAGAACATCATTTAAATAAATAGAAAATTTCTTATTCTTAATAAGAAACTTAAAACCTTCATTATCCAAACAAGAAATTGAAATAATATTTCTGCTTAAATCCGGAACATAATAACAATTGTTCAAAACAAGAATTAATCCGGAAGGTAAAGTGACTTCATAAGTCCCTACGGCTAATGCAGCAACTCTTGCTCCATTCCCCACGCGTAGATCTACTTCACCTTCTTTAAGCAGTCTCCTATTCTTTAGTCCCTGCACATTTAGACAAATGTGAGAACCACATCCGGTATCCAATACCCAAGAATCAGTGGTAGAAAGGAGAATATCTATCATATAGATACCTGAAGTCGACGCAGCCTTGCTGCTCTTCTTCTTCTTTTGCTCTTCCAAGAAAGCCTTGCAATTACGTTTCCAATGACCAATTTCTTGACAATGGAAACAGATTGCATCATTTTGTGAATCGGGTTTTGCCTCAGAAGCCTTGGAAACCTTTACCTTGCTTATCTTGGGTTTGACAACTTTTGCCTTACCCTTGCCTTTGGCACCAGGCTTCTTCCCATCATGAACCAAGAGCACGGGAGAACCTTTCTCCACAATTTTCATCTCTGCAGTTTTGAGCATCCCATGCAACTCAGAGAGATTCTTATCCATTCCGTGCATGTTATAATTCATTACAAACTGATTATAATTTTTAGGCAATGAATTAAGAATGAGATCCGTGGCTAGCTCCAATGGGATTGGATAGCCAATTTTCTCAAGGTGCTCTACATAACCTTTCATTTTAAGAAAGTGAGGACTCACTTGTTGCCCTTCATTCATTTTACTAGTAGTGAATGCAGCAATGGTCTTGTACCTCTCTTGCCTAGCTTGCTCTTGAAACATGGTTCTCAACTCCACGCCTATCTCATAGGCTTCCAAATGTTCCAAACTTTGTTGGAGTTTTGAACACATAGCAGCAAGCATGAGACAACTTACATCTCTAGAATCATTACGATGTTTCTTGTAATTGTCTCTTTCTACCCTAGGGGCAGTAGGCGGTGGTTCAGCGGGGAGAGGCCCATCGAGAATGTACAACTTATCTTCTTGCCTAAGAACGATTCTTATGCTACGGATCCAATCCATAAAGTTGGTACCATTCTCTTCGAGCTTATCCTTCTCAAGGATCGATCTCAACGACATTGATTGAGTGTTATTAGTCATTATCTACAAATATGCAAAAAATTTCCAAAATTTAATAAGTACCGATTTTTATTAAAGAGATAAATAATGTATTTTTCAAACAAAATACTCCCACTAAAATATATAACCTTCATATACATCCAATGTATAATATAATTTAAATGGGTTAAGATCCAACTTTAATTTAATTTCAAGTCCGCTAAGGCGGATTACACAAAATCAAATTAATTAGGTAGACAACTCTTGTCAATCATATCTCATATGACTCTTAGTTCTTTTTATGAGATTCTTTAAGAAATCAAATTTCAAAAAGCATGTTAAACCTCATCTTTGCCTAGGCCCAAAACTGTTTTGACGCCCAATTAAGTCTAACCATTTTAAACGCACAGTTAATGTGTCCCGCTAGGGCGTGCCCACACTATCTATCTTGCTCATACATAAACAAATTTAATGCACCTCGCTAGGGCGAATCTACATTAAAATCACTCATGTACTAACAAGTGTTTTAATCATGGCATGGCAATAAAAGACTTAAAACTTTCTTTGAAGGTTCATCACATATAGCATATAACACATTCATGAGCACATAATATAAACATGTTACACATCAAGTTTAGCCACTAAATTAATCTCCATTAATTTAAGCATGGTATTTATGTGTCATTAGTTTCTCTATAATTATGAGGATGAGACTATTTCAACTTTGGTTATTATCTCCAAATCAAGACAACAAGAAGTGCGGTCGAACTAAGCCATTAGGCAACCACAATCCCGCACTAATTCAAGAAACCAAGAAAGTAGTCCATGTGGCCGAAACTAAGCAATAGATGGTCTCGATGAACGTAGGCCAATTGCATTCACAATTCCACATGGATCTCCAATCATTGAATCAAGAACTTTGTTTCTCAATTTTAGCAATTATGAACTCTTCATAATTCTAACTTCGTTTTATCTTTGAAACTTTGATTGCGATCAAGTTTGGGAAACACAATCTCGATGAACGCAGATTAGCCATCCAAACCTTGAACCAATCTTAGAATCACAAGACTAAAACAAATAGGAAAATCAAACCCCAAAATCCACACACAAACCAACTACCCAAAACCCATTCCAGATCAGCAGGTCTGGATTGGTTCTGTTACTGGTTTTGTTGAACCTCTCGAAAATTCCAAATTCTGATTTTTGAGCAAAATCAGACATTCTGATCTTGGCGTGCGGCCGCCCAAAATACCTGTACGGTCGCCCAAAAACCGTGCGGTCGCCCAGTATCTTCCGTGCGGTCGCCCGGTTCAATCAGAATGTGCAGAATTTTAAGTTCGAAAATTTTGTCTCAAAATTGTTTTTCCCTGATTATTAAAACTTTGATCCAATCAAAAATTAATAACCAACAATTCTGAATCCACCATAATTTATTTATTGCGATTGAATCGTGCGATTAAAGTTGCAAAACAATAAACCACATAAAATCACATAACACATAAATATCACATATTCCAATATTCATATCATGCAAGGCACATAAACAATTTATATACACAAAACATGATCTAGGTATTGAAATAATCAACATGAACGGGGCTCTGATACCACTGTTGGGTTTCGTAGATACATGCGCAGCGGAAATTAGCATTTAAAATTTTGAAACCCAAAGCCATGGAACCGTTCATATGATTAAATCAAATACAACATAAGAATAAAGGAATAAACTAACCCTTGATGGCTATCAAATTCTCTTGGTCTTTGGTGGAGGTTTGAAGACTTGATCACGATCACAAAGCTTGAACACGAACTTTGAAGATGATGATTTTCACCCTCTAGCGCTATCCACACTTCGAACGAATATCAAAGGAGCTTCTTTGATCTTGGTTGCTAGACCAACAACTATGAAACACACTTTCACAATTAGATATGACTATATGGAACTTTTCTTTTGTGTATTATTTTGTTCTTCAACCAAAGATGTCTTAGAACAAAATAAAACCTCTCTCAAACTCTTTGGAGACTCACAAAAGGCTATCACTGAAGTTCTGGCCGAACTCATCCTTTTATACACAAGCAAGACCTATTCCAAATAGGAATCTTGTGTCAAAAGATATTCCAAATCGAATTAGGAAAGTGCCAGTCGACAGTACTGTGCGGCCGCCCAAAAACCTCTGTGCGGTCGCACAACAATCTGAAACAAAACTGGTACATTTCTGAGCTAAGTGTGCGGCCGCCCAGTCCATTATGTGCGGTCGCCCACTTCCCAGAAAGTCCAGAATTTCCAAAATTCCAATGTAGTCCTTTTAAAGATTCGTTCTATTGTGTGTGACCCTCTAGGATTATACTAAGTTGGCAATGAGCTCAAACATGATCCCATAAGATATGATTAGGTTCTAGCAAACCGTCATACCTACCCAAATAGTATAACAAGATACAAGTTCGCATTCCTTTAGAATATGTCACAATCACTTTATCCACGATGTCATTGAACACAAGTCATGGTCAAACAGTCAACTTGTTTTGTTCAATACTTTCTCGATTCCGAATATGTTGATAATTCAAATGCTATTGATCCAATTAATCCATTTGAGTCCGGCCGAACATTTCATCAACATCATTCCTACGAGTGGCCCAAGCTTGACATCTCTCCGAGGAGGGACAAATTCATTTAGCATATTATTCTTCCCTACGTGAATCCGATTATGCCAATCATACCCTTTATAACTTCCCGGTTAAAGGTAGCGTTTGAATATGTCAAACATAATGTTCATCAAGTGGAAGACTATAATAACTTCATGTCTAAGGATTCAAATGACATAACTAATATAAGATATATGTTTGACATGGACCATGACATAAATCTCATACAGCGGGTCATGTCCAGTACCTTGTTTCAAACAAGTACCCATAAATCTAACATGATCATCGCATGATCATTTATCCTTTATACTAGTGCTTAACAAGTACTAGGGACGGAGATTATTATAAGTAAACATGAACAATAATAATAATCAAAACATCTCTTTATTGATATGAAATAAATGATAACAATTACAATGTTTATTAAACGTGCCTAGGGCACCACTACCAATGAAGGCTGATGAGCTTCAAGAGATTTTATTCCCAAGTGTTCAAAGTTTGCTTTGAAGATTTTTACCCAGATATTCAAACCTTCAAGATCTCCTTAGCAAACCCAGAATTCTTCATCAAACTTCAAGCCAAACAACCTTTCATCATTCAGCATTTGTACACAGAAAGTTTTCAATTTCTCAAACCTCATTTAGATCATTATAGCATTTGATCCCTTTCCACACACACACCCGATTTGTATGATCACATAGATTATACACTTCGAATACACCGGTTGTTATAATAGCTTTGTTAGGTTAGATTGATTATTTAGAGTTTAGATTCTTCATTGTAATCTTGTAAAAGCTCCTCTAAATTAATACAGGTCTAGTAGCTATTAGAAAATCCTAGACTAGCCATCTAGGTAGAGGACGTAGTTCATTCAAGAATGAACCTCTTCAAATTTGTGTGTTTGATCTTTAATTTCTGTCTTGTTCTTTATTTTATTGATTGTGGTTTCTAACTTAAGTTCTTCTATAAAATGACTTGAAAGATGACTTGTGTTTTCCTTTGATCTCTAAGTTCAGATTATCGTTTGCATCATTGTCTTTTTCTACCGAGACAAACTGCCCAACTCTTTACATATCCTCTTTAGCCAAACCGCAAACTCTGCTGTGCATTTTATCAGTTTTGTTCTAGTGCTTTGAACCACAGTTGACCAAACTGATAAGCACTCGGTTGAATTTTAAAGGGTATTTTCGAAAAAGTTTGGACCGCTATTCACCCCCCCTCTAGCGATTCTATACCCTTATTGCCCTCTGGGACCAACATACGACATTACGCTATTTGGGAGAGATAATCAGGATGGAAATCATAAATAGAGAACGTACGACATTACGCAGTTTGGGAGAGATAATCAGGATGAAAATCATAAATGGAGAACGTACGATATTACGCAGTTCGGGAGAGATAATCAGGATGGAAATCATAAATGGAGAACGTACGACATTATGCAATTCGGGAGAGATAATCAGGATGGAAAACGTAAATGGAGATTGTACAACATTACGCAGTTCGGGAGATATAATCAGGATGGAAAATGTACGACATTACGCAGTTCGGGAGAGATAATCAGGATGGAAAACTTACGAAATTATGTAGTTCAGGATGGATAATCAGGATGGAAATCATAAATGGAGAACGTACGACATTACACAGTTCGGGATGGATAATCATAAATGGAGAACGTAGGACATTACGCAGTTCCGGAGAGATAATCAGGATGGAAATCATAAATGGAGAACGTACAACATTACGCAGTTCAGGATGGATAATCATAAATGGAGAACGTACGACATTACGCAGTTCGGGATAGATAATCATAAATGGAGAACGTACAACATTACGCAATTCGGGATGGATAATCATAAATGGAGAGAACGTACGACATTACGCAGTTCGGGATGGATAATCATAAATGGAGAAAGTATGACATTACGCAGTTCGGGATGGATAATTATAAATGGAGAACATACGACATTACTCAGTTCGGGATGGATAATCATAAATGGAGAACGTACGACATTACGCAGTTCGGGATGGATAATCATAAAAAAGAGACTTATTTTATTGATTTAATGCCAACAATTACATGTCAAACGATTACATTAAGAAGTAAATGGTAAATTAAAATGGAGTTTAGAATGTTGGAATGTAACCTTGACCAAACTTCACTAGTGAAGTGGCCTTTTGGTTGTATTCCTTTTTATGGAAATTGCATACACATTAGAAGAGATGAAAGATGAAGAAAGCAAATAAGATCAAGAGTTTAGAAGAAAAGAATAAACATTGTACCTTGTGCTTGAATGGGGAAGAACCAATTTATCTATAGTAACCACTCTTGAAAATGAACTTTTAGTTTTAAGAGAGTTTTTAAGTCAAGAATCCTTCCTCCCTTTCCATGGTGGAATGAAGAGGTATTTATAGGTGTAGGGAGAGTGTTTATGGTCATAAAGATGGCCTCTCCCCGGATCAAGCCAAGGCATAATGGCCTTGGGGGTTACAAATCAGAAAAGGAGGAAAATTTGGCAAAATCTGGGATTCTGGAGGTGGGAAGCGTGCACATCCCACCCCCTATGGGAGGCACACGCCTCTCACAAAGGAGGGAAAAGGCACTGTGAATACGTGTGTTTAAAATTGGGAATATTCATAGCAACATTAAAATATGAGAGTCGCCACGCCGTTTTAATTATAGCCAAAACATTGAGAAAAAAGCATGTTAATGGGTTCAGGGGTCAAATTACGACAAGAGAAGAATATTAAGCGTTATCACTCCTATCGCCCGAATGATCGGTCTTTCTATCATGATGCGGTGTATATAGTGTGCGATGTGTTTGAGACCGGATCCGAAGATTGCCTACGTTCCTCTCAAGGTGAGAAGCTCATGTCAGCGTAGTTCAAGAAGAATTTAGAATAGGCAGAAGAATCGGGATCATGCATAATGAGGGGGAAATTACTTAAAGATTAGGGTTTAGAAATAGTTCCAAGATCATGTTCGGGTTGATGAACCCTAGATCATCATCGGCTATGAAATAACATGTTAACATGAAGATTGCAACTCTAAATCTAGCATAAATAAGGTTTTAATCTAAGAACATGCGAAGAACATATTATGAACATATGAATAATATGATGAACATATGAATAAACATGCTAAGAACATAAATATTATGAAGAACATATGAATTACATGTTCAGAACATGAATATTATGAAGAACACATGAATAAACATATTAATAACATGAATATTATGGAGCTAAACTAAGAACATGGCAAGAACATGAAGAAAAAGTTAGAAAACTTACGTATGTTGGCAAGAAATAAACTTGGATCTTCTTGGGAACCTTGAGGATGTTCTTGGGAGCTTGAATTCTTTGTTTTGGGAGTAAAATCGCCACTTAAGAGCTCTAAAATTCGGATCCTTAACCAAGAGGCAAGGATAGGTTTATATAGCAATCTGGTGGAGAGATCTGATGGTCCAAATCACCTGAGGCAGATGTGGCCGCGTGGCCAAGGTCGAAAGTGGCCGCGTGGCCAAGTCTTCCGTCTGATGTGATTTTTAAGCTAGGGTTTTATTTGGTTTATGGAAACCCTATTTTGGCCATTTTTAAGATGTTCTAGAATGATGAGATATATTTTGGGAACCCGGGAAAAGTCTTTGCAAGGTTTCTAATTCCTATAAAGTCCTTGTATATTTGGGAAAGCCCTAATAAACTCATTTTCGGATCGGGTACTAACAGTAGTCCCTCGGCGACGCTTCTTGCAAGGCAATGGGGGGTCGACGATAAAAGAAGGATCCGTTCTAAAACATGAGTTTCAAAACAGATAAAGGGTGATGGGACGGCTGAACCTTGGAAGGCGACCTACGTATCCGCAGGGGAATCAAGCCAAACGTAGTTGAAATCTATTGGGGAAATTGTAAATGATTGTCCTCTGGTGGGTAACAATACCTTCCATTGGGGATAACTTCGAGTTGCGAGGGAAACATCTGCTGGGGATGAGAAATGACCACGTCGGTCAGGTGGCTGAACCTCTCCAGGCTTCCTACGTATCCTCGGAGGAATCAAGCCCAACGTAGTTTGGAGATGCGAACAATAATGGTGCGAGATATAAAGATGGCGGGGTCTAAATAATCCCAAGATGAAAATGGTAATAGCTAGAGCTCACGCGATATAGAGATAGACGAGCCTCTGTCAATCGCAATAACAAGTGCTGGATCTTACGCAATATAGAGGTAGACGGGCCTCTATCAATCGCAATAACAAGTTCTGGATCTTACGCAATATAGAGGTAGACGGGCCTTTGTCAATCGAAATAGATCTATAACACACATGATATAGAGGTAGACGGGCCTCTGTAAATCATGATGGTCCTAAGCAAGTGTTCGGGGCGCACGCAATATAGAATAGACGGGTTTCTGTTAATTGCGGCGAATGTTTAAAAGAGATAGAAATTTTAAGGGGATTTTCGGACCCAAAGGTAACAAATATCGGTCAAAAATAGGTTAAGGGCACCTAAAATGAACAAAGAGAAATAAACCAGGGGTAAAACTGAAATTTTGCCTGTGGAGGTAATGATGGCCTAAGATGATCAATTTATGGAAATATTTGGAGGCTTCCCAATCCAAAGGATATTCAATTTATATTTCAAAGACAATAGACTCTTGGAGAGTCATAAAGTTGATAGACTCTCGGGGAGCTGCAAAAGCGATGGACTCTCGGGGAGTCGCAAAGGTGATAGACTCTCGGGGAGTCGCAAAGGCGATGGACTCTCGGGGAGTCGCAAAGGCGACAGAATCTTGAGGAGTTGCGAAAGCGATGGACTCTCGGGGAGTCGCAAAGGTGATAGACTCTAGGGGAGTCACACAGGCGACGGACTCTCAGGGAGTTGCGAAAGCGATGGACTCTCGGGGAGTCGCAAAAGGGATGAACTCTCGGGGAGTCACAAAAGCAATGGACTCTCGCGGAGTCGCAAAAGAGATGGACTCTCAGGGAGTCGCTAATACGGGAAGCATAGTGTCTGGGTTTCCACTTATCCTAAATTAGGAGGGAATGCATAATATGAGGCTATAAGCCATTGATACCAAGGCATTAGGTAAGGGACAATTTGCTTGGTTGCCTAGGGGTAGGACCTAAGGATGTTTAAGGAAAGAGGGGATAATAAAGATGGTAATCTCCTAGTCTTGAGATAGGCATGCCAATGACGTTATGGTTTCTCAGGCTTGGGATTGTGTCTTGGAGATAACGTGGGTTTCCTAGGATTTCGGGCTAGGGATTGGATTTCGCTAAGTATGAGGAGGATATTGTATCCTAGGCTTAGTGCTAGGGCTTAGAGGGGTTGGGGTTAATGATTGGGAATTTCCTAGATTTTAAGACTAGGGTTTAGAAATATCCTAGGCTTCGAGGCTAGGGTTTAGAGTTGTGGTAGGTTTAGAGGTTGCAAAGACGTTTTAGCTTTAGACATAAGGCTGGCAGTTGGAAATGTTATGACTTCCTAGGCTTAAGACTAGGGACCGATTCTGAAAGGTTCACTAAGCTTGATGTTAGGATTCACCATTTTCTGGGACTGGTGACTACGGCTTGGAAATGAACGTTGTAAGCTAGGATTTAGGCTAGGGTTTGAGACTAGGGATTGTAGGCTTCCTATATTTTGAGACTAAGTTGAAAGAATTTCCTAGGTCTAGGACTAGGGTTTGAAGGGAATATTGAATCCTAGGCTCGATGCTAGAGTTTAGAGAGGATGATGCAATCTTCCTAGGCTTGAGGCTAGGGTTTATAGAGAATGCGACTTCCTAGGCTCACGGATAGTGTTTGGAGCGAATGCGGCTTCCTAGGCTTGAGGCTAGGGTTTGGAGAGAATACGAGTTCCTAGGCTTGAGGCTAGGATTTGGAGAGAACGCGACTAACTAGGCTTGAGGCTAGGGTTTGGAGCGAACGCGACTACTTAGGCTTGAGGCTAGGGTTTGGAGAGAATGCGGTTTCCTAGGCTTGAGGCTAGGGTTTGGAGCGAATGCGACTGTAGATACCCCAGGGGCGGAGATCGGGCCTTTAGGCTAGAGCGCGCGAGCTCGTCCTAGGATGTCTAATTGTGTTTTAGAGTCGCCACCCACGTTTTTTAGGAACGTAAGAAAACCTAATGTTTATGAGCCTAAGTTTTATTTACAAAAACAGAGATTCTTTGGGATGAGGGGTTCAGGGGTTAGGTTATAAAATGGGAAGTACTTAAACACCCATTTTGCCCGAGCAAAGTCGGTCTTGTTTGTTCATAATTCACTTTAAAGATAAATGTGTTCTTCTTATTTGAATGATGATAAAAAAGGGGTTTTTAAAGTTTAAAATGTAGGGAGATGACTCCTAGGCCAATTCAATGTAATGAAAGGACCATTGGTGTCATGTCCCAAGTGGTTTTGGGGTGATTGCACATTTGATTGAAGAAGAAGAAGAAGAAGAAGAAGAAGAAGAAGAAGATGAAGAAGAATAAAGTTTAAGACATTTACCTATAGTATCCTTCAAAGAGAACCTCTTGAAAAACCTTGAAGAAGAGGTTGAATACTTGGAGAGAATACTTCTTAAGGTCCAAAGTTTTTTTAGTTGAAAAAGGTCTAAAAGAAGTCTCAAGGAAAAGTCTAGAAAAGAAGTGAGGAAAAAGGTCCCTTCCAATGATGGATTTGAAGGGTTTTTATAGTTGAAAGAGGGGAGTTTTTGGAGCCAAACGGAGTCTCCAAGAAATCTTTCCCAGTCAAAATCATGTATAATGAGCAAGGGAGAGATTCTTGGGCAGAATCTGTAACTGACACACCCCAGAAGCACGCGCATCCCACCTAGGCGGTGGAAGGCGTGCGCGTCTGGCCTCAAGAGGTGGAGGCACACGACTCTGAAAAGCAATTTTTGCAGAATGGACTAGAAAGTTAGAACTGTTATTCAGTTTAGTCCCGGGACTTAATGGAGTCCGTCTGGAACTTAACTAAAGTAACAAAAACTAACAGAAAACACTTAAAAGAGGGAGAAACACAAAATCAAGTGTGCAATCGGGGTGAGCAGTCCAAGGCGGGGTGTCTACAGAGCCCCTCGGCGGCGTGGATTGCGAAGCAAACACGCCGACGAAAGAGAGACATTTGCCTAGGACATCACCAAGAAAAAGAAAAGACTCGATAAAAGCAGGAATTTAAAATTGCAGGGGATAGAGGTGCGCTTCCTGTGTGAGCGGCTTTGAGAGATAAAGGTGCGCTCCCTATGTGAGCGGCTTTGCCAATAGCGGGATCCGTTTTCTGAAGGCGGGATCTGTTTGCTGGAAGCGGGACCTGTTTGCTGATAGCGAGATCCATTTGCTAGAAGCGGGACCTGTTTGCTGATAGCGAGGTCCGTTTGCTGGAAGCGGGACCTGTTTGCTGATAGCGAGATTCATTTGCTGGAAGCAGGACCTGTTTGCTGATAGCGAGATCCGTTTGCTGAAAGCGGGACCTGTTTGCTGATAGCGAGATCCGTTTGCTGGAAGCGGGACCTGGAGGACCATTTGCTTGAATGCGGGACCCGAAGGACCGTTTGCTGAAGTGCGGGACCCGGAGGACCGTTTGCTGAAGTGCGGGGCCCAAAGGACCGTCTGCTGAAGTGCGGGACCTAGAGGACTTTTTGCTTTGAATGGATGTAGATTTTGCTTGATGAGGAAGCGGTGATTCTGTGGCTCACCCCGGACCAAGTTGTTGTCGTGAGTCGTACTTTGATGTTGATTGTTTGACTTTTACTTTCGATGGGGTGCGGGCACAGTTGACTACGGAGTGCTTTGTGCTAGGGATGAATTGTGAAAACTGATTTTTGAGAATTAATGGCGTCTGTTACGAACTTCACTCAGCTTGTAGTGGTGGAGCTGAAACTCAGATGAGCATGGATGTGACACCTTGATTCCCGCGTGGGGAGTTGTGTTTGAATTTGTCAGGGAGAAAAGGCGCGTGCGTCTGATCTTTGCTACGGGAAGCGCGCGCGTCTGAGTGACATGGCGGGAGGCGCGCGCATCCTGTTTCAGTTCAGCATATATAAATAGACAGTTCACTTTTTCGGCGAGTTTTCAAAATTTCAAAGAACCCTCCAAATTCCGAACCAAATTTTCGTGGAGAAATCACCCCAAAACACTTTCTTGTTGTTCTAGGAGCGGTTCTATCATAGAAACGATGTCGGATCGTCAACAATCTCCTCCATTCGAGATGCCACAGGGCGAGGAGCCCGAGCCTGGAATTGAGACGATGGACCCGAGTTTGCTCACGTACCAGCCGCATACCCATATCTCCCAATTTGTCACAGCGGGATTGGTAAGAATCTTTCATTCTCTTTGTGATTTTTGCGCTTTGGGGCTGCTTTGTTTCACCCGTATTTTTCGCTGCAACTTCTTTTGTTGATCGTCGCTGTTTGTTGTTGTTGTTGTTGATTTATTGCAAGAAACATGTTCGGATACCCATTTTCATACTGTTGGAATTATGCTCTAGGCCCTTGAGAAAGGCCTTACGTTACATCATTTGTTTTGGAGATAACAACCTTGGGTTATAATATGTTTTACATGTTTATTATAATAATCCCCGTCCCTAGAACTTATGAAGAACTAGTATAAGTTTAATTGATGATCATGTGATGATCATGTGTATTAGATACAGATTAAGCTTATGGGTACATGTTGGTGACCATGTACTGGACATGACCCACCTATGAGATTTATGTCATGGTCAAATGTCATAATTAAATCTCATAATAGTTATATCATTGATATCCTTAGACCTGAGATTATTACAGTCTTCCACATGATGAACATTATGTTTGACGTACTCAAACGTCACTCCTAACCGGGTGGTTATAAAGGCTACGATTGGCATAATCGGATTCATGTAGGGAAAGGTAATAAGTCAATATGGGATTTTCCCCTCTCTCTCAAGAGAGATATCTGCTTAGGCCTCTCGTAGAGTGAGATTGATGAAATGCGTGGCCGCGCTCAAATGAATTGATGAGATCAATACCATTTGCTCATTATCAATCTACTCAAGATCGAGAAAGCATTGAACAATATAAGTTGACATGGACCATGACTTATGTTCAATATGATATCGTGAGACAAAAGGATTGTGATATATTCTATTGAGGATTACGAACTTCTTTAAGTTATATTAATTGGGTAGTCATGATGGCTTGCTAGAGTCCGCTCATGATTTATGAGTTTGACCTTGGTTGGACTCATTGCCAACTTAATATAATCCTATGGGGTCACACACAAAAGAACGAATTGTTTATAAGGCTAAAAATGACCTTTTGCTGGTGCTCGGCCGAGCACCTCAAAGGACTCGGCCGAGCATGAGAAACAGAAAGTTTTGACACAGAGGTTCTCGGCCGAGCACCTTATAAGACTCGGCCGAGCAGGCCCTGTTTGGGCCCAAAATCTGATTTCGTGTTTTGATGGGTTTTGACCTATTTCTCCTAAAAGGTTTAGGACTAATGAGTTTAAATACCTCTCTCTTAACCCTAATCAGTATGGATTGATATTGTATCATTATTGGTAGCCTCCATGTGTTTGAGAAACATATTCTTGAGTTTAGATTGAGAATCAAAAGCTCAAGAACACCAATAAAATCATATAGCCTTTGAAGATTAGAAAAGCGTGTTTTCTAATGGGTCTAGCAATCCAGATCTAGAATCGTTCTAGATATTCGTTCGCGTGTGGATAAACATAGAGGGCGTTGGCATCAACTCCTTCAAAGTTCGTGATCCAAGTATTACGGTCGTTCCTGCGTTCGTGATTCGAAGAAGCGCGAAGAACAAAGATTGAAGATCTCAGAATTTTAAAGCTCCGTCACGGTTAGTGTTCTAAATTCATCCTCGTATTAATTTAATCATAGTGATCGGATCTAGGCTTTTGGGTTTTAATTCCGCTGCGCATGTTTGCTCAAAACCCAACAGTGGTATCAGAGCCCCGTTCATCTTGATTATTTTAATAATAACATGTTAATGATATAATTGGATTATATGTTTTGGCATGCTATGTGAATTTGGATTCAAGATGTTTATGTGATCTGAGTTTTATGTTTGTATATGAGATATATTGAAATCATAAAATCGCACCGTTTAAATACGTTATGTGGGATCTACGATTGCAATAATAATTTGATTATTATGTTCCTTTAGATTATCAAAAATTAATTGGATTGATTTGTTGATGATCTTTGATTCATGAATAAATCGTTTATTCAAGGTTTTGATGAACATGATGATATGATCATTATGAACACCAAATCCTAAATGAATCGGAAAAGCAATCTTAGAATTAAAATTCGACAAGAAAATCTTTTCTGTTCGTGGTGCTCGGCCGAGCAGTCTATAAGACTCGGCCGAGCAGAGTCGTCAGAAGCAAAGGGTTTTCTGGAACACAGAGGCGCTCGGCCGAGCACCTTAAAGGACTCGGCCGAGCAGGTTGATTTTGGACATAATTTGTTTTTCAGATGGCTGGTTTTAGAAACCGTGTTTCCTGAAATTAAATGGCTTGTTTAAAATCACTTTGGATTGAATTTGTTTGATGGCTGGTTTGAGAAACCGTGTTTCCTGAAAACAAATATCAAGGTCAAAGTAATGAATTGATGGGACAAAACAATTTAGAATCGAGTTACTTTATGTAAGGGATTGTGGATGCCTATTGGCTTAGTTTCGACCTTACATAGTTGTTTCTTCTAGTTTCTAAATTTGGTACGGGATTGTGGATGCCTTCTGGCTTAGTTTCGACCGTACAATCGTGCTCTCAATAATGTGTTAAAGAATTTATCCCCATAAATCAATCACATTAAATCTTAATTTAATTAATGAGATTAGTTAAATTATTAACCGTTGTTTTGTGTGTTTATATTATGTGACTATAAACATTGACCATGCTATATGTCATGAACCTTCTTTAAAATTTAAGTTCCGTGCCAATCCATGATTAAAACACTTGTGAGTACGTGGGTAGTTTTGTGTGGGTTACGCCCTAGCGTAGGTTCATTGATTCTATCCATTTATGAGCAAGATGAGGAAACAGTGATTCCTATACGTTTAAAATGGTTTAACTTAATTAGGCTATCAAAACAGTTTTGGGCCTAAGGCACAGATGAGATTAAAACATGTTAGATATACGATATCTAAAATCTCATAAAAGATCTAAGAGTCATATACGATATGATTGACAAGGAGTTGTCTACCTAAATAACTTATTTTGAGCAGTCGTGCCCTAGCCGACTCAAAGTTAAGTGAAATATGGATCTTAGCCCATTCAAATTACATTATACATTGGATGTATATGAAGGTTATATAATTTAGTGGGAGTATTTATGAAATACAATCTATATATCTCTTAAATGACTGGTATGAAATATAGGTGTATATTTATTTGCATATTTGTGTAGAATATTTTCTTAAACTTTAATTATGTTTATTACTGCGATCTGTTCTTCAGAATGGAAATTATTCATGAGCTTAAGAATTGTTCTAAAGAAAGAATGGAAATTATACATTCTTAATAATCCTGAGTAACCTAAATTGCAATATTAATTTGATTAATATGTTCCGTAGGATCATCAAAATTTAATTTGATTAACTTGTTGATGATCTTAGATTCATGAATAAATTGTTTATTCTTGGTTTTGATAATCATGGTGATTTGATCACCATGAGCACCAAATCCTAAATGAATCAAGAAATGCAATTATAGGATAAATTTGGAAATTTAAAATCTACCGCTTCTAAGATAAATATTTTGAGTTGAATTTAATTATCAGATGATTGGTTTCAGAAACCATGTTTCCTGAAATTAAATGTCAAGTTCAAGATTAATCTGGGATTGAATCTAATTTCAGACGGCTGGTTTGCGAAACCAAGTTTCCTGAAAAGTGATGTCAATTAAGAATTCAGATAAACTAAAATTAGAATCTTGAATTGTTCTTGATTGCTGAAGTTAGTCGAATTGATGAGACATTAGTTTGTGCTCTCAATATCTGAACTATCATGCGGAAAGATGATGACCTAAGTCGAAAATTCGATTTTGACTTTATGATTTTCTAAAAGGAAGGATTAAAAGCTAAAGGTAAGACAAACGTTGTCAAACCTAAAAGAAATAATTGTGGCTAAAATTATGACTCTGAATAATGCAATTTGGTAATGTGGCAATTTGATTGACCATTTAAAATTGCAATCAAAATTTTGGATGATCAATAAAAAGTGAATGGTAGTGAGACAACCACAAGGGATATTTATGCTATAAAAAATTAATCTTTCTAATTTCAATCATTGGGTATTGGATACCGGATTGGATCCCACATTTGTATAAATGTGCAACAATTAATAAAAAGAAAGACTATTTAAAAAAGGTAAAGTTAATCTGCGAATGATAATGATGCAAGAGTTGCAACATTGTTCGTGGAACACTTATGAAGTGGCTTTGCTCATTAAGTAGAAAGTATTATTTTGCTATAAGATAATGAAGGATATTTATTTTTTATTTGGAATAAGAAAGAGCTTTATTTATTATGATTTGCTTTATCATATTGTTAAATCATATAAATAAATCTCATATCCTAAATCTTGAAGACCAAAATAATAAATAAGACTATAACATAAATAATTAAATTCTCAAGGCATTATTGTTTTGATCAAATAAATGAGAAACGCATATCTAAAATTCCATGGCACGGAGTTTTAAAGTCATACGATTTTGAATCATATGATTTATGCAAATCTTATTTACTTGGATTAAGACAACTTTTACTAGGAGTAGTAAAAGGCTGATATCTTATTAGACCTAATACATGTTGATGTATATGGTTCATTAAGTAGCAATGCTAAAAGAGGATTTTGGTAACTTGGCAAAATTATTCAGAAATCCCGATTCGATCGTGATAATGAATAATTGAACCAAGAATTTGACAATCATCTTTAGGTTGTGAAATTGTTTCACAAATTAACTCCACTGAGAACACCATTTAGAATGATGTGTCTACGTGGAGGTGTAGAACCTTATTGGATATGGTTCATTAGATGATAAAGTCAAATTGATCTTCCATTATTTATTTTGGGGTTATGTTTTGGAAACCGCTATAATTACACTAATTTGAGTTCCATTAAAATAGGTTCAAAGGTACCATATGTGATATGGAATGAAAGAAAACTTGGTTTGTCTTTCATAATGATTTAAAATGGTGAGACTTTTTGCGAAAAGACTTGTTTGGAACAAGCTCACACTTAAATCTAATAAATGTATTTTCATGGGATATCCCAAGGAAACTTGAGGATATTATTTTACTTCTATGAAACAAATTGTTTGTTGCTTGTAATGGTACTTTTCTAGGTAAATTGTTTATCTCTAAAAGAATCAGTGGGAGTAAAATATATCTCGAATGGTTCGAGACCTAGAAGATAACATAGAACCTTAGATGGAAGTTGAATGAACTTTCGCAAGGAGTTGTGGAAATTCGTTCAAATTACACAAGTTAATTGCATATATGATAGGATACAATCTATAATGAGAAATATTGGATTTCTTATTAAAGAAAGTATAAGAGGTAAAGTTCATTGAGAATGGTATATTTACTTCCTATCAAAATGCAATGTCCGCTCCATTTTAGATTAATGGCCTGGAGTCATAAAATCTAAAAGCCAATCCATGTATATTAATAAAGTTTGGAACTTGATCTTTCTAACCTAAGGTGTAAAAACCAAAGGATGGAATCAAGTTTTCTTGGAGAAAACTAACATGGGTAGCAAAGGAACATACTAATTAAGCAAGATTAAATGTGAAAAGGTTGACTCATATTTCGACTATGATAAAACTTTCTCACTTGAAGTCATGCTTTAAGTTATTAGAATTCTCATTGTCATATCTTCATATTTGGAATATGAAATTTGACAAATGGATATCAAAACAGCGTTTCTTAACGGGAACTCACTTAAGGATGTATTGGATACAACCTGAAGCTTTTGATAGTCTAGAAATTCTAATAAAGTATGTATGTTGCGGAAATCCATGAGATGGATTGAAGCAAGCTTCTTGGAGTTGAAACAATCATTTTGATGGAGCGTTCAAATCGTTTGAAATTCATCAATAATGAGACTTGTGTTTGCTAAGAAATTAGTGGGAGCATAGTCTAATTCCTAGTCTTAAATATATGTCTAACATATAGTTCATTTGAAAGAGTTTCTTAATGAAAGGACTTAGGAATAAGCCGCTTATATCCTTGAAATTAATATCTATTGATATTAATCTAGGAAGTTGATTGGTTTGTGTTAAAGTACTTATGGAGACAATGTACTGAATTGTTCAGTATGCAAGACTCTTGGAGAAGAACTTGCGAAGTTGTCTAATGACAGTGTTCTTGGCAAGACTTAGTCTTAGTGGAAGACTAATGAGCAAGAATACATTATTAGGATTCCATATGCTTCGGTAATTGGATCTATCATGAATGTCATATTATGTACTTAGACGGTATAACTCGTATACTTGGAGTATGATGAGAACATACTAATCGTATCCTAGTGAAAGTCATTAGATAATGATCAAGAATATCCTTGTGTACTTGAGAAGAACTAAGGATGCATTCTTGATGGTTGTTGGAATGGGAGATGATCTAGTAAATGGTTACATAGATACATGATTCCACATCGACAAGGGTAATTTAAATCGCAGTATAAACATATGTTTAAAATAAGTGTTATTAGTTGGAATAGTTCCAAGCAAATACACTATAATTTATTCTACGAATAAAATTGAGTATTTAGTTACAAGAGTTGTAGCTAATAGAGTTGTTTGAATATAGATGTTATTAGTAAAACTAGAAATAGTTTATAGTGATACTAATCCAATGGACCTTGTTGTGAAATAACGGTTATTGCACAAGCTAAGGTGCCAAGGGCTCATCTATGATCCAAACACGGGCTCAGACGTTTCCATCTCTACGAGAAATCGTTGACATGGGAAGTGTCAAAAATATGAAAAATACCTTATGATGATAACAAAGACAATCATCTTACATGTGCTCACTTGCAAAATGATGGAGATCATAACTTAGCTCAATGGGTATTGGATACACGTTGATTGGGCCTAGTGCAAGTGGGAGATTGTTGGAATTATGCTCTAGGCCCTTGAGAAAGGCCTTACGTTACATCATTTGTTTTGGAGATAACAACCTTGGGTTATAATATGTTTTACATGTTTATTATAATAATCCCCGTCCCTAGAACTTATGAAGAACTAGTATAAGTTTAATTGATGATCATGTGATGATCATGTGTATTAGATACAGATTAAGCTTATGGGTACATGTTGGTGACCATGTACTGGACATGACCCACCTATGAGATTTATGTCATGGTCAAATGTCATAATTAAATCTCATAATAGTTATATCATTGATATCCTTAGACCTGAGATTATTACAGTCTTCCACATGATGAACATTATGTTTGACGTACTCAAACGTCACTCCTAACCGGGTGGTTATAAAGGCTACGATTGGCATAATCGGATTCATGCAGGGAAAGGTAATAAGTCAATATGGGATTTGCCCCTCTCTCTCAAGAGAGATATCTGCTTAGGCCTCTCGTAGAGTGAGATTGATGAAATGCGTGGCCGCGCTCAAATGAATTGATGAGATCAATACCATTTGCTCATTATCAATCTACTCAAGATCGAGAAAGCATTGAACAATATAAGTTGACATGGACCATGACTTATGTTCAATATGATATCGTGAGACAAAAGGATTGTGATATATTCTATTGAGGATTACGAACTTCTTTAAGTTATATTAATTGGGTAGTCATGATGGCTTGCTAGAGTCCGCTCATGATTTATGAGTTTGACCTTGGTTGGAATCATTGTCAACTTAATATAATCCTATGGGGTCACACACAAAAGAACGAATTGTTTAAAAGGCTAAAAATGACTTTTTGCTGGTGGTCGGCCGAGCACCTCAAAGGACTCGGCCGAGCATGAGAAACAGAAAGTTTTGACACAGAGGTGCTCAGCCGAGCACCTTATAAGACTCGGCCGAGCAGGCCCTGTTTGGGCCCAAAATCTGATTTCGTGTTTTGACGGGTTTTGACCTATTTCTCCTAAAAGGTTTAGGACTAATGAGTTTAAATACCTCTCTCTTAACCCTAATCAGTATGGATTGATATTGTATCATTATTGGTAGCCTCCATGTGTTTATCAAAAGCTCAAGAACACCAATAAAATCATATAGCCTTTGAAGATTAGAAAAGCGTGTTTTCTAATGGGTCTAGCAATCCAGATCTAGAATCGTTCTAGATATTCGTTCGCGTGTGGATAAACATAGAGGGCGTTGGCATCAACTCCTTCAAAGTTCGTGATCCAAGTATTACGGTCGTTCCTGCGTTTGTGATTCGAAGAAGCGCGAAGAACAAAGATTGAAGATCTCAGAATTTTAAAGATCCGTCATGGTTAGTGTTCTAAATTCATCCTCGTATTAATTTAATCATCGTGATCGGATCTAGGCTTTTGGGTTTTAATTCCGCTGCGCATGTTTGCTCAAAACCCAACACATACCCACACACTCGCATGCATGTTGAAATTTCTGTTTTGGGCTTGTCCGTTTTCTAGCCGTTATGCTGACAAAATTTTCGTTGTTTCTTGTTTCTTTTCAGGAGTGGAGCCGCCTGTCGGAGATTCGAGGCGGAGCTCATGGACCGGTTACCATTTGGAGTAAGCTGCCCGAGAATGTCAGGGATCGAGTTCAGGCCACCCATTTCGGCCTCTTTATTACCAGTCTGCCGGCATTGAAGAATGATCCGGATGTTATTCAGGCTCTGAGAAAGAGATGGTGGGACACCACCCATACTTTTCATCTACCTATGGGAGAGGTCACGATGACGCCCACTGACTTCACGGCATTGACTGGTCTGCCGTTTGTAGGGGAGCCTGTCCCTTGTGTTTTGAGAGGGACCCTTCGGACTGCTTACAAGCTATTGGCCTTGGTTGACTGTGGCTTCCCGGTGAAGAATTACCGAGTCACTTGGGGAAGCATCCATCGATATTTTAGTATTCTTGCAGCCAAGCCTTTGGGTGTCACTGCTGAGCGGGTCGATGCTGTGGCCCGTTGTTTTATATGGTACCTGCTGTCCCATACTCTATTTGCCAGTGGAGGATCATCGGATTCCTTGGCTTTTCTTGATTTGTTGGTAAACTTGGACCAGGCCGATCAGTATAACTGGGGCGCAGCGGGCTTGGCTGCTTGCATGGATCTGACCAGCCGTTCGACCACTAGCTCGGTCACGGGCTTCAGTCTGTTGTGGGAGGTATACTGCTTTCCCTTTTCTTTTCAGCTTTCTTGTCATTGCTCTACTGTATCTTTGAACTGTCATTTAATTCTGCTCTTGCCTCTGTTTTGCAGCTATGGGCCTTCGCTGTCTTGGAGCTGAGGGACTTCAAGATTAACAGAGAGGGCCAGCCCCAGTATCCAGACTGTGTGAGGTGGTCGTATAGGGAGAGGAACGTGAGGACTGGCACTGCTCCCATCAGCCTGCTTTCAGCTCGACGCCACTTGGATGCTTTGAGGCCAGAGGCTGTCGCCTCCTCTTTGTTCCCGTGGAGAGCTATTTATGCTTTTATTGAGAACACTCTGATTCTTACCCACTCGACGCTTCTGATGAGCTCAGTGGAGTGTATGGCGATGTATCTTGGAGAGAGAGTGTTTTGGCAGCATGGTGGCCAGGTGACAGACTTCCACCACCCTCCTAGGCCAGCGGTTCCTGATGTTCCTCCTTTCTGTCCTCGTAATTGGAGGGCTCTTTCAGAGGCAGACTGGCCAGTCTATATTGCGGGGGTTTATGCTATCCCTTTCATTCATCTAGATCAGGATTATGGTTTATTCAGGGAGCATAACCTCCAGCAGGGTTTCATGTTTACTGATTCGAGGGAGACACATGCTGCTCCACAGACTTCGGCTCGATTCTATCCCACCGGCGCTAGATATTGCTTTGATCCACCTCTGCATCCTTCATATTATACTTATTCAAACTTTGGGGTGTATGAGGAGCAGAGGGAGATCGTTCCTGAGGACATGTCGCCGGAGAGAGAGCCTCCTGTTCAGGCTGCTGTGGTATACTTTTCTGACTGTCTTTGCATTTCTCAGTTCCAGTCCTGCTTTTCTGTTCCTTGTGTTGATGCGATTTTATTTTTCTGTCCTCTGTTGTAATAGGTACCTGTAGCTGCTTATAGGTATTTAGGCAGACAGAACAAAGGGATGAGGAGGAGACTCCGTCAGCTGGAGGAGAGGGTTCTAGGGCTGTGCAGGGACATTGCCGCCATGACTAGAGATGCTGCTGGTGCTGTCTCTGGTGCTACGAGAGGAGCTGCCCGAGGTGCTCAGGGCATAGGACGAGGCTGCAGGGATGCTGCACTAGATATTGATGAGGCTGTCTCTTCGGCGGGGCAGTCACTGAGCAGGAGTCTGAGCCGAGGAGGTAGCCAGAGTAGGGGCGGTGCTAGTTCATCAGGGAGAGTTGCCAAGAGGACCCGGCATGATGTTGTGGTAGAGACATCTGAGGAGGAAGAATCCGCTGATGATGATGATGATGACGAGGAGAATGAGAGCGGCAGTGGGAGTGGGCACGGTGCTGCCGATGATGATGATTCTGAGTAGCCTTTGAGAGACTGAAAACACTTTTCATTTACATGTAATAAACATTTAGCATGTATTGACAATCCTAGTTATTTACTATGTTTTTTTAGTTATCTGTCTAGACTCGATCCTGAGTGTTGACTTTTTTACAAACAAATGTGTGCCCAAAGCGTGCTTGCTGTCGTCATTTGAGCTTCTCTTGTTTCTGGGATTGATCTTTTCTGTAGGTTGAAGGCGTTGGAACGCCTGGGTTCTGTTCTGAACTGACAAAGGCTATTTCTGTTTCTGTCTGCTGTCAAAGGCGCGCGCGTCTGAACTTGGGAACCGGAGGCGCGCGGGTCTTGCATCATTTGTCGGAGGCGCACGCTTCTGGCTTGCTGAATTCCAGCCCCTTTCTTTTCTGAGCAGAGCACTCCAACAGCTATAAATTTAAACCATTTTCGGTCAGAATGATCACACAACAATATTCTGCATCCTTTCCCTTACTCTATACCTCAAAACTCTTGTAGCGATGGCCCCGATGACCTTTACTTTTGAAGTCAAAGTTTCCGTCCCTGAAGGCGATAAGTCCGTCCTAGCGTCTTTGACCGTTTGGGAAGGCCAAATGAGGGTATTGTTGCCGTTGATCCCGTGAAGCCGGTCGTCCATGTGAGGGATTATAGGTCCCGTTAGTTGCCTAAGAAGAAGAAAGGCAAGGGAAATTCTTCTCATGTGTGGAAGCGCCCCATGGTTGTTCCCGCTAAGGTTCCGCTTGACAAAGGTAAAGGGAAGGCCGTTGATGAAGCTCTGTCCCGTCCTAGTGTCTTTTGTCGTCTTGGTGGTCTCGAGAATGCTCCGCCCCCCTCCAAGAAGACTAAAGGCCGTCCCCAAAAGCAATGGGTCCCCAAACCGAAGAAAGATTAGATATTTCTTTGTACCCCATGAGATTGCAATTAAAAATAGACCACTTGTTAGGATTTTAATGTTTTATGTCTTTTATTAGCTCAGCAAAATCCGTTGTAATGATAAAAAAATAATTCAAGAAATGAATAAAAATTGCATCTTGTTAATTTGAAATTATTTGGGTATTTGTTCATATTTTAGACCGCACCCGAAGGTTGCCTACGTTCCTCCAGTGTAGAGGCTCAGGTCTCCGTAGTTCAAACAAACGAAGACCATTTTTTTTTGTGCACCCTGTTTTTTGCCTAGACCGCCCTTTCGGGTTTTTAATCTAGCGGGCTTCTTTTTTGCACGTGCTCTAATTTTTTCCTAGGCCGCCCTTACGGGTTTTCAACCTAGCGAGCTCTTTTTTTTTTTTTTTTTTTGGTCTTCGTTTATTAGACGTAAAATCTTTTCAACTTGTCGAGGTTGACTTCCTTTGGCAGCTGATCTCCGTCTAAATCCACGAGTCGGACTGCACCGCCGCTTAGTATCTTCTTGACTATGTACGGACGGATCCATCGGGGTCCCCATTTTCCAAGGGGGTTCATGGCATTAGGAGGGTGTTGTCTTAGGACCAAATCTCCCACACTGATGTTTCGGGGCTTCACCTTTTTGTTTAAAGCCCTAGCCATTCTTTGTTGATAGGCCCTCGTACGTTCGATTGCCCTTAGCCTTTTCTCGTCGAGTAGGGCTAGCTGTTCATATCGACTTTGTATCCAATCGACTTCATTGACTTGGTTCTCGAGGAGGACCCGTAGGGATGGGACTTCGAGCTCTATTGGGAGCACGGCTTAGGAACCATATACCAGTGCATAAGGAGTTTCTCCAGTCGCTGTCCGTATTGACGTGCGGTAGCCCCATAATGCTAGAGGTAGCTTTTCGGGCAAATTCCTTCCGGTGGAGGCCATTTTCTTCACAATGGTCTCGATTGTCTTATTAGCTGCCTCGACCGAGCCGTTTGCTTGAGGGCGGTATGGAGATGACTTGTGCTTAATAATCTTTTATTCTACCAGGAGCACGTCCATCTCTTTCTCAAAGTGAGAACCGTTGTCTGAGATGATTTCATGAGGAACGCCGTACCGGCACATGATGTGGGTTTTTACGAATTCGGTCACTTTCTTGGCGTTGAGAACTCGGTAAGCCTGTGCTTCGACCCATTTTGTAAAATAGTCCACGGCTACTAGGATGAAAGATTGTCCGTTGCTGCCAGTAGGGTGAACTTTGCCGATGATGTCTATGCCCCAACAAGAGAAAGGCCAAGGTGTGGTCATATTGTAAAGCTGTGAGGGTGGAGCGTTCTGTAGATTGGCATGGAATTGGGATTTGGCGCACCTCTTGACTTTGTTGATGCAGTCCCTTTCCATGGTACTCCAATAATAACCCATGCGGAGTATCTTCTTGGTCAACATAAACCCGTTCATGTGGGGCCCACATTTACCTTCGTGGATCTCATGGATTATTTCTTGAGCTTAGGTCTCATTTGTGCATAGGAGATTGATCCCTTCGTGGTGCCTTTTGTAGACTCGGTCCCCAATCAGTACATATCGGAAGGCTAGTCTTTGTAATGCCATTTGGGACTTCTTATTGCAATTCTCGAGATAAGTACCATCCTTAAGGAAATTCATGATATCCGCATACCACGGGGAGTTTGCTTGGACCTCGTTGATCTCGATACTCATGCAGTATGCCGGACTGTTCCTTCGGGAAATTTTGAAGGGCTTCACCATTTTACCCTCAGGTATTTCGACCAGTGAAGCGATAGTGGCTAGTGCATCAGCAAAACGGTTTTTGTCCCTTGGCAGGTAGTTGAAGGTGATTTCTTGAAACTGTTCAACCAACTCCTCGAGATGTTGACCATACCGTTGCAGAGTCGAGTCTTGAATCTTCCACTTTCCAGATGTCTGATTGATGATGAGCAAGGAATCACCAAATACATCTAAACTTGTGACATTTCTCTCGAGGGCTGCTTCGAGCCCCACTATGCATCCTTCGTACTCAGCGATGTTGTTGGTGGCTTCAAATTCGAGGCGGATAGCGATTGGAAAAAACATGTCCTTTGGATCAACAACGAACATCCCTATGCCATATCCATGCTTATTGGCTGCGCCATCAAAAAAAAGTTGCCACTTATTTTCTTCTGTTGTAGCGCAAATTAAATGCTCATCTGGGAACTGTACATCTTCCCCCTTCACTTCGTCACACGGAAATTCAGCAAGCTGATCACTGAACACTTTCCCCCTGATGGATTTGAGTGTGACGTAAGTGATATCGTAGCCGGCGAGCATGAAATACCATTTGGCTATTCTTGTTGACATGAAAGGCTTCTCGAAGATGCAGCGGAGCGGGTCCACTTTTGCTACCAACTTAATTGGGAAGGCCTCCATGTAATGCTTGAGCTTTTGAGTAACCCAAACCAATGCAGCACAAGACTTCTCTAAGACAGAGTAGTTCTTTTCAGCTCCTTGAAACCGGCGGCTGACAAAGTAGATAGCATTCTCTTTTGTGGAGTCTCGCTGTTCTTGTGCTAACATAGCCCCTAGGGCTTCATCATTGACAGTGAGATAGAGCAAGAGAGGCTTCTCCTTGTGCGGTGGAACCAAAACTGGAGGGCATGTCAAGTAATGCTTCACTTGGTCGAAGGCTTCTTGGCAAGCATCGGTCCATTCTAGAGCCACATTCTTTTTTAGTAGCTTGAAGATCGGCTCACACATGGAAGTGAGTTGGTGCACAAATCGACTGATGTATTAAAGTCTGCCCATGAAACCTTTGATTTCTTTCTGCGTCTTTAGAGGAGGTATGTCAATGATTGCCTTGATCTTGGAGGGATCGGCTTCAATTCCCCTCTCAGTGACCATGTAACCGAGAACCTTTCCTCTGACGACCCCAAAAGTGCACTTTGCGGGATTGAGTCTCATGTTGTGTTGTCGAAGTCTTTCAAAGAATTTGCGAAGATCGATCAAATGTTGACCGTTGGTTCCCTTCGAATGGATGATCATGTCGTCTACATAGACCTCGATCTCTTATGAATCATGTCATGGAATAGATCCGTAACAGCCCTCTGGTAGGTAGCCCCAGCGTTCCTTAGTCCGAACGGCATGACTGTGTAGCAGAAAGTGCCCCACGGTGTTGTGAAAGCTGTCTTGTGTTGATCCTCTTTGGACATGAGAATCTGATTGTAACCGGTAAAACCGTCCACAAATGAGCGGACTTCATAGTTGGCAGTCGAATCGACGAGCATGTCGATGTTTGGTAGTGGAAAATCATCTTTTGGGGAAGCTTTGTTCAAATCCCGGAAGTCCACACAAACTCGAACCTTGCTGTTTGCCTTTTTTACTGTCACAATGTTGGCTAGCCAAGTCGGATACTCAATGACTTTGATGAAACCCACACTGAGGAGCTTTTCAATCTCTTCTTTGACTTGTAGAGACCATTCTGGCTTGATCTTTCTGAGCTTCTGCTTTACTGGCTTGGTGTCCTCTCTGATCGGAATTCTGTGCTCCGCGACCTTTCTGTCCAAACCCGGCATGTCTTTGTACGACCATGCGAATACATCCACAAACTCTTTGAGAAGTGCAGTCAATCTGTCTTTGTCTTCCCCCTTGAAGAAGCTGCCAATCTTCGTTTCTTTCGGCTCTTCGTCGGTACCCAGATTAACAACATGCAATTCCTCATCAGCCCCTGGACCATTTTCACCACGACAACGAACCTGTTGAGCTAGTTCATTTAGGTATGTTATGTTTTCGTGGTCTATTTCATCATAATTTGAATCATTATTAACTTGTTCATTAAGTTCGTTATTAGTTAATTCATCATTTATGATGTTTGCAATCTCGAGGTACTCAGAAATATTGAATTTTTCATCAGCAAAGAAAGGAAACACACGCTCGGATATTGCCTCCATATCCTCTTGGGTGAGGGTATTAGAAACACTCTCGGACTCGAAAGTAAGTGTGAGCCGCTATTCCTTTGTTGCTGTACGGGGTATGCAACCCATTTCTCGGATCAAGCAATCCTCGGATACTATGGGCCCCTTCGTTGAATACCAGTTGTTGATTGGCTTGGAGCTTGGCGGGATCTCACTGATGGTTTCCTTTCTGACGACGGTGTCGTAGATGGCATTGACTTGACAATCGTTCATGATGGCAAATTCTTCGAACATGGAGGCTAGATCGGATAGTTCTTCCCCCACGGTAATCTCTACCTCGGACTCTATAGTCACTTTCTTTCCCCACCACTTTCGAGGTGACATTGGAGTAGGCTCCCTTTCTTATGTCGGAATTTCACAATCAGTGAAGATCTCGAGACCGGGCTTTCTGATGCCCTTGTTGTTAACCCATGGTTCGGGAAAGATCATGTACGGAACATCTTCCCCTTGGCGAACAAAATAACTGTTTAGTGTGTTGCGGTAAGGCCTCAAGCTAGGGATTTCATATTATCGACCTTCTTTGCGAGCTCGGGTTTTTTGACTCTTGACTGCTTGCTCGTATTTCAAGTCATCTTTGGTAGGCTCGTATCCCAGACCAAACTTGTTCTTGACAAAAGGAACTTCTACGGGGTGCAATATCCCTTGTTGATGCTTCCCTAGGCCTAGACCGGGAAAGTGATTCATGTTCCTCATTATGCGGAGGATTTTAGGATTGCCGAGGATCCATTGTCTGTTTCCCCCTTCTTTGTCGATGGTGTTGACGCCGGGGATAGTGGAATCTTCTATACCGTGTTGAACTTGGTGAACGGGTTGTCCCCCATTTCTGTGGATGGTGACATTCTCGGCCATGACGGTGACTATCTCATCCCATTTCTGATCTTGACACATTGATGGAGAGTGGAAGGGACCGCATTGGAACTGTGGATCCATGGTCAGCCCAAAAGCAAGTTGAATGAAGAAGGGACATCAAGTACTTGGAATGGGACGGACATGATCATGCTTCCAAATTCGATATCAACTTCTAGCATTCCCATGACTGTACGGGCAGTGCTATCGTACCCTCTAATGACTTGGGTAGAAGGTTGTAAATAAAAGCTTTTGAGCCCCAGTATGCCCATGACTCGGCTAGGCATTAAGTTGAGTGCGGAACCACCGTGTCGCGACCCCGACCCCGCGGGCCCGGAACTCGCGAGCTGGACGTCGACTTACAACAATACACCAAAATAATGAACATAAAAATTCTATTTTTATACCCAAAATGTTTAAAACAAAGTTTTAGAAATCCAAGCTTAACAACAACAACAAACTACTAGAATAAGCTTCGCAAGCTCACCCCAAAATACAAAAGATTACAAATCTTAATGACGTCATTGTTGGTAAAACTATCCCCAAAAGGTTATACATTTAAATAATGCAAACCGATCAAACAACCTGCCCAAAATCTCAATCCTCTCGACGTCCTCCTCGATCCGCGAATCCTAATCCTTTTCCTCCTGGGGGGGGGTTAAGGAAAACAATTTGAAACAAGAAACGGGGTGAGAATAAATCTCAGTAAGTTACTAATGCAACTACATGACATGCTAATATGCAATGACCAATAGCAATTAACATAAGACAGATAGCAGCGGAATAATAAGTGACATGCTGTCAAACAGTAATATCCAATAATCAATCATATAAATAAACATATAACAACAAATGAGAGGCTCCCTATCGCCAACCGTCCCATACCGGTTGGAAATAACGACCAGCTCATCATGCAACACATAAAGCTGAAATAAACACTCATAAGTGGATACATAGCCAAGGTTTCACCCAACTGAAAGAACCAAATAAAGGTCACTGCGCAGCTTCAATAATCAACCAAATCAACATCTTCACAATAGCATGAAAGCTGAAGAGAAATCCCCAGGTCAAAAGCGACCAATCAACCCATCAATCAAACAAACCATCTTCATAGTAGCATAAAAGCTGAAGAGAAACCCGGTACCGGAACCAATAACCAAATGAAGTGTCACAAGGGACGGGAGACATGCCACAAAGTCATGCTCCAAGTAAAGCTAAAATGAACACAAAGGAGCTAGCTCTTCTCACATCCAAGGCCAATCTGGAGGAGGGTAATAATGGGGCAAAACAATGGTCAATATCACAATGGACTTGGCTGTGCCATCATAATGTTTCGCATCGCCCAAACACACACAAAATACCAGCTGGACTTTCAAGTAAAGGCTAAGTAATAAAATACTAGCACAATAAACAACCATTGATTCCAAAGTAGGGAACCATACCAAATAATCACCATAAAGATGCAACGGTTACTCATGAAGAGTTTAACAACAACGATAACAAGAGTTTCTCATGAAGAGCACAACAACGATAAACGGAATTTCTCATAAAGAGCACAACAACGATAAACGGAATTGCTCATAAGGAGCTCAACAACAATGATTATTAGAATACGATAATTCCATAAAGAGGAACCATACCAGATACATTTCAAGATGATACCCATAAGTTACTCATAAGGAACACAACCCAAACGGTCTCTCACAAATAGTACAACGACTATAACCCAAAATTATCCTAAATGTTTACTCATAAAGATGTACTAGGACTATGAACTCAACCATCTCATCACACCTGGAATTCCAAAGTAAGAAATCAGAATGAATACACCTTAAGGTTAATCAAACCGTGGTACCCAATTACCAATTCACGCTTTACCTCCGTTCATAACGAACCAATTCTAAACACCCCAAACGAATCTAAAAGGTTTCACTTATTAGAACATGATCGCGACCGGACTAAACCCTACACTTTGGTGTTCAATAAAAACCCTCTAGGTACTATGGGACATTGCCTAAAACCTAGACCAAGTCTTACTCGAAAATCAATTCGATTGGAACAACCACGAACACATCATAAGATGCCCAAACACCCAATAAAATCCCGAAGTATAAAACTTATAACTTAACTGAACAACCTATACCATCTTCTAGTACTCGAAGAGAGCTTCGAAACTATAGTTTACACGCCTAAAACGGAGTCCGGACGAAGAAGTTATGGGGGAAACAGTTTTAGAAGAAAAGGGAAGAATATATCAGAGTCCCAGCTTGGCACGACCGTGCCTAAGAAAGTGGCATGACCGTGCCAAACATGACGAGAGGCAAGTGAATATTGGCACGTCCGTGCCAAATAAAGGGGCACGACCGTGCCAGAAGAACAATGCCCAGATTTCTTCCTGGGTTCATACATACCCGCAAATGGCACCCAAACAACCCAAAATTCTTACCATTTCTCAAATACTCAAAATCAAGACTTCCAATAAGCATAACAATGAACCAAAACAACTTATAAACTTGAATAGAACCAAAATAACACATCTAGAAACCCAAATCAAGGTTTAAATCCCAATCTTCATATAATCACCATTTTTAACCAAAAATCCAAATAAATTCCAAACTCAATCAAACTTCAAATATAACAACTAAAGCATTATATAAGCATTATATGAACAATTTGGCATATTAATGGGGGAAAAGCAACTTACCCGGATTTTCTCAAAGTTGATGGATTTCAAATATTTTTGACTCTACGCGATCCTATCGACGATCTAAACAAGATTCAAGTTATGAGAAATGAGAGATAATGGGAGGAAGATGAAGAAAATGAAGAGAGAAGAGAGAAAGAAAACTTACCCTTTTCTTGACAAATGGGGAGGGAGAAAGCTGGGAGAGAGAGAAATGAAAGAGTGAGGGTGATAGAGTAGGGAGGTGAGGGAGAAGAGAGGGAGTAGGGGAATTATTTCCAAAACTTACACTCAGGCCCCTCCTCTACACTACACACAAATACTTACACTCCCTACTTACAATTAAGACCCAACAATATTACACTAACCCGAATGACTCAAATAAAATGCTAAGCATAATTATGATGAACATAAAATGCACACATAAATATTTAAATAAATAATAATTTAGATAAATAAATAAGCAAATAAATAAATAATAATTACTTATTACCAATAAAATAGAGCCTAGATTTCGGGTCGTGACACACCGTCTACTAAAACTCTTGAGATGGGTCTCCCCCTTGCCCTTACTTTGAGGTAGATGGCTTCATTGTGTTTGGACCCAAATGGCGGGAGGTCCATATCGGCAAAAGTGATGACATTGCCGAAGTGAATGTGACCTATCATTGCTGTGAGGTCCTCTGGAGTCGTGTCGGGAGAGACTGATGTGTCATCCAAGTTCTTGATGACGAGGTCTCGGTGTTTCTTTGATGATGCAATAAGGTCCCAGATGGATATGTTGGCTTGCGTCTTCTTGAGTTGTGTTAACAAAGGATCTTCGGGTACATCGCGTGCTTGCGATCTTTGAGAAGAGGTGTTGGTCGCTGCGGTATTGGGAGGGACTGTGCTCGTTGTTACTCTGCCACTGCGAGTGAGCACGTTCACGGTCCCGTGTAGCTTCTTCTTCCTATTCTCTAAGACTTCCCTCATAATCTCATCATAAGTCACAACATAACAAGAATTATCAAGTTTATTCATATCATCGGAGCCCTCATTCACAATTGGGATCGAATGAGTGGTTCCTTCAAACTCTCCTACCTCTATTACATTGACACCACCCTCATTAGGGATTATGAATTCCTTCTTGTCTATGAGGTCTTGGATGGTGTTGCGGATGGAGAAGCAATCCTCGGTGAGGTGGCCGGTGCATTGATGGTATTCACACCATTTGTGGTGGGCATGATTGGGACGGAGCGGTTGTGGTTGCTTGTACCCTTGAAGAGGAGTGATTTGTCCCTTGGCCTTTAGAGATTCATAGGCCTCGGTGATGGTCATGCCATTGAGAGGAGTGTAGACGCGGTCGTTTTGGAACCGCTTGCCTTGTGGTGGAGGGACCTTCTTATAATTCCCATTATCGGTAGTAACCGCATTAACAGAAGCCTCTTTGTTTGAATTAGAGGCGGCCTTGTAACGATAGGTAGGAGTGGCCTTCTTAATATCCTTGAGCAAGTCATCCATGCGTACCCCCGCCTCATACATTTGGGAGAAGTCAGAGTAGCAAGCCCCACTTAGGTGGGTGCGGAGATCAATCTTGAGACACTTTAGAAAGATGTCCATTTGCTTTTTTGTGTTCGGCCTCTCAATAATTTCAGAGAGCTTGTCATTCCATCTCCTTGTGAAGTCAATGAAGGACTCGTTGTCTCTTTGGGTGGTGTTCTCAAGCTCTTCCCTTGTGGGCCGGTGAGTGGTGTTGCCTTGATATTGATTTTTGAAGGCAAGCATAGCGGCATCCCAATCAAGACGGACAGTGAGTGGGAGAATTGCATACCAATCCTTTTCCGCCCCCTCGAGGGTGAGAGGAAAGCATTGAGCCATAACTTTTGGGGAGACCTTCTTCGGAACCATAGCCCAAATGTAAGTCTCGATTTGGGCCATCGGGCATGAGTTGCCCTTAAACTTGCTAATGTCGGGCATCTTGAATTTGTCGGGGAGAGCGGCCATCGTGCTCATGAGGATGTATGACTGATAAAGGCTTGTGTTGGAGCCTTTTCCCATGTTGAGGCCATCAAATTTTTGATCAATGTAGGCCATGATGGAATCGAACATTTTGGGGTCGTTGTTGTCGGTGCTTGGTTCCCCCGCTTTTTTGGTACGGGCACTGACATATGGGCTTTCAAACAAACCCTCAGTCCACTCGGATTCCTCATTGTCATTAACCCCCTTGTTCTTGGAGAGTTTGAGGAGCTTGGCTTTCAATTGGTAAACCTCGGCCTCATGGGCCTCCCTTTGACTGTCGACATGAGCTTGCCACAAGGCTTCTTTGCTTTGAGCCTCGTTGTGGAGAGTGGTTACTTGTTGTTGAAGAGTTTGGACCATGGCAGAGAGTTGCTCGAGAGTCATGGCGTTGTTGGTGCTGGAGTCACCGGCCATTGATGATGCAGAAGCTGTAGGAGTGATCGGTTCACGAATAAGCCGATTGGATGAATTCCTGTAGATGCGGAGAGTACCAATCGGACCTATAATTGGAGAAGTAGCCCTTATCAGTCTCGGTTCACACTTTCGGTCCATGAAGAGGTTGAGAACACACAGTTGGGCACACGACTCGAACCACATAAGAAAAAGACTCTTTTTTTTATTTTATAAGTCGGAGGGAATGGGTCCCTTTTGGGGTTTCTAAGAAGATAATGGAATCGTCACACTAGTATATAGACCATCTCGCGGTCCCATATACTCATCGGATTCCATCACGTTTGTGAATCCTACATGTGTCGGGATTAAACTAAATTAATGTAGTAAAGCATATATGCGGGGACGGATTTTTTATTTTCGTTCAAAATAACCACTTTTGGGGACGGATTTTTATTGCGTCCGTTTCAACAAGTTGGCATGTATGATTTGAAAACATTAGTTTAGGGAAATCTCGGTACATGGAAACCGACTTGGTCACGGAGTGTTAGACCCTAACTAGAATTGTGTGGTTTGTGCTCGGCTAAAGAGAGGCTTAAAGGTCACCCCCGGCATGTAGTCATGAACTACGCCACTGGCTGAGGTTTACCGCTTCGAAAGAGTCAAGGTCGAGTGGAGCTTGAAACTTTCTAGGACGGGCCTCGACGGGTTTGGGGTTGGACTTGTGCGACTCGATAGTGAGCAATTTATAGGAGTAATGTGCATGTAGTGTGAGGTCTATCACGTGACAAAAAAAAATATTAAATTTTTTTTTTTTTTTTGAAAAGAAAAGATAAAAAAAAACACATAAGCACGTAAATTAC
Source organism: Campanula takesimana (assembly GCA_026119855.1). NCBI lineage: Eukaryota > Viridiplantae > Streptophyta > Magnoliopsida > Asterales > Campanulaceae > Campanula > Campanula takesimana. Next base: position 334,155 of record JAOWBW010000594.1, read on the forward strand.
AACTCCCGAATCACCCGTGTGACCGGTAAATAAACACAAAGTTAAGCAGTCCAAGGGTTCAATTCTATTCTGATGCAGGCAACTGTGCCCACACCCCACTGTTCTGTTCAGTCACTGAAACCTGTTCTTTCCCTAGAAATTGGCCCAGAAGCGCGCGCCTCGGGCTGGTGTTGTTGGAAGCGCGCGCCTGGCGCATTGTATCTGGGAGGCGCCCGCTTCTGGGCTAACCTGTCAGATTATCAGAAACTTATGGACTCAGGGGATTGCCCTGGTCTTGATTGTGTGATGAAACCCCTGCAATGTTTGTTAGCACGAAATAATAGGAAGAATAGGAAGAACACATGGAAGGCGGGCGATTATGGACTCAGGGGCGCGCTTCCCATATCAATTTCCAGAATGCCTAGAAAAGTGAATTATGAACAGAAACACAAGTTTAACCCTCAAGCTGTCCCCAGCAGAGTCGCCACTGTAGATACCCCAGGGGCGGAGACCGCGGCTTTAGGCTAGAGCGCGCGAGCTCGTCCTAAGGTGTCTAATTGTGTTTTAGAGTCGCCACCCACGTTTTTGAGGAACGTAAGAAAACCTAATGTTTATGAGCCTAAGTTTGATTTACGAAAAAAGAGATTCTTTGGGATGAGGGGTTCGGGGGTTAGGTTACGAAATGGGAAGTACTTAAACACCCATTTCGCCCGAGCAAAGTCGGTCTTGTTTGTTCATAATTCACTTTAAAGATAAATGTGTTCTTCCTATTTGAATGATGATAAAAAAGGGGTTTTAAAGTTTAAAATGTAGGGAGATGACTCCTAGGCCAATTCAATGTAATGAAAGGACCATTGGTGTCATGTCCCAAGTGGTTTTGGGGTGATTGCACATTTGATTGAAAAGAAGAAGAAGAAGAAGAAGAAGAAGAAGAAGAAGAAGAAGAAGAAGAAGAAGAAGAAAGTTTAAGACATTTACTTATAGTATCCTTCAAAGAGAACCTCTTGAAAAGCCTTGAAGAAGAGGTTGAATACTTGGAGAGAAAACTTCTTAAGGTCCAAAGTTTTTTTAGTTGAAAAAGGTCTAAAAGAAGTCCCAAGGAAAAGTCTAGAAAAGAAGTGAGGAAAAAGGTCCCTTCCAATGATGGATTGGAGGGGTTTTTATAGTTGAAAGAGGGGAGTTTTTGGAGCCAAACGGAGTCTCCAAGAAATCTTTCCTGGGCAAAATCATGTATAATAAGCAAGGGAGAGATTCTTGGGCAGAATCTGTAACTGACACACCCCAGAAGCGCGCGCATCCCACCTAGGCGGCGGAAGGCGCGCGCGTCTGGCCTTAAGAGACGGAGGCGCGCGACTCTGAAAAGCAATTTTTGACAGAATGGACTAGAAAGTTAGAACTGTTATTCAGTTTAGTCCCGGGACTTAACGGAGTCCGTCTGGAACTTAACCAAAGTAACAGAAACTAACAGAAAACACTTAAAAGAGGGAGAAACACAAAATCAAGTGTGCAATCGGGGTGAGCGGTCCAAGGCGGGGTGTCTACAGCGACTTCCTAGGCTTAAGGCTAGGGTTTGATGAGGATACAACTTCCTAGGCTTGAGGCTAGGGTTTGGAGAGGATACGACTTCCTAGGCTTGAGGCTAAGGTCTGACGAGGATACGACTTCCTAAGCTTGAGGCTAGGGTTTGGAGTGTAAATGACTTCCTAGGATTGAGGCTAGGGTTTGGAGTGAAAATGACTACCTAAGCTTGATGCTAGGGTTTGGAGAGAATGCGGATTCCTAGGCTTGAGGCTAGGGTTTGGAGAGTGTTTGTGTTGATGCCCTAGGCACGTTTGTTAAACGTTGTATGTGTTATCATTATATTGATATTGATGAAGAGATATTTGATTATAATTAATGCTCATGTTTACTTATAATAATCTCTGTCCCTGGAGATTGTTAAGGACTAGTATAAAGGCTAAATGATCATGTGATGATCATGTTAGATTTATGGGTACTTGTTTGGAACAAGGTACTGGACATGACCCGCTGTATAAGATTTATGTCATGGTCTATGTCGTACATATATCTCATATTAGTTATGTTATTTGACATATTCAAACGCTACCTTTAACCACGTAGTTATAAAGGGTATGATTGGCATAATCGGATTCACGTAGGGAAGAATAATAAGCTAATTGGATTTGTCCCTCTTCGGAGAGATGTCAAGCTTGGGCCCCTCTAGGAATAATGTTGATGAAATGTTTGGCCAAACTCAAATGAATTGATTAGATCAATGTCATTTGGATTATCAACATATTCGGGATCGAGAAAAGTATTGAACAATACAAGTTGACTTGTTGACCATGACTTGTGTTCAAAGACATCGTGGACAAAGGGATTGTGACATGTTCTAAATGGAATGCGAACTTGTATCTAGTTACACTATTTGGGTATGTATGACGGTTTGCTAGAACCTAATCATATCTTATGGGTTCATGTTTGGACCCATTGCCAACTTAGTGTAATCCTAGAGGGTCACACACGAATAGAACGAATCCTAAAGGACTGAATTGGAATTATGGAAAAATGGGTTTTTTCTGGTCGCGCACGACCGTGCTTGTTTTAGGGCACGACCCTGCTAAAGTGCTTGGCACGACCGTGCTGGTGTTTTAGGGCACGACCGTCCTAAAGTGCTTGGCACGACCGTGCTGGTTTTATAAAGCACGATCGTGCCAATAATCAGAAAAGGGAAGGCAGGCTCGACCCCATTGGCACGACCGTGCCAGTTATAGGGCACGATCGTGCCAGAGTTGTTTGGACAAAAAGTTTGTTTCCTTAATTGGGTGACGGGACTTAGGACTCCTAGGTCATTAAGGGTTAATGACTAGGACCTATATAAACATTTTTTCACCAGCCATTAAGCGAATAAAACCTAGTAGTTTTGAGAGACAATATTCTTGATTAGTGATTTGGAATCAAAGATCAAGAAATTCATAATTCCATATAGTTCTTACAATTGTGAAAGCGTGTTTCATAATTTGGTCTAGCAACCAAGATCAAGTGTTCTTGATATTCGTTCGTTGATGGAGAAAATCTCCTTCTAATTAAATTACCTAGCAAGTGTACTAGTTACCGGTGTAGTAGTATGCACAAGCAAGGGTCGAATCCACAGAGACTTGAAGGATTAATAAGAATGTAAATTAAAACTATAAAATTAAATAAAGGGGTTTTGGTTTTTGTGATTTAATTATAATTAACTACTAAAGCAATAACTAAAACTAAACTAATAAAACAAATAAAAGCAATATTAACGAATAGATTCACGAATTGGGTTCACAAATACTTTTACTCTATGCTCTGATCCTAATGAAAAGATCAATCTCTTTCTTGGGTTCGTTCACAAAAGTAAGAATTGGGACGGTGAGGCGGCCGGATTGCAATTTATTTATCTCTAACTAATCACACTTCGCAAATCAAGTCCATGTAATTGTTTAAAGTGTTATTACGTTCTAAAGAACAGATAAACCTACACCCACTTGATTTCTATCACGGCATCAAATAGATATATTCATCAAAATAGTGGTCAATGTATCAATGCCCGAGTCACTGTAACAATAGATACCCAGAAATTCTAAAGCCAATTTATATCTTAACATATAACTGAAACTAAAATATTTAGAATGAAGAATATTTTGATAAACAAGAATAAGAAAGAATGGAAGAATTAAATCTATAGCATAGAGATTAAGTATTATTACTACCAATTCATGAATCCAAGAAATTAGCTACTAATAAGAATAAAATCAAGAACAAGAAAAATAATAAAGAACGTCAAAACCTGGGATTAAATTGATGAAATCTTTATTACAATCTTGAATCTTGACTAAAAGTATGTACAAAGTATGAATAAAATAAATTGGATGGAGTGTTATATTTATACTAGGGCTAATGAGGTGTAAAAATAGGAAAAACCCTACGATTCTTTGTTGAAAAAGGACAAATAAAGTGCTGGTGGCCGGAATTCCCCAGGAGCCCTTGGTATTTTTGAGTTTTCAAAAAATTCCTTGAAAAATTCCTCAAAGGTCCTCTAAAATTCCAGAAAAGCCCTTGGAATTTTGGAAATTACTAAAAAGCCCACAATATTTTTGAAATTCCTCTAAGGTCCCTGGCCAAATTCCCCTATGGTCCCTGGTAGTGCGCGCGCTCTGGCTAGATTGGTGCGTGCGCACCTTCATCACAGAAGGCTGGGAGGTCTGATCTGGTGTTGGTGCGCGCGCCCTAAGTTTGGTGTGCGTGCGCACCCCTTGCTTCGCGGCTTGTACATTTTACGCGCAATCTTTCGGAGGCCATAACTTCTTCATACGAACTCCGATTTGGACGTGTAAACTATCTTTGGAAATCTATTTTCGATTACTATCCAATGGAATTGATTAATCAGTGGTCACATCTCTTTATCTTTATGTTCTGGTCCATTCTTTATTCGTCTTTTTCGCACTTTAACGTACAAGAATCCGTACATTCTTTCGCTCCTCCCCTGTACTCATAAATACTCCAAAAACCATCAAAACACCCAAGGTTGGCATCTAACAAGTCATATAAGTATATGATTTGGATGGGTAAAAACACGTCCATCAAATACCCCCAAACTTATCTTTTGCTCGTCCTCGAATAAAACAAAACAAATATAAAACTATAAAACTACAAAAACTAAAAACAAAAAAAATATATTTTTGGGATGTTCTTTATACATATGGGAGTCGTTAGCCAAAAGTCTCAGGGTCCCTCACACAAGTGCCATTAAATAGGTACCATTGAAAAACCAAATTGCAACACATACACACTACTAACTCGTTTGATTTTCCACCGCAGCATGATAGGATGAGTGAAGTGGTGATCAATTCGACTAAAATAAGATTAGTTTATATGATCACTTAAGTTAATGCTCTTATTCCACAAATGATGATGAAGATACACGTAACTGTAGATACCCCGGGGAACCACGGCTTGGCTAGAGCGGTGAATTATCCTAGGATGTCTAACTTGTTTTAGATTGTTTAGAGTCGCCACCTATGTTTTTAAAGGAACATAAGAAAAACCTAGAAATAACCTAATTTATGTACAAAACCAGAGATTCGGGAGAGAAGGGTTCGGGGGTTAGGTGACGGAGTGGGAAGTACTTAAACACCCACTCCGCCCCGTTTACGCGAGTCTTGCTACTATTGGTGTTCTAATATTTACATGTCCTTCAATTAATTAAATAGAAATGTGCTAACAATTGTGATGAGAAGAAAAGGGGAAATAAAATAGAATTGTTTTATTTATTTAATGATAAAGATTACATGTAACAAGTAATGTTAAAGAATTACATTAAGAGATGAAGAGAAATTAACATGGTGAATTAAAGTTAAGATTAAAATGTAGGGAGATAACCTTAACTAACTTCAATATGTGAAGTAGTCATGTTGGTCATGTCCCATTAATGGGGATTGCATACATCAAGAAGAAGAAAACAAAGGAAGAAAATGGAGTTGTACCTTGAGAAAGAGGACTTGGAACCTTGACTTGAAAGTGTTATTGTTGTGATGAAATTGTTGTAGAACAATTTGTGTAGAGTCTTGTTACTAAGAACTCTTGTTGGGAGAATTTGTGTATAGTGTAGTTGGTGAATCAAGGTTGGAGTCCAAAAAAAGAAGTCCAAAAAGAAGTCCAAAGAGAGTCCTTTTCCAAGGTAAAAGATGATGGTTTTTATAGGTAAAAAAGAGAGGGAAAGGTTGGAGGGAAAAGATGATCATCCATGTGAAATGGAATTGACCAATCAAAAATAAGATAAATAAAATAATAAATAAAAGAAAATCAAATAAAATAAAAAGGAAATATTTTGTTTTAATGAAAAGGCTAGAAGTGTGGGATTGGGACTTAATGAGAAAAGGGGGGATGAATGTGGATGTAAAAAGATGGTTTTTGTGATCAAGAAAAGATGTTTGTAAATAAGAAAATAGAGGGAAATAAGGTGCAATCCGTTACTGCCAAAGTGGGAAGCGCGCGGGTCCCGCCTTTGGGACGGGAGGCGCGCGCGGCACGTTAGCAGTGCCGGAAGCGCGCGATTCTAAAAATGACAGAAAGACAGAATGACCCTAAAAGTTAACTCTGTTATGTAGTTTAGTCCAAAACTAACGGAATCAGTTAGGAACTTAACCGAAGTAACAGAAATCAACAAAAATAAGTTAAATAAAAATACTTTGTATGCAATCGGGGTGAGAGGTCCAAGGCGGGTGTCTACAGAGCCCCTCGGCGACGTGGATTGCGAAGCAAAACGCGTCGACGAAAGAAAGACAACCGCCGAGGACATCGACAAGAGAAAACAAAGACTCGATAAAGCAGGAATTTGAAATTACAAAGGATAAAATGCGCTCCCTGTGTGAGCGACTTTTGCTGATAGAAGCGGTATGGTGATTTGAGCGGTCCACCATGGACCAAAATTGGTGCGCGGTGCGGCATATTCTGATGCGCTGTGCGGCGGTATGGTGATTTGAGCGGTCCACCATGGACCAAAATTGGTGCGCGGTGCGGCATATTCTGATGCGCTATGCGGCGGTATGGTGATTTGAGCGGTCCACCATGGACCAAAATTGGTGCGCGGTGCGGCATATTCTGATGCGCTGTGCGGCGGTATGGTGATTTGAGCGGTCCACCATGGACCAAAATTGGTGCGCGGTGCGGCATATTCTGATGCGCTGTACGGCGGTATGGTGATTTGAGCGGTCCACCATGGACCAAAATTGGTGCGCGGTGCGGCATATTCTGATGCGATGTGCGGCACTTGTTGAATCTGGTGCGCGGTGCGGCATATTCTGATGCGCTGTGCGGCACTTGTTGATTCTGGTGCGGCACCTGGTGCTCTGTCCGGCACCTGTTATGTGTATGCTTTGCAGATATACGTGCTTGTGTGAGATGTGAAATAGGAATTACGAGAGAAAATTGTGATTGTGGTGTGATATAATCTTGAAAGCACCTTTGTAATGAGAGAGAAGTAAGAATGTAGAAAGTGATCTTGTGTGCGGTGTGATTTTGAGGAAAGCATTGGATGTATTCATACCTTCACTTACTATTGCCGCTTGAGTGGAGATGGATTCTTGATGTCCGCGGAGGATGCTTTGATGTAGAATGTCCATTCTTTAGATGTTGATGAGAGAATGCCCTTGATGTTGGGTTGGCGAGATGGTATTCTGGATGATGGGTTGGTCGTGCCGAAAGGCTGCCTACGTATCCTTTTAAGAGAATCAGACCAGCGTAGTTCAAGGATGATGGAGAACGCTGGAGGAGAGGCTAGGAGCAAAGCAAAGTAAAGCACATAATTTTGCACATAGAAGGAGAAAAAGAAAGAAAAAATCTTTTTTTTTTTTTTTTAAAGATTAGAAAGGAAAGAATAGGCACACATGTGAGGAAAAGAGATTTTTTTTTTTTTTTTTTTTTTTTTTTTTTTTAGGTTCGTGGGTGAACCATTTTAGCCATTGTGTGTTTGTAAAGCCAACCCAAGATCAAGTCATGTTCAGTCGAAGTCCAGATTGCTTCGCTTGAATTCTGTCGTTGTCGTCGTCGTGCCCAACGAAGATTGGTGTCTTGCGCCAAGAGATTTGTCGATTATGGGGCTTCAAAAGGCTTTTGATGCCGAGATGAGGGGTTGCTGATTGTAAAGCCCCTAGAATGCCTTTGATGCCAAATTTTGAGGGACTTGCATAGCTCCAAGATAAATCAGCTCTTGGACCATTCGAGTAAATCGCCCTTTGTTGTTGTAGTGAGCAAGCCCCAAGAGGAGATCGTTGATGCCAAGCCTCGAGAGATTGCAAAGCCTCAAGTGTCGTGGGCTTGTAGATGGCGAGATGTGAAGACCTTTCATTGTAAAGCCCCAAATTATCTCGTGATTGGCTCGGCATTGAGAGAGGATGTACCGTTCGGTAGAATTCTTGATAGAGATCTCCTTCTTGCTCTTACTGGGGAGATGAATGGCCTCATTGTGGTTGATACCCAAATGGCTGAGGGCTTATGTCAAAGGATGCAGTAATGTCTTGCGGTGCCGTCGAGGTCACGGAGGATAAGGTCTTGGCGTGATAAAGTCTCAAATGAGTATGCTTGCTTGACTCTTCTTGAGTTGAACTAATGACGGATATTCGGATGCAACTAGTGCTGTGGCCCAACTTTATCTGAGCTGCACCTTGTGCTTTTGATCTTGGAGAAGGGGGTGCTGAATTGCAGAAACATTGGGATTGGCCGTGGCATTTCCCGCTATAACCCTGTTTTGATTAGAGTTTAGCATATTGAATCTTTTTCCTTTTCTCTAAGACTTCCTTCAAAATCTCGCTGTGAGTTCTAACAAAAATCATCAACTTCATTCATAACATCGGAGTCTTCATTTAAAACCAAGAGGCCTTTGACTTGAAGTGTTGAGAGACCCTTTGAAGCTTGATCCCTTTCATGGATACTACTCCCAAATTGCGTTGCTCGAGTATTGTTTCCCAAAAGACTGTCGGTCGCGAAGCCCTAATACTGCCCTTTTCTTGAATTACTGTAATGCCGTAGCCCAAAAGATTGTAGATTGCGAAGCCTGTTGAGACCTTCGGTGCCGAATTGAGGAAGCTTCCAATGTTGCACATGACTTGGCTGGGGATACTGCTGGGGAGTTAATTGCTCTTTGCCGAGGGAGCCTTTAAGACTTGACCGTATCCCCTAGAGTGCCATCATTGATTGCAAGAAAGGTCCACCCTTGATTGGGGAAACGAGCACGGGCACACATGACAGGAGGGCTTTTTGACATCCCTTTTGAGGGACTTTGAGGATAGTCTCACGCATCTTTCTTGAGCATAGCCCCTAGGGCGTATTGATTGCCAAAAGAAGCAAAAGAATCCCTTGTTCTTGAGTCACATAGCCCCTAGGGCGTCACCATTTGTTGAGCAAACCAAGAGTGACTCGTCCTCGTGTGAGGGAATAAACATGAGAGGATATGGCAAGAGATACTCCATTTCTCGGGAGCCTTTCGGCGTACTTTAGAAGCACATACTTGAAGAAGCCTTGAAAACTGAGACACATGTTGTTGCTATTTGCTGTCCAAGCCAATTGACTAGCTAGGGATTATTTGTGCAACCTCGTGCCCTTTTATGATGGGCTTGTTCTCGGATGGATCTTGGTTACCACGGGCCTTCTTTTCATGAACCCAAAAATGCACACTGCTGGAGAATGATACCAATAACCTAAGACAACCTTTGATGGTGCCATATCTTGTCGATCTTTTTGCAATCCCAAAGTTGACTCGGTGGGGAATTGACTTGCTGAGGAGATTCAATGTAGAACTTGTGTAGTTGTCTTCTTTAGAGGCCAGAGATCTCCATTTCTCTTTCCCTTCTCTCTCTCACTCTCTCATTTTTTTTATGACGCACCCTGTTTTTTGCCTAGACTTCCCTTTCGGGTTTTCAATCTAGCGGGCATCTCTTTTGCGTCTTCATTTTTGACTCGATTAATGAGGAAGTGTGCATTGACTCTAGCTGAGGATGAGAGACATGTGATTTTGCGGTGAAAACCTTTTGTCACTAAAGATGAGTGACATTGACTCGACTAGGGAAGTGTCCCTAGTATTGACATGTATTTTTTATTGAATTGAATGACTCGCGAAGGCAAGTAAGTCATTAAGAGAGAAGAGAAGGAAAGCCCCAATTTGATTGCAAGAAATTGGGAGTATGCAGAAAGAATAGAAGTCCCTAGACTCGACAAGGAGCGCGAAATGATTCCAAATCTAAGAAAGTTGTTCAATCTTTTTGGTGATTAATTCATTGGCAAATGAATCGTACAAAGATGTCTTGACAAGTTCGAGATGAAGGCCAATCACCATAACGCGCTAGGGCTAAACATATCTTCTTTCTTGCATGAGACCGGACCCGCAGGTTGCCTACGTTCCTCCAGTGTAGAGGCTCAGGTCACCGTAGTTCTTGTGAATTCTCCATTCTTCGGGATGGAATTGTTGTTTCGTCGTGCAGCTTCGTCCTCCTTTGGTGGATGGAATGATGTTGATCTTGATGTGAACTTCTTTGATTGAGGGGATTTTTTTTTTTTTTTTTTTTTTTTTTTTGTACTCTAACTTTTGCCTAGGTTGATTTGAAGAGTTCAACCTAGCGAGCATTTTTTTTATTTTTTAATCCCCCCTTTGAAACATTGCTTGATTTTTTCTCCATGGTTGTTGCTCCACCTTGTTTGTCTTGATTTTGCCGTTGATGTTTTGATGTCTTTTTTATTGATGCCGTCGTCGATGTTTAGCCCCTAAGCGTTCAAGCGATGGCCTTCGTTCTAAAACTTGTTTAGACATCTTTTCATCATTTTGCCAAGAATTAGATTGAACAACTTGGAAGAGTGTAAAAGGACAAGAACGACTTTTATTTGATAAGAAGACTCGACACTTAACATGGGACGAGAGAAAACATTAATGCACACAAAAGAGGACTTTTGACTCTTTTTTTTTTTTTTTTTTTTTTTTTATTCCTACTTCTAGGTAGAGAAAGAGAAACGGAGATTGTTGTCGTCGTCCTCTTTGTTGAAGCCCCATTTCAAAACCAAGCCACTTCTTTGATGAGTTGCTCTTCACCCACGGTAAATTCGCCGTTGTCGAACAAATTCTGGGTGATGTTTCGGAGAAGGAAGCACCCTTCAGTAGTATGGCCACTATGCTTGTGGTAGCCGCACCATTCACCATATGCATGATTCTTCGGTATCGTCTTCGGCTTGTACCCCTCTAAAGGCTTGACCTTTCCACTTGCCACCAAAGTTTCAAATGCTTCGGCTTGGGTTACTCCTAGGAGAGGAGTGAAAACTCGGTTGTTGGCGGTACCTTTGTAGCTTTTGAGGGACGGGCCACTTGAGCATGCTTTACCCTTAAACTTTGCTTTGCTGTCGGTGAGCTCTTGCAAACGGGCTTTGAGTTCGGAAACCTCTTCCTTGTGAATTCTTCTTTCATAATCAAGACGGGCCTTGAGTTCGGAAACCTCTTCTTTGTGAACCCTCTTGTCGATATCGAAACGGGCTTGCCATAAATTGTCTTTATGGCGGGCATCCTCGACAATCCTATCCATTTGTTCCCCCATGGCTCTTATTATGTTGAAGAGTCTTTCATTGGACACGGAGAAGTACCCACCATTGTTGTTGTTGCAGTTGGAAGCCATTGGACCTATTGAAAGAACACGGTTGATCTTTGGTTGGCCCCACAAACACCTTTTGAGTAATATGATTAAACCCACAAACAAGGAAAAAGACTCAACCACATAGAGAAAAATGACTTTTTTTTTTATTTACAAAGTCGGAAGGACGGAGTCCTTTTTTGGGGTTTCTAGAAAAAATAGTGGAATCGTCACACTAGTATATAGACCTTCTCGCGGTCCCATATACTCATCGGATTCCACCACGCTTGTGATACCTACATGTGACGGGATTAAACTAAATTAATGTAGTAAATCATACATGCGGGGACGGATTTTTATTTTCGTCCAAAATGCCCACTTTTGGGGACGGAGTTTTATTTCGTCCATTGCAACAAGTTGGCATGTATGATTTGAAGACATTAGTTTAGGGAAATCTCGGCACATGAAAAACCGACTTGGTCACGGAGTGTTAGACCCTAAACTAGAATTGTGTGGTTTGTGCTCATCTTGAATATGAGGCTTAAAGGTCACCCCCGGCATGTAGTCGTGAACTATGCCACGGGCTGAGGTTTACCGCTTCGAAAGAGCCAAGGTCGAGTGGAGCTTGAAACTTTCTAGGACGGGCCTCGACGGGTTTGGGGTTGGACTTGTGCGACTCGATAGTGAGCAGTTGATAAGAATATGTGCATGTAGTGTGAGGTCTAACATGTGACAAAACAATTTTTTTTTTTTTTCAAAAGAAATAAATAAAAAAACAAATAAGCACATAATTACAACTTTCGAATCACCCGTGTGGCCGATAAAAATAAACAGAAAGTAAAAGAAATTGTATGCAGGCCCGGTGCCCACACAGTGTCATTCTGTTCTGTTTCTGTGCACTGTTCTGTTCCGGGAATGCGCCCAAAAGCGCGCGCATTGGGTTGCCTATGCGGAAGGCGCGCGCGTGAGAGGAAGCAGGGCAGAGGCGCCCGCTTCTGGGTGAGAACCTGCAAATCAGTGGGTTCAAGGGATAGCCTTGACCCTTAATTAAGAAAACTTTCCCCTGCAGAATTTGTTAGCACAGAAACATAGAATTGAAGGACAAGATGGAAGGTGGGCGATTCTGGTAATAAGGGTCGGACGCGCGCGCTTTAGGCCAAGAAGGCCGGAGGCGCGCGCTTCCTACCCTTTTTACCAGAATGCCCAGAAAATAAAATAAAAGAACACCAAAAATGAAAAACGCAAGTTTAACCCTCTAAATCTTCCCCAGCGGAGTCGCCACTGTAGATACCCCGGGGAACCACGGCTTGGCTAGAGCGGTGAATTATCCTAGGATGTCTAACTTGTTTTAGATTGTTTAGAGTCGCCACCTATGTTTTTAAAGGAACATAAGAAAAACCTAGAAATAGCCTAATTTATGTACAAAACCAGAGATTCGGGAGAGAAGGGTTCGGGGGTTAGGTGGCGGAGTGGGAAGTACTTAAACACCCACTCCGCCCCGCTTACGCGAGTCTTGCTACTATTGGTGTTCTAATATTTACATGTCTTTCAATTAATTAAATAGAAATGTGCTAACAATTGTGATGAGAAGAAAAGGGGAAATAAAATAGAATTGTTTTATTTATTTAATGATAAAGATTACATGTAACAAGTAATGTTAAAGAATTACATTAAGAGATGAAGAGAAATTAACATGGTGAATTAAAGTTAAGATTAAAATGTAGGGAGATAACCTTAACTAACTTCAATATGTGAAGTAGTCATGTTGGTCATGTCCCATTAATGGGGATTGCATACATCAAGAAGAAGAAAACAAAGGAAGAAAATGGAGTTGTACCTTGAGAAAGAGGACTTGGAACCTTGACTTGAAAGTGTTATTGTTGTGATGAAATTGTTGTAGAACAATTTGTGTAGAGTCTTGTTACTAAGAACTCTTGTTGGGAGAATTTGTGTATAGTGTAGTTGGTGAATCAAGGTTGGAGTCCAAAAAAAGAAGTCCAAAAAGAAGTCCAAAGAGAGTCCTTTTCCAAGGTAAAAGATGATGGTTTTTATAGGTAAAAAAGAGAGGGAAAGGTTGGAGGGAAAAGATGATCATCCATGTGAAATGGAATTGACCAATCAAAAATAAGATAAATAAAAGAAAATCAAATAAAATAAAAAGGAAATATTTTGTTTTAATGAAAAGGCTAGAAGTGTGGGATTGGGAGTTAATGAGAAAAGGGGGGATGAATGTGGATGTAAAAAGATGGTTTTTGTGATCAAGAAAAGATGTTTGTAAATAAGAAAAGGGAGGGAAATAAGGTGCAATCCGTTACTGCCAAAGTGGGAAGCGCGCGGGTCCCGCCTTTGGGACGGGAGGCGTGCGCGGCACGTTAGCAGTGCCGGAAGCGCGCGATTCTAAAAATGACAGAAAGACAGAATGACCCTAAAAGTTAACTCTGTTATGCAGTTTAGTCCAAAACTAACGGAATCAGTTAGGAACTTAACCGAAGTAACAGAAATCAACAAAAATAAGTTAAATAAAAATACTTTGTATGCAATCGGGGTGAGAGGTCCAAGGCGGGGTGTCTACAGTAACCTAATCAAGGACACTCATAATCATGTATACACAGTTGTCAACCCGGTTACCGATATTGAAAGAATATATGGCATAAAGTTTTAAGCACAACAAACGTGCGAGGATAGGTTCACGGTTACAAATTAAGGTAAGGACATACGAAGTTAAGAAAGTGGACTAAAAAGTCTTCTACAATATGTATATCCTCACAATATGATAAACTCTCCGCTCACCAAATTCCCACACTATCTCACCCCCAAACTTGAACTTTTATATACTTACATGGGGTGAGATATGTTTCCCTATTTCTGTTGCCTTTTCCAAATCATCACTTCAATACCTTAAGGGGACAAGCTTTTTCTGAATATATATATTTACATAATCTTTCCCTTTTTTTTTTTTTGAACTTCAACTTTACATAAGATAAAAGTGTGCTTATTTAATCACTTTGCACACTACTCAACGATCAAACATTTTTTTTTTTGCCCCTTCCTTTCGTTACATATACCCATTTCATAACTTTGGCCATGAACCATAATTCCCCAAATCATTCTCCCAATTTCTAGCCATAAATTCCCATCATTCCCTAATCCACTTCCTCGTCAAGGTGGGTCTAACCTATTCTTAGTGCAAAAGGGTAGGAAATCGGGTATCAAAAGAAGGTGAACGGCGGTATTTAATGTGCCATTCTTTGATCCATTACTAGGCTCAAAAGGGTGTTCTAGCGATGATTTTATTTAGTGACTAGATAGACAAAATAAAGCCGACAAAAAGGGTTTAGAAAGAAATGCCATAAATACCGAATAACCTATTGCTTGTTATTGACAACCATGCAACAATGTTCTAGGGTCCCCGAACATACACCAAGTGATCCCATAAATTATTCTTAAGTTGGTAACATGATCATGGAAGTAATGTAAGTGAGAGGTGGTGCAATCATGCCTTTAGTAGTGTTAATGCAGTCCCAACTCTAAGTTAAACAATGGCACCCATAATGGCTAATAAAAACAAACCCTCGGATCATCACCGACCATGGCCAACATCCAAAATATAAAGAGGACAAAAAAAATTTAAAATTTTTATGAGGGTGACAACTATATATACTCCCCTATAAACCCACAAACTCGAAGAGATGCCTACCCCTAAACTCAAAACATGCTATGTCCTCATAGCATAAGGAACTACAGCATGCTTTGGGTTCAAAGGATGGCATGACACAACAAAATGATAAAATGAAAGCAAAATAAATGTTACCTAGTTGGGTTGCCTCCCAACAAGCGCATTTGGTTAAGGTCGTTAGCCCGACTGTTGCCCAGTTTGGATTTCACCTTTCTTCCTTTGGCCCACTTTGCATTCTCGCGGGTCCTTATCTTCAGCTCGAGCCCCATGTATATTTCCCTTTTTATTTTATCATTTAGTACCACAGGGAATTGTTGGCATCTTTGCTTCTTGGGCTCTTCCACTTGTGGCCTCTCACCACCTTTTCCACTATTACAAGAAGAAAGGGGTACCATAAGGATCACCAAGTTCTCTTCAATATAAAGGTCCTAATCCTCGTTGGGAACTTCCCTACTAACCCACTTCTCACCACCATATAAGGCAAACTCAAGCTCCTCAATAGCTAACTCATGCCATGTTTTCTCCACCTTCTTTGCCTCCTTCGCCTTTTCCACACACCCTATACACCCACTTGAATTATCAAAATGTGATTCATCTTCAGAGTCAACATTGGAGATTTCATAGACAAAATTTTCCTTTGCATCCTCAAAAGATTTCTCTTCAAGTGACCCTCCATTAGAGACAACATTGGACATTTCATACACAAAATTCTCCGTTGCATCCTCAAAAGGTTTCTCTTCATGTGACTCATCCGGAGAGGAAACATTAGAGATTTCATAGACAAAATTCTCTTTTGTGTCCTCCACGGTTTGCTTTCCATATTGTGGTGGTGGTTTAAAATATGGCTCAAAAAATGAGTCATAGACACACTCTTCCCCGTCAGCATTTAGATACCAAACCAGGGTTGAAGGTTGCTCTTCCGACTGTGGTGGTGGTGGATTATTCACATAGTTTGGCTCAGAAGTGGGATCATAAACTACCTCATCATTGCCCCATACCATGTCTGAATGATTTTGTCACGACCCGAAAACCCGCCTCTATTTTCTAAGTAATAAATATTTAATTATTTATTTATTTCTTATTTATTTATTTATTTAAATTATTTATTTTTTTAAATAATTATGAGTGCATTTGGTGTTTCATCTTAAGTGGTGCTTATCATTTTAATTGGTCATTTGTGCTAGTGTGTAGTAAGGGGTGGATTATTTTGAAATGGGTTATAAGGGTTTAAGTGTTAGTTGAGTAGTAGAGGGGGCCTAAGTGAAACTATTCTAATTTATCCTACTTACTCCCTCCATCACCCCTCTCCTCCCTCACTCCCTCATTTCCCCAGCACACTTTTTCCCTCCTTTCCTCCATTGTTGAAGGTAAACTCTCTCTCTCCTTCTCTATTCTTTTTAGTCATCTTCCTCCCATTATTTCTCATTTCTCATTCTTTGAAAAATGTTTAGATCGTTGTTAGGATCGTAGAGAACAAAGAAATTTCGAATTCCGTCAACTTTGATAAAATTCAAGTAAGTTGCTTTTCCCCCATTTTTATGCTAAAATGTTCATCTTTAGTTTATGTAATGCTTTAGTTCACATATATGTCATTTTGGTTGAGTTTGGAATTTATTTGTATTTTTGTTCATCTTTTGTGATTTTTGAGAATGATGGGACTTAATCTTGGTTTGGGTTGATAGATGATGTTATTTTGGTCCCTCTTAAGCTTAGATGTTGTATGGGTACCTTGTTGAACTTGTTGGGAGTGTTGATTTTGGGTATTTTGGAAATAGTATGAAAATGGTTTGAAAAATTGGAGAACCCAGCTCCTTTTCTGCTCAGCCCGTAGACCGGGCGCCCGCCCGGGTTGAGCCAGGCGCCCGCCCCCTTGGCCAATTTCCTTCTGCCAACCTTCTGATTAAATGAGCGCCCGCCCGAACCTTCTTAGGCGCCCGCCCGCCCGCTATCGCGCGCCCCACCCGAGCATGTTTCGAGCGCCCGCTTACCTTTAATTTCATGACCAAAGTGACTGATTGACCCGAGCGCCCGCCTGGTTCATCTTGAGCGCCCGCCCGCCCCTAATTTCTGGGATTCCCTCTTTGTTTGGTTAAAGACTAGGATGCATTTTTGGTCTAAGTTTTGGGTACCACCCTAAATGGTTTAAATGGTCATTGTGGAATACTCTAATGTTGGGAATGGTTCCTTTGTGAACAAATGTGTTATGGGATTTGATTAATTATTGTTTGGGAATGGTTGAGCACTTTATTATGTGTCGTTGGTTTTATTTCATCTTCTTGGTGATTATTTGGTATGGTTCCCTACTTTGGAATCATGAGATGTTTATTTGAGCTAGTATTTACTACTTGGAATTTATTTGAAAGTCCAGCTGATATTTGTGGTTGTGTTGGGCGAAGGAAAAGATTATAATGGCAACGAGCCGAGTCCATTATAATGTTGACCATTGTTTTGCCCCATTATTTCCCTCCTCCAGATTGGCCTTGGATGTGAGATGAGCTAGCTCCTTTTTTGGGAACAGTCTAGCTATTATAAGGGGTTACGACTTTGTGTCGTATACTCAGTTATCGTTTGGTTATTGGTTCCGGTACCGGGTTTTCTCTTCAGTTATTATGTTGCTATCGTTGATTGGTTTATCGGCTCTTTGATGCTGCTTATTGATGCTGCTCTTCGATGCGGCCCTATCGTCATTGATCAGATTGTTATATCCTTTGTAGGGGAAACCTTGGCTCAGTATCCTTTGTTACTTGTTTATTTCCGCTGCTATCGGTTAAATGATATTTGCTACGTGCTATGTGAGATATTATTATTGTTTATTGCATCATAGCATGTCATGTAGTTGCACTAGTAGCTTATTGATATTTATCTCACCCCCTTTCTTTTTATATTTGTTTTTCCTTAATCCCCCCTGGAGGAAAGGATTAGGAATTACGGATCGAGAAGGACGTCGAGAGGATTGAGATTTTGGGCAGGTTGTTATTGATCGGTTTGCATTATTTAAATGTATAACCTTTTGGGGATAGTTTTATCAACAATGACGTCATTAAGATTTGTAATCTTTTGTATTTTTGGTGTAAGCTTGTTGAGCTTATACTAGTAGTATATTGTTGTTGTTAAACTTGGTTTTCTAAAAGTTTGTTTTAAACCTTTTGGGTATAAAAATGGAAATTTTTTATCTTCAGTATTTTGGTAGTTGTGTGTCAAGTCGACGTCCAGTTCGCGTGCTCTTGGCCCGCGGGGTCGGGGTCGCGACAGTTGGTATCAGAGCTATGGTTTAGCTCTAAGTATAAGTATAGGTGGACTAGAATGACCTAGGAGGGTAGTAGTGTTCGGAGTGAGTAACGGTTGATGTTGTGCAGGTATTTGTTCTAAATTGCTAGAAGAAGAGCTGGTGAAGGTTCTAGTGGGACTCCGAATCAGAACGATCTACGGGAAGAGAACCGTGCAATGTTTCAGGGGATGTTTGAAGCGGCGATGAAAGCAATTCATGACCACGGGCCGAGAGAGGAACATGTAGAACCTCCACGATATGGGTTGGAGCAGTTCTTAAAGTTGAAACCAAGTGAGTACGATGGTGAGCCTGATGTAAAAAAGGCGGAAATGTGGATTGAGTCAATGGAGAAGATTTACGATGTTTTTGGTTGCACGGACGAGGATAGGGTTCGGTTTGCAGCTTACAAGCTAGTGGGAGCCGCTGAGCATTGGTGGAAGGCACTTAAGGCCACTTGGGATGCTACTCTTGTACCATATTCTTGGGAGTTATTTGTGAGGAAATTCAAAGAACACTTCATTCCTCTAGTGGATCAGAATAGGAAGGAGATCGAGTTCCTCAACTTGGAGCAAGGCTTGTTGTCAGTAGCACAATACTCGGCTAAGTTCACAGAATTAGCCAGGTATTGTGACTACCTTGTGCGGACCGAGGAGCAGAAAGAAATGAGGTTTATCAGGGGCTTGAAGACAGCTATTAGGACACAGTTAGTAGCCCAGAGAATTCAACTTTTTCAGGATGCGGTGGACCGTGCCTATTTGATAGAGAAAGACATCGGGGAACACAAAAGGAAGACTGAGATGGTTAACCCGAGTAAGCAAGGAGGGCAGAGCAAGTCACAACAGCAACATTCGGATATCAGAGGTAATTCTGGAATGCAAACTCGATTCGGAGAGCAACCTCAGGGACAACCAATAGTGAGGAACCAAGGTACTAATCAGGGGACACGAAATGGGAAGATCTGCAACTATTGTCAGAGGGAAGGACACTCAGAAGACAAGTGTTGGAAGAAACAAGGAAAATGTGTGAATTGTGGTCAGTTGGGGCATTTTGTGAGAGATTGTCTTAGGGGCAGATATCAACCATCCGGGAGTGACGCTGGTACTGCGCAAGGTCAGAAGAGAGATACTTCGGGAAATCCTAAAGGTTCAGGGTAGGGTATTTGCGATCAATCAGCACTCAACGGGTGACTCATCAGTTTCAGGAGGTATTAATTTTGTGCCGAGAGAGCGAGCGCGTGCATTTTTAGGATCATCGCATTCATATGTTTCTGTGCATTTAGTTGCATTTATTTCTCCTGGGTCTTTGACTTATGTGTTGCCAGTATTTACTCTTATAGAGGAGTGTGGAATATCTGACGAAGTCTTATGTGCTTATGTTGTGCTTAAGGGTAGACATGCCTTACCTGCTAAATTAATCATATTACTATTATAAGGTTTTGATGTTATTTTGAGAAGGGAAATGTCATGCTTTAGTCGATTGTTGTAGGAGGATCGTTACATTCTCTATTCCTGATTTCCTAAAATCGTTTTGAGACCGTTCCTTTGGGTAGAATTATACACATCTTTTCTTTTATGAAATTTGAATATATATAACGTAGGTAGGTGACAATGGGATGTCTATACCGAATTGTTCGGTGTATTTATCATTTGTAAGATTTCCATTTTCTTCTAGATAGTACCTAGTGTTTGGGGAGGAACTTGGGTTAAATTGAGTTATTATGGTACAAGGTGGTAGTGCTAGTAATTAGATCAATATCCATATTGTATCGGTTGGGTTATAAGAGCTGAGGATTCAATTGAAGATTTCATGATAGGAGATTTTTGTTTACTCTTAGTACATCTAAGTGAGTGCATCGAAATTGGTTAGTATGAAGAAATGCATGATTTGCTATGAGTGACTAGTATTGTGGAAGTTATAAGCATTAATGGTGGTAAGCGCGTTAAGTTTGAAGGGACTAAGCACATTTTGAGAGGGCAAGAATTTCTCGAATTGTATTAAAGGCATTTTGAGTTTTAGTTAAATGGTTGTTTTATGGTTCTAAATCTTTTCTTGGTGGCGTTTCTCGATTTGGGTTAAGGGTATGTGAAGAAAGTTGGGTATTAATGCTCGGGCATATTAAAGAGTACTATGATTTGGTATTGGGTCAGTTGGAATGTGGCTAGCCAATTGGTTTATTATGATGGTAGTACGATTGGGCCTAAGTATCATTGAGGTTATAAATGTATACGTGAAAGACTAAGGTGGGTTGGCCATTAAAGAGTTAGGAATTGCTAAATTTCCTTGGGGTGCGTAAGCACGGATTATCAATTTAAAAGGGAGTTAGAAGAAATCCCTTGGAGATAAAATTTGGATTGTTTACCGACTACTGAGTGTTTGTAATTGTTTTAGGCTTTCAAAGGTTTGGAGTAATGTGATGATGAAATTATAGCGTGGATTTAAGTAAACATTTTGTATTAAAATTTTGGGCTTACATTGTACCTCTAGTTTAAGGTGCCATCTAAGGTGAAAGCACTATAATGGAAATCCTTGGAGATATAGCCACCTTGGTGAATACTGTGGGGACGGAAAATTTCTTTAGCTTTCCATATTTTAAGAAGCTGATTTAGCTCGAGATGGTTTAATGTTTTGAATCTCTGGGGAGTAATACTAAGTATGCGGTTTACAAATGGAAGTATCCTTGCAGTGTAATTAAGTTTATGAAATGAGATAAGCTTGTAGTATCTCGAGAGTTATGTTTAGGAGCAAATTGGATTCTTCGATTGTTAGGCCCAATTGGTAGGAAAATAGGCTAGAGGGGGGGGGGTGAATAGCCTAATTAAAACTTTTTCAAAGAAACACGTTTATAAATGCAAAGTCACTTATCAGATTGCAAACTATTATCAGTAAGCGCAGCGGAGAAGATATGACTTGTTTTAACTCACACAAAATCAGTTTATAAAAAGGTTTTGAGAGCTTGGTTTAAACACAAAGTAGTTTCTAAAAGTTCAATGCAGTTTCAAGAGATTGGTCAATGGAAATGATGATGAGTCAGCAAGAACAGTAATGATTTGCCGGTGATAGAGTTCCAACCGGCAAGGACAGTAAGTAACAGAGGACACAGAGATTTGGAGAGGTTCACAGTGTAAATACTGCTACGTCCTCTACCAAGTTTGGTCAGAACTTGGATTTGGGTTAAGAGCACTATTAAATATCCCTAGTCTATTACAAGAGCGGCTTTGCCGGATACAAAGACTAAATTCTAGAGATAGTTTAATGAATCGTAAAGCAAATATCTGACCAAGTGTATTTGAGCGGCAAGTTCAAAAGAACTTATCTCACTCAGGTGGGTGTGTGAAAACTCAGACAACGTATTCCTTAAA
This sequence comes from Campanula takesimana, assembly GCA_026119855.1. Classification (NCBI taxonomy): domain Eukaryota; kingdom Viridiplantae; phylum Streptophyta; class Magnoliopsida; order Asterales; family Campanulaceae; genus Campanula; species Campanula takesimana. The sequence continues at coordinate 355,575 of JAOWBW010000594.1, forward strand.
ATAATCTAGTTCGGGAATACTAACAGTGTTGTAGAGTTTGTGCACAAGTGTATGTCCTATTAAATGATCTAATGATTATCTGGACAAGGAATGTTTGAGCTTCAATGAATGCTGCAAACAACCAATTCTCTTCAATGCACTAAAATCACCAACCTTCTTCAATGCACTGAGTCCTCTATATATAGGAGGAGTTAATGTCTTAGCTTGTTGAAGAAGGATAACATTTGAATTTCCAGCTGGGTAGGTGAGGAGCATTTAATGCAGTATCCTTGGCATTAATGGCGAAGATACGCGTGCCTTAAAAGTCTGATGGGTAAAGACCCCTTTGTCTCAACCGGTTACCTGCAAAAGCAAGTAGAGACAGAGTATAGCTAAAAGTAGCTATGTGTCAGACGGCGTAGAAATCATTACAGAGTAGGTAAACTACTTTATAATAAAACAGTATAGAGACAATCAGCAAGGTTGACTTTAATGAAATGATGTCACCTGACTGACAGTGCAGACTGTCTATTATATCGGCATGTTGTTGATCGGCAACTTGTGTATCAAGTTGATCGGCATGGAGTTGATCGGCAACTTTGTTAACTGATCTGCTGATTTGCTTCCTCTTGCTGGTTTGTCTTGTTGAAGAGTTGAAATACACCTGTGCTGATCACAAAGGATCCTAAGGGCACCTTAAAAAGGTTCTAATAAAATTGGGGGACCCTAAGTGTAGACATGATTGGGATTAAGTAATTCTAGGACCTAGGTATCTATTTGAACAACAATCTCCTCCTAATTACTTAAGTCCAATCACCCTTAAAGCTAAAGACATCACTTATCTTAGGGAAAAGATTTCTAAGGATATCTAGGTATAACCAAATCCTAAGGTAAGTCACACTAGATGTCTAATGCAAAAGGTGGATTCACCAAAATAAATGGTGAAGCCGGTTCAAGGAATCGGCAAGAGTGATGATCTGCAAAAGGAAATAGCACAGAATAATGCAGATAACAACACAAATATAAGAAAAACATATTAGCACAATAAAAATTTTATAAGCAAAGAAATTTGTCTGTGAAGGTCTTCAATAAGATATCTACATCATAGGCTATGTGACTCAAGGATCAGCAGCTGGAGGATCAGAAATCTTGGGATCTGCTGCTGGAGTTGAGTCTTTTGTAGATTCAGTCTTCCTAGCCTTCTTCCTTGCTCTTTCTTCTTTTCTTTCAGCTTTCCTCTTTGCTTTGCTCTGTCTTCTCTGCGCACTTTCCAATCTTTCAGACAGCATCTTGTTGTTGGCTTCAAGAGCAGCTATCTTCAGATTAGCTTCGGCAAGGGCAGCTTTGGTCTTAGACAATTCTGTTTCAAGTCTTCCCATATCTCTTATCTGCAGCCTCTGATTATCAACAAGATTCTGTTGAATGTTATGAGTTGTCCCCAAGGATTCAGAAAGAGCCATAATACGCTCGTCTCTGTCAGCAAGGAGAGCTTTCAATTCTTTAACCAGAGTATTCTCCTCCTCCTGATTGGACTTACGTAGACGCTTAACCAGGTCTTTATGAACATCCTTAACCAGGTCACCAACAGAAAGAGCCATATCACCAACATCAGCACGAGTGGCAGGCACTTGCTGATTTGTGAAATCGCCTTCACTAAACTTCAAATACTCATACAGACTGTTGACGATGGTAGGCTGAAAATACTGGCAGACGTCGGGAGCACTATTGAAGGGATAAAATCTTCATTATTCAGATCAGCATCTTCAATAAGCACATCATCAGTCATCATCTCATCATCAGAGGAGATCAAGATCGGCTGAGATGGAGAGGGAGGAACAGGAGCAGCCGGAATAAGTAAGAACCATTGAAGGGCAGCATCATCAGCAGAAGAGAAGAAATCGGCAGGGACAAAAGTTGAGACAATGAGATCATCAGAATCATCGGCACGACAGATCGGCAAAGGAAAAGCAGGATGAACTATAACGGCACGATCAGTCGGCAGCAGAAACATACCACTGTCTTCAAGTGAAAGGAAGGTAGCCAAGATTAAGTTCAAGTAAGCACGACCTTCAAGAATCATAGTCATTAACCCGGCATTCATCAGCCTTGAGGTATAGACTAGATGATCGGCACGCTGACGAGGATGGAATAATGGCAGAGTCATAGCCAAAGCGGCAGACTTGATTAAATAAAGAAGGCCACGAGGATTGGTATGCCTAACTTCAATGATGTCAGTCAGCAGATCATTGATCATCAAGCAGCTTCTCATCCATCCATTTGTAGTAATGCACACTTCAGTTGGAGAAGGACCGGGAAGGGTAGATTCACCTCTAATCTTTATCTGTCCTGGTCTAGATCGAATTGGGTCATAGACCACTTTCTTCTTAAGTCTAGAAATCCGAGGAGTCTTTCCCTTTGAACGAACAATGTCATCATCATTGAGAATCCAGGGAAGATAGATTGGACTATCACTGGTAGAACCTCCTGGAGAGAATTTATGCTTGGTTACATGAGGGTGGTCTTTGCCGAAGGGGAGTGGACATTTGCCTAAGGTATACTTGAAGGATAACCTTGGATGAACAGTGAAGAGAGGCTGTCCAAATTTGTTGGAGGGGATAGATGCATTGGAAGTGTACCAGTTGGAGCACATCATATCCTTCCCATTGAGAAAATAATCATAGCTGGGTGGTGGAGAAGTATCAACAGCATCAGGATCAACAAAGGCTTGTTCTCCAACCACCATGTAATCAGCAGGATCTATCTCATCGGCATGATTTACATCGGCACGAGCAGCAACAGGATCAGCTTCATCAGCATGATCTACATCGGCATGAGCAGCAGCAGGAGCAGGTAAAAGAGGGATGATAACGGACGGCAAGCTGAACAAAGGCTGATGAAGAATCTCTTCAAACTGTAGACTAGCAGCAATGTCAGCATCCATATTAGGAGTACTATCATCAGCACCTCCTCCCAACTCCACAACCTCCTTGATTCCAGTAGGAGGAACAATCTGTATTTCAGGGGTGACTGATATTAACTGAGTGTCTGTAGTTTTCTCAGTAAGATGAGTGTCAGCAGTTGTCTCATTAGTCACTTTTTCAGCAAGTTCTCCTCCTGAAACAGATACATCCAACTGTTGAGTGTCCATAGTTGTCTCAACTGGAGCAGCAAGGTCGGCAGATAGACCCATCAGAGGTTGAGTGTCTGAAGTTTGCTCAACATGAAATTCCACTATAGAATCACCGGAATGCCTTCCTTCAACACTACTATCACCCTCAAGTACAGATTCTGCATAGACTTCAGCAGTGGAAGCTTTAGCCATGACAGTTCTGATTGGCATCTTGTCACTATCTGTTGTAACTGAAGTGGAAGGAGAGTCAGCAGCAGCTTTGTGAGCACAAACCAAATCACCAAGCAAATCAGCACCATCATCATTATTAGCATCAGAATCACTGTCAGCAGAGTCACCATCGGCAATAAAAGAATTATCAGCAGCATCTACATCATCGGCAGAATGAACATCGGCATCAGATAAAGTCTTGCTGCTGCTGGGAGAAGGAGCTTGAGCAGATGGATCGGCAAGATTTTCGGCAGCTAGGCGATCGGCATCTTGCTTCAGCAGAAATTCATTGGATTTGTCAATCAAGTCCATAGTGACTTTCTTGACTGATCTGAAGAAGTGAGCATTGAGAGGACTGTCAGCAGGAGCCTCGTCATCATTGTAGGTCAGAAGATCTTCATTATTCTCCATTCTGCCTATCTGATAAGGATCAAACTCTGTGAATTGAGAGAGCTGATTAAAAGTCCTGGCGTAGATAATCCATACATCCTGAACCATCATATCTTGTCTAATTCTGTCTTGAAAGAGATAGATCTGGTTCCAGGAAAGTGGTAGGAATTCAAAATACCGACCAAAATTGAGCTTTAGTTCAGCCTCTTTCAACTGCTTGAACTTTGATAGAGGTACAAACTTCTCTTTCCACATATCAGTCCGTCTGTCCAAACTCCTTTGATCAACATAATCAGCAGGATTTCCGGGAGTGACAGTGTCTTTCATCTCTTCATGAAACTGAAGAAGACGACGAATAAAGGGAGGCAGATGGTCAATCGGAAAGACCCATTTCTTGTTCAAGACCTTGTTGGTGAAGGACCAAGGATTCTTGTAGAAGGTGTGGAAGGTTGGGTTTCTGATTGGAGCGCATTTCCTAGGAGTCTGAGACTTGAGCTTCTCAATGACATCCTCAATACTTTTGCCATCGGCAAAGTCATCAGTGAATTCTTCATCAGGAATTTCAACCTTGACAGCAGGATCGGTAGTTAGGGAAGCACCGGCAAGATGAGCAGGGGCAAACCTAATTAGCTTAGCTCTGGGATCAGCAGGAGGAATAGTGGAAGAAGGAACTTCATCGGCAAGCTTCACCTTCTTTGTCACCACTTGATCGGCAACCTTTATCAGTTTCCTTTTCTTTGGAGCACCAGGAGTAGAATCGGCAAGAATCCTATCTGTTGAAGTAGCAGGAGTAGAGACTGCTGCTGATTGAGAAGCAACTGAAGGAATGGTCTTTGCCTTTTTCTTCCTTTTAGAAACAACAGGTGCAGGAGCAACAGAAGGGGCATCGGCACTGGAAGCATTCTTTGAAATCCTTTTCCAATCCTTAGCATCAAAGAACTTCAACCTATTGAAAGGCAAGCTGGATGGAAAGCGATCGGCAGCCACTACATTGGCATTTCTCCTCAGAATCATACTTATCAACAGATAATGGCATCCTTTTCCAGGATTGGCCTTGTTCTTCAATCTGTCAGAAGCCCACTTATCAGCAGCCGTAGCGATAATCCTGAATATGTAGGCACACCAGTTGAACTCAATCTGCAGAACAATGGCGGCCATAGCTTCAAATTGCACATCAGTAATATTGCTGTGGGATCCAGATCGGCAAATGAGACATCTATCAACTATCTCAGCCAAAGCATAGTATCTTCGGGGATAATGAATCTTCAGATGATTAGTGCCACTAAGCCTTGTGCCAGCACCTCTCATGATAATCCAAGCCTTATCCAGTTCCTGCTCATCAACTAGAGCACTCAACCCTTCATTCCCAAGATTGGGAAAAACTTCAGAGATAGAAGAGGGAGAAATAGAGATCTGCACGCCCAAAACAGTAGAATTGATGGAGACGATAACGGAGGAGTCAGCACGAGAGCGGACAACAGAAGAGTTGGAGAAGAATTCTCTGACAAGATCCACAAATACTGAACTAACTCCTGATGGAGTGATGAACGAATCAAGCAAGGACCCAATAAGAAGATTCTTCAAGAAAACCCCGTCGGCTTCGTCGTTGAAGTAGTCGGAGTCAACATAGCCTCCGTAGATATCTTTTTCACCGGACATTGTCTGCAAAATTACTCAAATAACTCTCAATGTTAGAAATAAAGACAAATCAAACCATAAATGATTAGAAATGAGCAGAGAATAAACACTTACCAGATTATGAATAGATGAACAAATAAAACGATGAACTGATAATCTGGAAATAGGAGAGATAGAGAGAATAGAGAGCAGAGAATAAAATGGCGGAGAAAAAGCTTAATGGAATTTTGAAAGGCGTTATATATGTTATGGGGGAGAGAGAGAATATGAAAGGGCAAGGGAGAGAAATAACTGTACCTTTTGTCTCGGAGACCGTGCGCACGCAAAAATTAATGCACACAAATCGGTAAGGTGAACAGTTAAAAGTAAGAGGGAGAAAGGGTAAATTAGTCAAAAATAAAATAGAAGTGATGATGACCTGTTTACCTGCTGATGTATCGCATTAAATGGAATACATCTTGACACGATTTTGGATAAGAAAGGTACACACACGTGTCAGGGAGAAAGTGTGACCGATGTACCTTTGATTTGATTGCTTACGTCATGTGTCAGGAATCTTAACTTTTGCAGAGACGTGCTGATTTGATTTCATTAATCGGCAAGATAGCTTGAATCGGCAAGATATATAGATAGAATCGGCAAGATGATTTTGACAAAATTTTCGATCGGCAAGATTTTGTCGGCATGTTCGTAGTCGGCAAGATAATTTGATGCTCTGCTGATTTGATCGGCAGACTAACACAAAGTAGCAAAGTTAGCGCAATTTTAACCATAAAAATCAATCATACCTAATTCACCTCTGAGGAATTCAAATCTTTTCTGATCCAAGGGCTTTGTTAGTATGTCTGCTCTTTGGAAATCGGTATGGACTTTGAGCAGCACAACATTCCCTTTTTCAACATGTTCCTTCAGGAAGTGGTATTTGATGTCTATGTGCTTGGTTTTGGAATGCATGACCGGATTGTTTGATACTGAAATTGCTGATTGGTTGTCACAATAGATGGGACAAATTTGAGATGGTACTTCATAGTCAACCAGCTGCTGCTTCATCCATAGAATCTGTGAACAGCAACTGCCGGCAGCTATGTACTCAGCTTCAGTAGTGGAAGTGGAAATTGATGCTTGCTTCTTACAGGACCAAGACACCAATCTATCACCAAGAAATTGGCAAGTTCCACTTGTACTCTTTCTGGTCACCCTACAAGCTGCAAAGTCTGCATCTGAATAACCTATAAGATTGAAAGATGAATCTCTTGCATACCATAATCCAAGGTTAGCAGTGCCACATAAATATTTAATAATACGTTTTACAGCCTGCAAATGGGATTCCCTAGGGTCAGCTTGAAACCTGGCACAAACACAAACAGCAAACATAATATCTGGTCTACTGGCAGTAAGATAGAGGAGTGAGCCTATCATACCTCGGTAGACAGTCATGTCTACTTTCTTACCAGACTCATCCTTATCTAAATGAATGTTAGTGCCCATCGGTGTGCTTTGAGAGTGAGCATTGTCAAAGCCAAACTTCTTGATAAGTTCTTTGGCATACTTGGCTTGACTGATGAATATTCCTTCATGGGTTTGTTTGACTTGCAGTCCAAGGAAATATGTTAGTTCACCCATCATGCTCATCTCGAACTTGCTCTGCATCAGTTTCTCAAATCTCTTGCAAAGGGATTCGTTAGTGGAACCAAAAATAATATCATCGACATAAATTTGAACAAACAATGAATGACCCTTATGCTTGGCAACAAATAAAGTAGTATCGATTTTACCTCGAGTGAAGCCTAAGCCATCGCTAAGTAAGAACTTAGAAAGGGTTTCATACCATGCTCTTGGAGCTTGCTTTAAGCCATAGAGTGCTTTCTTCAATCGGTAGACATGATCAGGCTTCTTGGAGTCCTCAAAACCTGGTGGTTGTTCAACATAGACTAGTTCTTGGAGTTCTCCATTCAGGAAGGCACTTTTCACGTCCATTTGATATAGCTTGAATTCCTTGAAGGCAGCATAGGCTAAGAAAAGTCTTATAGCTTCCAATCTTGCAACAGGAGCAAATGTCTCATCGTAGTCGATTCCTTCCTCTTGACGGTAGCCTTTAGCAACTAACCTTGCTTTGTTTCTAATGATTTTCCCAGCTTCATCCAATTTGTTCCTGTAAACCCACTTAGTACCAATAACTTGCTGAGAAGTTGGTCTTGGCACAAGTTCCCATACTTTGCATCTTTCAAACTGATTCAGTTCCTCTTGCATGGCTTCAACCCAACCAGGATCGGCAAGAGCTTCTTCAGTCTTCTTTGGTTCTATATCGGAGACCATAGCAGATGAGAAAAGGCTTTCAGCAAATGCTCTACTAAGGTTCCTAGTTAATCTGGGACCAAAGACATCACCAATCACATTTTCTAATGGATGATCACGAACAGTTCTGACTTCTCTCGGCACATCTTGTCTTACTGATTCTTGTTGTAAGGATTCTAGAGGAGGATCAAGATCAGCAGAAGGTGTAGGAGAAGAACTTTGAGTGAGAGGTGGATGAAAGCTTGGAGGAATAGGTCTTATAACAGAAATTGGTTGAGGGCTAGATCTGTCTTCAGGATGATCAGCAGAGTTTGCATCGGCAAACGGATTATGAAATTCATCAGCAGGTTCTGGTTCTGCTGATGAAGGAAAATACGGAGCATCTGCTGATTCTTCTGCTGAAATGACTGGATCAGCAGCTGGTACTTGATCTGCAGGATTAGTATTACTGGATTCACCTGTCTCATGAGCACTAGACACATTAGTACTATTTGGAGCCTTGTCAGACTCTAACAAATCAAATTCATCAAAGGTTACATGAACAGATTCAACAATTTTCAAAAGTTTCTTATTGAAAACTCGAAAGGCCTTACTGTGTTTAGCGTATCCAACAAAGATTCCTTCATCAGCTTTCTCATCAAATTTACCTCTGTGCTCTTTTCCATTGTATAGCACGTAACATTTGCAGCCGAATATCTTGAAGAATCCAATGTTGGGAATTCTGCCTCTCCAGAGTTCATAAGGAGTCTTGTTAAGGAATTTGTTGATTAGAGATCTGTTCTGGGTGAAGCAGGCTGTATTGATCGCTTCAGCCCAAAAGTACTTCGGCAGCCTGGCTTCGGCAATCATGGTCTTACCAGCTTCAATGAGAGTTCTGTTCTTCCTCTCAACAACACCATTTTGTTGTGGTGTACCGGCAGCTGAGAAGTTGTGGTCTATACCATGATCATCACAGTACTGAGCAATACCATTGTTCTTGAATTCAGTGCCGTTGTCTGATCTCATACTGATGATATCGCTTTCTTTCTGAGTTTGTAGTAGTCTGAATAACTTGGTGGCAACAGCATATGTGTCATCTTTGTGACTGAAAGTTTCCACCCAAGTATATCTAGAGAAATCATCTACTACAACCAAGGTGTATCTACTTCCCCCGATACTTGCTGTAGATGTGGGGCCAAATAGATCCATATGTAGCATTTGGAGGCACTTAGAAGTTGACATGCAGGGCTTGCTTCGGAAAGATGACTTATGTTGTTTTCCAAGCTGGCAGGCCTTGCATTTCTTTGCTTGATCAGCAGACACTTGAGGCAGACCGTTAACAAGATTTGAACCGGCAAGCTTGGATAGATATTTGAAGTTCAAGTGACTGAGTCTCTTGTGCCATAGCCATGAGTTCTCACTGATGTTCTTAGCTACAAAACAAACATTAGCAACACCAGTAATAGCACTTAAGTCTACTGCATAAATGTTACCTTTACGTTTGGCAGTGAGAAGAGTTTCATTGGAAGCAATGTCTTTCACATAGCAACTGGAAGTAGTAAATACGCATTGCATTCCTTTATCACAGAATTGTGATATTGATAGAAGGTTGTGTTTCAGACCATCCACTAGAGAGACCTTCTGTACAGTAACTGCACCTCTCTTGATGGTACCTATACCGACGATTTTTCCTCTGGCATTATCACCAAACACTACTGGGGGACCTGATGCTTCGATAGTATCGGCAAGAAGATCTGCAAATCCTGTCATATGTCTTGAGCAGCCACTATCTAGAATCCACAAATCCTTGCTTGCACCAGTTGAGGCCATGAAGCATTCCTGAAATAAAACGGTATGCTTATGGTCCCCCTTATTCATGGGTCCGAGGGTTAGTTCCTCTTTGGCAACCACATCTGGCCACCACTAGAGGATGTAACCTCAGTGGGTCCAGATAGATGCTTCAAGAGGCATTCATGAGCCTTGTGACCATAATCAAAACAATTAGAACATCTCACTTGACTGATAGGCTGTGGAGTCGGTAGAATATCATTCTGTTTAGTCGGTGCATCGGCAGAACTAGGGAATTGAGCAGGCACAAACTTAGTATGTTTAAAGGTGCCAGTGTTGCCTTTCTTTCCATTCTGTTTACCTTTGGCAGTTACCTTTTTAGGCACTTGTCCATCGGCAGCAGAGGAGGTCAGATCGGCAGCACTTGCTCTGCTGATGTATTCACCAAGAATACCGTTATCGGCAGACTCAGTATCAGCAACCTTAACATATCTTTGTTTGTGCTTATCATTCCTTTTGTTCTGGTTCTTAGGATACTTCATTGCCACAGCACTGTAAATTGGCTTAGCATCCTTATGCACTGAGTTAACAGGATTACATTCAACTTTCTCATCCTTTTTCTCGGTAGCACAAGTTTCAGTAGAGCTACTGCTGCTGGAATCAAATCCTAACCCAGATTGGTCCTTATATGACATTTGGGTCTGTAGGATAGTTTCAACAGCAACTCTAGATTTTGTGTAAGAATCAACAATCCTTGAGAGATGATTGTTTCTTTTCACAAGATCTTCGATCTGAGCTATCAATACTGCTACTTGGCATTTGAGATCCAGGTTTTCTTTCTTTAAAGAAGTAGACTCAAGCTCGTGTCTTTTGAGAACTGAAAGTTCAGACATAAGCGAGCTATTCTCGTTAGAAATTCTTTTGAAATCAGCAGCCATCACTTTATGAACGCTACTCAGCTTCTCATGATCGATAAAAAGTTCATCCATTGTCTCTATCATTTCAGCTTTGGATATTTCAGGACAAGGATCAGCCAAAATTTTAGGAGCAGAGGCAATGGGTCCAGGAGAGAAGTCAGGTAGGGAAGAGATGGGTTTTGATATGTTTTTGGCAATGCTAGATTGTTCATTGAATAATAGTTTTCTGGTCATCGGTAAGGATTTTGATTTGTTGGTGGTGAATTGAGAAGAGTTACACTGGCCATAGAGTGAGGTTCCCACTTGGTGTACTTTGTATCCATATGGGTTTTCAGCTTTGACACTTATTTCTTTGAAGTGTGGTTGAGGTCTTCCAGCAGATTCTTCTTTGACTGGAGTTCTTGGTGGAGATGGATCTCGGTAGACTGGAGTCGGCAAGGATGATACATCGGCATCTTCCAAATCTAGGGCGACAAAACTTACATCGGCATCTTCATCTTCATCGGCATCTTCATCGGAATCAGTTTCACACCAAACCGGCAAGGCCTTTTCTGTGCTTTCATCGGCAACAAAGCTTCTAGACTTAGGATGTCTCTGGTTGAATGACTTCCTCATGTATTCATATTTTGGTTGAGGACATTTAGAAGCAAAGTGACCAGGTTTTCTGCAGTTGAAGCAGACCAGATCACCTTTGTTGTTCTTTCCATCGGTAGCACTAGTAGAGGGTTTATTGTAGCTTGCTGGTTTCTGAAATGGTGGTGTGAAGGATTTTGGTTGCTGGTAGTTTCCTTTCTGCATCCTTTTGAAGTCTTTAAACCTTTTGTAGTTCCTAGCGAAGGCGGCAAATTCGTCTTCTTCCATAGGTTTTTCTGAGGTTATTTCATGGGTATTGGAACTGCAGGATGTTTGAGGTGGATCTATAGGAGGGAATTTGTTTGAAGGAAAGGATATCTGTGACTGAGCTGATAGAGACAAGTTTTTGAAATTTTTGTCGAGAACGTTAAGTTTTTGCAGTTCTCTCTCATACAGAAATAGACTAGACACAAGATTCTGAATAGAAGTCTTGTTTAAGTCTCTCACTTCTCTAACAGCGGTGACCTTAGTATGATACTCATTTCCCAAAGAACTTAGAAAACGAATATTAAGATCTTTCATAGTATAAACTTTACCTAATGAAGCACATAAATTACTTACCTCGCAAAATCTGTCGTAGGCACTCCTTAGTGATTCACCATCTTGTTTCTTGAAGGATTCAAACTCAGCAATGCAGTCGTAGAGTCTGTTGTCCTTCACCTGCTCGTCACCTTCAAAGTATGCAAGGAGCTTGTTCCAGCATTCTTGAGCCGTGGAGCACAAGTCAATAAGTTTGTATTGCTTGTCATCCAATCCACATGAGATAATGTGGCATGCTTTTCCATCTAGGGCAGCAGAAAGTTTGTCGTCGTCGGTCCATTCCTCTCTGGGTTTCTCAATCAAAGTTTCATCAATCTGAACATGGGTTTCCTGTTCAGTTTCTCGATCAGCATGTTGTGTCAGCGGAGTGGAGGGAATAGGTCTGTAGGTGGTTGAAACTTTTAACGGAATGATTGGACCACCTTCTATGACCTTCATCAACCGGTCATCGATTGAGTTCATATACTTTATCATACGAGATTTCCAGACACCAAACTCGTTGACATTCAACAACGGAATGGTGGTGATGTTGAATGACTGCATGATTTTTCCTGCCATGGTATCGGCAAACAAGCTGCAAAGCTTGGAAATTTCTTTCAAAATTCCAAGCTCTGATACCAATTGTTAGGCCCAATTGGTAGGAAAATAGGCTAGAGGGGGGGGGGTGAATAGCCTAATTAAAACTTTTTCAAAGAAACACGTTTATAAATGCAAAGTCACTTATCAGATTGCAAACTATTATCAGTAAGCGCAGCGGAGAAGATATGACTTGTTTTAACTCACACAAAATCAGTTTATAAAAAGGTTTTGAGAGCTTGGTTTAAACACAAAGTAGTTTCTAAAAGTTCAATGCAGTTTCAAGAGATTGGTCAATGGAAATGATGATGAGTCAGCAAGAACAGTAATGATTTGCCGGTGATAGAGTTCCAACCGGCAAGGACAGTAAGTAACAGAGGACACAGAGATTTGGAGAGGTTCACAGTGTAAATACTGCTACGTCCTCTACCAAGTTTGGTCAGAACTTGGATTTGGGTTAAGAGCACTATTAAATATCCCTAGTCTATTACAAGAGCGGCTTTGCCGGATACAAAGACTAAATTCTAGAGATAGTTTAATGAATCGTAAAGCAAATATCTGACCAAGTGTATTTGAGCGGCAAGTTCAAAAGAACTTATCTCACTCAGGTGGGTGTGTGAAAACTCAGACAACGTATTCCTTAAAATAATCTAGTTCGGGAATACTAACAGTGTTGTAGAGTTTGTGCACAAGTGTATGTCCTATTAAATGATCTAATGATTATCTGGACAAGGAATGTTTGAGCTTCAATGAATGCTGCAAACAACCAATTCTCTTCAATGCACTAAAATCACCAACCTTCTTCAATGCACTGAGTCCTCTATATATAGGAGGAGTTAATGTCTTAGCTTGTTGAAGAAGGATAACATTTGAATTTCCAGCTGGGTAGGTGAGGAGCATTTAATGCAGTATCCTTGGCATTAATGGCGAAGATACGCGTGCCTTAAAAGTCTGATGGGTAAAGACCCCTTTGTCTCAACCGGTTACCTGCAAAAGCAAGTAGAGACAGAGTATAGCTAAAAGTAGCTATGTGTCAGACGGCGTAGAAATCATTACAGAGTAGGTAAACTACTTTATAATAAAACAGTATAGAGACAATCAGCAAGGTTGACTTTAATGAAATGATGTCACCTGACTGACAGTGCAGACTGTCTATTATATCGGCATGTTGTTGATCGGCAACTTGTGTATCAAGTTGATCGGCATGGAGTTGATCGGCAACTTTGTTAACTGATCTGCTGATTTGCTTCCTCTTGCTGGTTTGTCTTGTTGAAGAGTTGAAATACACCTGTGCTGATCACAAAGGATCCTAAGGGCACCTTAAAAAGGTTCTAATAAAATTGGGGGACCCTAAGTGTAGACATGATTGGGATTAAGTAATTCTAGGACCTAGGTATCTATTTGAACAACATCGATTTTGAATATGGATTCTAATTAGTAGTGAAGGTAATGATTGAAGGAAGTTCAATACGAGAGGTTGTTATGTTGTAAGTATTATTTAACGTTACCGTATGATGGTTTAAAATGGATGATTGAGAAATTCGGGAAGCGGCGGAATTTGCGTATCCGTGGCTATTTGATCTTTCGGGTAAGTAATTTAAAAATTCGGGACGAATTTTCTTTTAAGGTGGAGTGAATGTCACGACCCGAAAACCCGGCTCTATTTTCTAAGTAATAAATATTTAATTATTTATTTATTTCTTATTTATTTATTTAAAATATTTATTTATTTAAATAATTATGAGTGCATTTGGTGTTTCATCTTAAGTGGTGCTTATCATTTTAATTGGTCATTTGTGCTAGTGTGTAGTAAGGGGTGGATTATTTTGAAATGGGTTATAAGGGTTTAAGTGTTAGTTGAGTAGTAGAGGGGGCCTAAGTGAAACTATTCTAATTTATCCTACTTACTCCCTCCATCACCCCTCTCCTCCCTCACTCCCTCATTTCCCCAACACACTTTCTCCCTCCTTTCCTCCATTGTTGAAGGTAAACTCTCTCTCTCCTTCTCTCTTCTTTTTAGTCATCTTCCTCCCATTATTTCTCATTTCTCATTCTTTGAAAAATGTTTAGATCGTTGTTAGGATCGTAGAGAACAAAGAAATTTCGAATTCCCTCAACTTTGATAAAATTCAAGTAAGTTGCTTTTCCCCCATTTTTATGCTAAAATGTTCATCTTTAGTTTATGTAATGCTTTAGTTCACATATATGTCATTTTGGTTGAGTTTGGAATTTATTTGTATTTTTGTTCATCTTTTGTGATTTTTATGAATGATGGGACTTAATCTTGGTTTGGGTTGATAAATGATGTTATTTTGGTACCTCTTAAGCTTAGATGTTGTTTGGGTACCTTGTTGAACTTGTTGGGAGTGTTGATTTTGGGTATTTTGGAAATAGTATGAAAATAGTTTGAAAAATTGGAGAACCCAGCTCCTTTTCTGCTCAGCCCGTAGACCGGGCGCCCGCCCGGGTTGAGCCAGGCGCCCGCCCCCTTGGCCAATTTCCTTCTACCAACCTTATGATTAAATGAGCGCACGCCCGAACCTTCTTAGGCGCCCGCCCGCCCGCTATCGCGCGCCCACCCGAGCATGTTTCGAGCGCCCGCTTACCTTTAATTTCATGACCAAAGTGACTGATTGACCCGAGCGCCCGCCTGGTTCATCTTGAGCGCCCGCCCGCCCCTAATTTCTGGGATTCCCTCTTTGTTTGGTTAAAGACTAGGATGCATTTTTGGTCTAAGTTTTGGGTACCACCCTAAATGGTTTAAATGGTCATTGTGGAATACTCTAATGTTGGGAATGATTCCTTTGTGAACAAATGTGTTACGGGATTTGATTAATTATTGTTTGGGAATGGTTGAGCACTTTATTATGTGTCGTTGGTTTTATTTCATCTTCTTGGTGATTATTTGGTATGGTTCCCTACTTTGGAATCATGAGTTGTTTATTTGAGCTAGTATTTACTACTTGGCATTTATTTGAAAGTCCAGCTGGTATTTGTGGTTGTGTTGGGCGATGGAAAAGATTATAATGGCAACGAGCCGAGTCCATTATAATGTTGACCATTGTTTTGCCCCATTATTTCCCTCCTCCAGATTGGCCTTGGATGTGAGATGAGCTAGCTCATTTTTTGGGAACAGTCTAGCTATTATAAGGGGTTGCGACTTTGTGTCGTATACTCAGTTATCGTTTGGTTATTGGTTCCGGTACCGGGTTTTCTCTTCAGTTATTATGCTGCTATCGTTGATTGATTTATCGGCTCTTTGATGCTGCTTATTGATGCTGCTCTTCGATGCGGCCTTATCGTCATTGATTAGATTGTTATATCCTTTGTAGGGGAAACCTTGGCTCAGTATCCTTCGTTACTTGTTTATTTCCGCTGCTATCGGTTAAATGATATTTGCTACGTGCTATGTGAGATATTATTATTGTTTATTGCATCATAGCATGTCATGTAGTTGCACTAGTAGCTTATTGAGATTTATCTCACCCCCCTTTCTTTTTATCTTTGTTTTTCCTTAATCCCCCCCCCTGGAGGAAAGGATTAGGAATTGCGGATCGAGGAGGACGTCGAGAGGATTGAGATTTTGGGCAGGTTGTTATTGATCGGTTTGCATTATTTAAATGTATAACCTTTTGGGGATAGTTTTACCAACAATGACGTCATTAAGATTTGTAATCTTTTGTATTTTTGGTGTAAGCTTGTGGAGCTTATACTAGTAGTATATTGTTGTTGTTAAACTTGATTTTCTAAAACTTTGTTTTAAACCTTTTGGGTATAAAAATGGAAATTTTTTATCTTCAGTATTTTGGTAGTTGTGTGTCAAGTCGGCGTCCAGTTCGCGTGCTCTTGGCCCGCGGGTTCGGGGTCGCGACAGATTTCCCCATCCTGGATTAAAAGAGTTAGGAAAATAGTCGTATTGCGGTGACCATGGTGGGGCGAAATTCCTTTCTTGAACCTGTGGAGCATACTCAGGAAAATAGGTCCTAGACGGATAATCATTAGTAGCATGATAATAAACATCACAATTAGCGCATCCATGTTGAACATTATAATTTACCGACTTATCTTTGCAAACAACAAATCTAAATTCTCAGATAATTTGGCTAATTGTCGGTCTAATTCTTGTTTTCCTAAGTAATCATTGGTGTTTATTCCATACATCCCTCTAGAACAGCTCACACATATATTTAGATAAACAAAGAAATAAAAGAATTAACTAAAAAAATAATAAAAACTAAAAGAAAACTATTTACACTATCGACACAAACTTGTTAACCTAATCAAGTCCCCGGCAACGGCGCCAAAAACTTGATGGAGAAAATCTCCCTCTAATTAAATTACCTAGCAAGTGTACTAGTTACCGGTGTAGTAGTATGAACAAGCAAGGGTCGAATCCACAGAGACTTGAATGATTAACAAGAATGTAAATTAAAACTATAAAAATAAATAAAGGGGTTTTGGTTTTTGTGATTTAATTATAATTAACTACTAAAGCAATAACTAAAACTAAACTAATAAAACAAATAAAAGCAAGATTAACGAATAGATTCACGAATTGGGTTCACAAATACTTTCACTCTATGCTATGATCCTAATGAAAAGATCAATATTTTTCTTGGGTTCGTTCACAAAAGTAAGAATTGGGACGGTGAGGCGGCCGGATTGCAATCTATTTCTCTCTAACTAATCACACTTCGCAAATCAAGTCCATGTAATTGTTTAAAGAGTTATTACGTTCTAAAGAACAGATAAACCTACACCCACTTGATTTCTATCACGGCATCAAATAGATATATTCATCAAAATAGTGGTCAATGTATCAATGCCCGAGTCACTGTAACAATAGATACCCAGAAATTCTAAAGCCAATTTATATCTTAACATATAACTAAAACTAAAGAATTTAGAATGAAGAATATTTTGATAAACAAGAATAAGAAAGAATGGAAGAATTAAATCTATAGCATAGAGATGAAGTATTGTTACTACCAATTCATGAATCTAAGAAATTAGCTACTAATAAGAATAAAATCAATAACAAGAAAAATAATAAACAACATCAAAACCTGGGATTAAATTGATGAAATCTTTATTACAATATTGAATCTTGACTAAAAGTATGTACAAAGTATGAATAAAATAAATTGGATGGAGTGTTATATTTATACTAGGGCTAAGGAGGTGTAAAAATAGGAAAAACCCTAGGATTCCTTGTTGAAAAAGGATAAATAAAGTGCTGGTGGTCGGAATTCCCCAGGAGCCCTTAGTATTTTTGAGTTTCCAGAAAAGTCCTTGAAAAAATCCCCAAAGGTCCTCCAAAAATTCCAGAAAAGCCCTTGGAATTTTGGAAATTATTGAAAAGCTCACAATATTTTTGAAATTCCTCTAAGGTCCCTGGCCAAATTCCCCTATGGTCCCTGGTATTGCGCGCGCTCTGGCTAGATTGGTGCGTGCGCACCTTCATCACAGAAGGCTGGGAGGTCTGATCTGGTGTGGGTGCGCGCACCCTAAGTTTGGTGTGCGTGCGCACCCCTTGCTTCGCGGCTTGTACATTTTACGCGCAATCTTCCGGAGGCCATAACTTCTTCATACGAACTCCGATTTGGACGTGTAAACTATCGTTGGAAAGCTATTTTCAAGTACTATCCAATGGTATTTATCCGTCTTTTTCGCACTTTAACGTACAAGAATCCGTACATTCTTTCGCTCCTCCCCTGTACTCATAAATACTCCAAAAACCATCAAAACACCCAAGGTTGAGAATCTAATAAGTTATAGAAGTATATGATTTGGATGGGTAAAAACACATCCATCATTCGTGGTGTGGATACCGCTAGAGGGTGAAACTTATCATCTTCAAAGTTCGTGATTCTTGATCTGTTCGTGATCAAGCTTTCAAGCCTCCACCGAATTAATGGTTTAAAATTCAAAGTCATCAAGGGTTAGTATTCTAGTATTCATTATGCATGTATTTGATATAATCATATGAATGGATCTATGGGCTTTGGGTTTCATGAAAATTTTAAATGCTTTATTCCGCTGCGCATGTTACTAGGAAACCCAACAGAGAGAATGTGACTTCCTAGGCTTGAGGCTACGGTTTGAGCGAATGCGGCTTCCTGGGCTTGAGGCTAGGGTTTGGAGGCTGGAAGCGTTTGACGGTTCTTGGCTTATACTAGGCAGGTTTGAGGTCTAAGAGTGTTATGGTTTGGGGTAGGTGAGCTTGATACCTCATGGCTGGGTAGGCTCGATAGGTTAGACCTAGGCTAGAGTGCTAGGGTTTAGCTAGGGTAAGACTCAGACAGGTGCTAAGGAGACCGGGGCCTAATGGAATGGTAGGCATGAGATTCAGAATCTTTCAATGGCTAGATAGGGTAGCCTTGGGACGTAAGGCTTTCAAGTGGGTAAGTATTTTGTCCTAAAGGAATCGCGTTATGGGTTAGGACCAAGCAGGATTGAGGTCGGGCCAAAGAGCGATGGATTGGGATTGGATGATCCTAGTACCTAACGTTTTAAGGGTTTAGAGCGGGCATGATGGGTTTGGACCCTAGGGTGTTTGAAAGTTTAGGCTAGGTGAGAACCATAGGTCCGGGAAATGGGTCTGGATGTGTGACCATATTTCCGCTTAGGACAGGAATTGAGTCTCAAAGACTTTGCTCGAGTACAATAGGTACCTAATAGGATTGGGTATGTTTAGGACCTAAGTTTGTCTTAGAGGTCATGCGCGTGACCAAGCTCGTTTGGAAATTGCGAAGGTAGGTTAGGGATGGGACCAAAGGTGTTAAGGACATAGGTTTAAACCTGATGGGTATTGAGATCTCTATGGCATGGAATGGTATGCGCGAGATACTATGTGCTTGAGCAGGTTTGAGGTTTGGAATCGTTGTGGGAGCGAGGTTTGAGATCTATAGAGTTTAAGGAGAGTATCACGTGGATTCGAGGTTTGGACTCGGCTCGGATTAAGTAGGTTAGACCTAAGGGGTTGAAGGTCAGACAAGGAAGTCTTTTGAGGCTAAATGGGTGACACTAGGTTTAAGAGCAGCAGGGCCATGGTTTGGGTATGACGGTAGGCGTAGATGGCATCGTTTTGGTTGGACCGAGCAAGCTTGGGAACTAAAGAGTTGTAAGGGTCGAGATCTAAGGTTATATACCTAGAGGGTAGACAGTCTTATGATCTAAGGGGTTTAGGAGTTGACACCTAAGGTGTGGATCGGATACGCTAGAGACCTAATAGATAGGCGCTTGGTGGACTCGAATGGTCTTGAGATCTAAGGGATCGCTCAACAGGTTAGACTGGGTAGACCTAAGAGGTTGGCCCTAAGAGGATAAGGGATCCATGGTTTAGACACGCTAAGAATGAGTATGTATTGGTAGGTTTGAGATCTAGGAGATCGGGTAGGCTCGGGACCGGTAGGTTCGGGAGCTAATGGGTCATCCTAAGGATTTGGCTTTGGTAGATTGGTTTAAGGTTTGAGGTTTTGGATAGAGCCGGTTTGAGGCCTCAGGAGTCACGCTAAAAAATTGTAGAGGGTCGTGCTAAGGGTTTATGGTGTAACCTAGGTAAGACTCACCGTGTCACGACCCGAAAAACCGTCTCTATTTTCTTAATAAATAATTAATTATTTATTTATTTATTTGATTTAATTATTTATATGCGCATTTTATATCTCATAATATTAATTTTTGTCTAGCATTATTTGGTTGGTATTGTGTTAAGTGGGTAGTAGGGAATTTGGTTTGGGTTATGTGCTAGTAGATGAGGGGGCCTAAGTGTAACCTTTTGAAATAATTTTAACTACTCCCTCCCTACTCTTCCTTCTCCCTCACTCTCTTCCTCACCCTACTCTCATC
Organism: Campanula takesimana; assembly: GCA_026119855.1. Lineage (NCBI taxonomy): Eukaryota > Viridiplantae > Streptophyta > Magnoliopsida > Asterales > Campanulaceae > Campanula > Campanula takesimana. The sequence continues at coordinate 375,501 of JAOWBW010000594.1, forward strand.
TCCCAGCATTCTCTCTCTCTCTCCAAGAAAAGGGTAAGTTTTTCCTTTCCCTTCTCTCTTCATTTTCATCCTCTTCCTCTCATCTTTCCTTATTTTCTCATTTTATGAAATGTGTTTAGATCGTCGATAGGATCACGTAGAACCAAAAATATTTGAATTCCGTCATCTTTGAGAAATTCCAAGTAAGTTACTTTTCCCCCATTTTTATGCTAAAGTGTTCATTTCATGTTTATATAATGCTTTAGTTGATACATTTGGTGTTTGATTGAGTTTGGGATTTATTTGGAATTTATTGTGGTTTTTGGTTAAAAATGGTGATTGTTAAGAATGTTGGGTTTCAATCTTAGTTTGGGTTGATAGATGTTGTGATTTAGCTCCCTTTCTAGTTGTTAAGTTGTTTTGGTTCATGTTTATGCTTGGTGGGAAGTTTGGTTGTGATTGATTTTGAGAGTTTGTGAAAATGGTAAGAAATCTTGAAGAACCCAGCTGCTGAATCCCTCCCAGCCCGTCGACCAGGCGCCCGCCCGCGCTGAGCCAGGCGCCCGCCTACATGGCCTTTTCCTGCGGCCAGACCTTCTGGTCAAATAAGCGCCCGCCTGCCCCCTTGCAAGCGCCCGCCCGCCCCCCTGTTCTGGATATTTACCTTTTTGCTTGTTTAAAACTAAGTGGCTTCCCTAGTTTAAGTTTATCTACTCAAATTAACTTAAGTTAACATCATGGAACATTTTATTAATTGAAAGTGATTCTTTTGTGAATAAATATGTTATGAAATTTGATTAAGTACCGTTTTGGGAATGTTAGACATCTTTGATTTGTTGTTTGGATTTGGTTTACCATTGTGGTGATTTATTTGGAATGGTTCCCTACTTTGGAATCATTAGTTGTTTATTTAAGCTAGTATTTATTACTTAGCATTTATTTGAAAGTCCAGCTGGTTATTTGTGTTCGAGTCAGGCAATGGATAATGCTATAATGGCTCAAGCCAAGTCCAGTATAGCATCGCCCATTGGTCCTTCTTTCCCCGTCCAGATTGGCCTTGGATGGGATGAGCTAGCTCCTTTTGTGAGTATTCTAGCTAGACGTTTTGGAGCATGACTTTGTGGCATGGCTCCCGCCCTTTGTGGCACGTTACTTTGTTATTGGTTCCGGTACCGGGGGTATTCTCTTCAGCTTTTATGCTACTATGAAGATGTTGATTGGGTTGATTGTTGAAGCTGCGCTGTCACGACCCGAAATCTAGGCTCTATTTTATTAGTAATTAAATGATTATTATTTAATTATTTGCTTATTTATTTATTTAAATTATTATTTATTTAAATAATTATGTGTGCATTTTATGTGTTATAATATTTATGCTTAAGCATCTTATTTGGTTATTTGGGTTGGTGTAGTATTGTTGGGTCTTAATTGTTAGTTGGGAGAGTAGTATTGTGTTAGTAGTTGAGGAAGGGGCCCGAGTGTAACATTTTGAATCATTTCCCCTACTCCCTCCCTACTCCTTCTCTTCTCCCTCACTCTTCCCCTTCACCCTCATCATTTCCCAGCCCATTTCTCTCTCTCTCTCCAAGGAAGAAAAAGGGGTAAGTTTCTCTCTTCTTCTCTCTTCATTTTCTTCATCTTCCTCTTGTTATTTCTCATTTCTTAAAACATGAATCATGTTTAGATCGTCGATAAGATCGTAGGAAGCCAAGAAATTTCGAGTTCCGTCACCTTTGAGAAAAATCCGGGTAAGTTGCTTTTCCCCCATTAATATGATAAATTGTTCATATCATGCTTATATAATGCTTTAGTTGTTATATTTGAAGTTTGATTGAGTTTGGAATTTATTTGGAATTTATTTGGATTTTTGGTTAAAAATGGTGATTATATGAAGGTTGGGATTTAAACCTTGATTTTGGTTTCTAGATGTGTTATTTTGGTCATATTCAAGTTTATAAGTTGTTTTGGTTCATTGTTATGCTTATTGGAAGTCTTGATTTTGAGTATTTGAGAAATGGTAAGAATTTTGGGTTGTTTGGGTGCCATTTTCGGGTATGTATGAACCCAGGAAGAAATCTGGGCATTGTTCTTCTGGCACGGTCGTGCCCCTTTATTTGGAACGGTCGTGCCAATATTCACTTTCCTCTCGTCATGTTTGGCACGGTCGTGCCACTTTATTAGGCACGGTCATGCGAAGCTGGGACTCTGATATATTCTTCCCTTTTCTTCTAAAACTGTTTCCTCCATAACTTTCTCATCCGAACTCCGTTTTGGACGAGTAAACTATCATTTTAAAGCTCTTCTAGAGTAATTCGATATGGGGTGTTTTATTTAGGTGAGTTTCAGGTTTATATTGTGTTGATATTTCATTTAGTGTCTTATGACAAAGTGTTTAGAATCGGTCCGTTGGAATCAAGTTGGGAATATCGGTTTGTGTGGTTTCGCCTTGGTTCCTTTGTGAATAAATGGGTTATGGAATTTAGTTAGGGATTATTGGAAAATGTGGGAACACTTTCATAATGAGTGGACGTTTGGGATAGTTTTAATGATAGTCATTGTGCTATTTGGGGAATGACCATTTGGGTAGTACTCTCTATGAGTAACTCGCGTGTATCATATTAGGATGCGTTTGATATGGATCCTTGTCCTAGAATCATTTCGTTTTAATGATTTGTATTGTTGGGCTTTTATGAGCAATTCCATTTCTGTTATTGAACTCTTTTATGAGGAACTTCTTGCTATCAATGTTGTTAAACTCTTAATGAGTAATTGTTGTATCTTTATGGTGATTTGTGTTACGGTTCCCTACTTTGGAACCCTTTTGATGTTTATAAAGCTAGTATTCATTACTTAGCATTATTGAAAGTCCAGCTGGTTATTTGTGTATCGAGTCAGGCAATGGATAATGCTATAATGGCACGAGCCAAGTCCAGTATAGCATCGCCCATTGGTCCTTCTGTCCTCATCCAGATTGGCCTTGGTTGGGATGAGCTAGATCCGTTGTGGGTATTCTAGCTAATCGTTTTGGAGCATGACTTTGTGGCATGGTTTCCGCCCCTTGTGGCACTTTCTCATTGTTATTGGTTCCGGTACCGGGTTTCTCTTCAGCTTTTATGCTACTATGAAGATGGTTTATTTGATTGATGGGTTGATTGGTCGCTTCTGACCGGGGTTTTCTCTTCGGCTTTTATGCTACTGTGAAGATATGGATTGGTGGATTGTTGAAGCTGCGCAGCGACCCTTTATTGGTTCTATCAGTTGGGAAACCTTGGCTAATATCCTTTGTTATGTGTTTACTTTCCGCTGCTATCTGTTGACTATTAATTGTTTCATGCTATGTGATATTTATCATTGTTTATTGCTTATTGCATTATAGCATGTCATGTAGTTGCATTAGTAACTTACTGAGATTTTATCTCACCCCGTTTATTTCCATCTTTGTTTTTCCTTAACCCCCCCAGGAGGAAAAGGATTAGGATTCGCGGATCGAGGAGGACGTCGAGAGGATTGAGATTTTGGGGCAGGTTGTTATGGATCGGTTTACATTATTTAAATGTATAACCTTTTGGGGATAGTTTTACCATTATTGACGTCATTAAGAATTGTATATTTTATTCTTTTTGGTATAAGCTGTGGAGCTTATGTTAGATGCACTTTGTTGATTTAAACTTGGATTTGTAAAACCTTGTGTTATCATCTTTTGGTTCAAAAATGGAATTTTTAACTTCTATATTTTAGAGTTTTGGTTTTAAGTCGACGTCCAGCTCGCGTATTCCCTCGCGTATTCCGGACCCGCAGGTTCGGGGGCGCGACAGTTGGTATCAGAGCTATGGCATTAGCTCTAAGTATATGTATAGGTTGATTAGTATGACCTAGGAGGGTAGTGTGTTCGGAGTGAGTAACAATTGTTGTTTTATGCAGGTACTTGTTTGAAATGGCTCGAAGGAGAAGTGGTGAAAGTAATACCGGTAATGCAAATCAGAATGAAACAAGGGATGAAGCCCGTGCGATGTTTCAGGGCATGTTTGAGGCGGCCATGAAGGCCATACATGATCAAGGTCCGAGGGTAGAACAAGCACCACCACCCCGCTACGGATTGGAACAATTTCTGAAATTGAAACCGGTTGAGTTCAATGGGGAACCCGATGTAAGGAAGCCGAGCTATGGATTGAGTCAATGGAGAAAATTTATGATGTCTTTGGTTGCACCGATGAAGACAAGGTCTGGTTTGCGGATTATAAACTTGTGGGTGCCGCCGAGCATTGGTGGAAGGGTGTTAAAGCGAGTTGGGATGATACCCACACAGTGTATGCATGGGAATTGTTTGTGCGAAAGTTCAAGGAGCATTTCATTCCGGTAGTGGATCAAAACCGAAAGGAGATCGAGCTTCTCAACTTGGAGCAAGGTTTGTTGTCTATAGCTCAATACTCGGCTAAGTTCACAGAATTAGCCCGGTATTGTGACTATCTTGTGAGGACCGAAGAACAGAAGGCTATGAGATTCATCCGGGGTTTGAAGACTTCTATTCGTACTCAACTTATAGCCCAGAGGATTGTGACATTCCAGGATGCGGTAGACCGGGCATACTTGATCGAGCAAGATATTGGGGAGCATAAGAGGAAGACCGAGGTTGCAAATACGGGTAAACAAGTAAGCCATGCTAAATCTCAACCACAACACCGTTCAGATAACCGAGGTAATTTGGGAGCACCGTCTCAGTTTAAGGAACAAACCGCGCTAGGGAATCCGGGTACTACTCCGGGAAACAAGGGAAACAAGGTAGGTGGCTTTGCACTTACTGTCAGAGGGAAGGCCATTTGGAGGATAAGTGTTGGAAGAAGCAGGGAAAATGTATCAATTGTGGTCAACTGGGTTACTTCATAAAAGATTGTCCGAGGTTTAAGGTTCAATCATCAGGAACAGGAACCAGTACTTCACCGGGTCAGAAGAGAGATGCTTCGGGGAACCCTAAGGTATAGGGTAGAGTAATTGCGATCAATCAGCACTCACCAGGTAACGGATAATTTCAGGAGGTATTATTTTGCGTCGTGAGAGCGAGCGCGTGCATTTTAGGATCATCGCATTTATGTGTTTCTGTGCATTTAGTTGCATTTATTTCTTCTGAGTCTTTGACTTATGTGTAGTAGGTGTCTACTCCTATGGAGGAGTTTAGGGTATCTGATGAAGTCTTATGAGCTTATGATGTGCTTAAGTATGGTTATGTCTCACCTGCTAAATTAGCCATGTTGCTATTACAAGATTTTGATGTTACTATTGCTTTAGTCTATTGTTGTAGGGGGATTGTTATATTCTCCATTCCTAATTTCTTAAAACTGTTTGAGACCGTTCCTTTGGGTAGAGTTATACCTATCTTTTCTTAATTGAAATCCGAGTATTTAGTTTCGGTCAATTTGTTGGGTGTATTTATCATTCGTAAGATTTTCATTTTCTTTCCGAATAGTACCTAGTGTTTGAGGAGAAGCTTGGGTTAAATTGCATTGTTGTGGTACAAGGTTGTAGTACTGATAATTAGATCAATATCTATATTGTAACGGTTGAGTTGTAAAAGTTGAGGATTCAACCGAGGGTTTCTTGTTAAGAGATTTGTTTACTTTTAGTACATCTCCGTGAGTACATCGGGATTGATTAGTATGGAGGGATGCGTGAATTGTTATGGTAATGAGTGTATGGTGGAATTTATAATCGATAATGGTGGTAAGCGTGTTAAGTTAGAAAGGACTAATAAGTACATTTTGGGAGAGTAACATTTCTCGATCTATGTTAAGGCATTTTGAATTTTGGTTAGATAGTGGTTCTATGGTCCTAAATCTCTCCTTGGTGGTGTTTCGCGATTTGGACCAAGGGTATGTGAAGAAAGTTGAGTATCAATATTTGGGCATAATTAAAGAATATTGTGATTTGGTAATGGATCTATTGGAATGAGGCTACCTAATTGGTTTATGATTTTGGTAGTACCATTGAGCTTAAGTATCATTAAGTTAATAAATGTATGCGTGAGAGGCTAACTGGGGTTAGCTATTGAATTTAGGTTCGTTGATTTCCTTTGGGTATATGAGCACGGATTATAACTTAAATGGGAGTTAGAGAAAATCTTTTGAAGATGAAATTTGGATCGTTTTGCGGACTATTGAGTATATTGAATTGTTTAGGCTTCAAGACCGGATTAATGAAGGGATGAGAGTATAACATAGATTTAAGTGGACACTTTGTACGAGAAATCTTGGGGTTTGTATGGTACTATTAATTTAAGGTGTTAACTCAAAGTGAAGACACTATAATGGTAATCCATAGAGATATAGCCATTTCGATGAATATCGTGGAAATAGAAATTTCTTTAGCCTTTTATATTTTAAAAGCTAATTAGGCTCGGGATGGTGATGTTTTGAATTTCTGGGGAATACTACTAAGTATGCGATTTACAAAAGGAAACACCTTTGCAGTGTAATTAAGGTTATGAATAAGATGAGCTTAGGATATCTCGAGAGTTATGTTTGGGAGCAATTGGGATTCTCCAATTTTGATTATGGATTCTAATTAGTAGTGAAGGTTATGATTGAAGGAAGTTATGTGCGAGAGGTCGTGGTATGGTGAACATTATTTAAGGTTACTAAGTGGTGGTTTAGAATGGATGATTGAGGAATTTGAGAAATGACGGAATTATCGTATTAATGGCTACTTGATCATTCGGGTAGGTCTCGTTAAAATTCGGGTCAAATTTTCTTTAAGGGGGAGTGAATGTCACGACCCGAAATCTAGGCTCTATTTTATTAGTAATTAAATGATTATTATTTAATTATTTGCTTATTTATTTATTTAAATTATTATTTATTTAAATAATTATGTGTGCATTTTATGTGTTATAATATTTATGCTTAAGCATCTTATTTGGGTTATTTGGGTTGGTGTAGTATTGTTGGGTCTTAATTGTTAGTTGAGAGAGTAGTATTGTGTTAGTAGTTGAGGAAGGGGCCCGAGTGTAACATTTTGAATCATTTCCCCTACTCCCTCCCTACTCCTTCTCTTCTCCCTCACTCTTCCCCTTCACCCTCATCATTTCCCAGCCCATTTCTCTCTCTCTCTCCAAGGAAGAAAAAGGGGTAAGTTTCTCTCTTCTCTCTCTTCATTTTCTTCATCTTCCTCTTGTTATTTCTCATTTCTTAAAACATGAATCATGTTTAGATCGTCGATAGGATCGTAGGAAGCCAAGAAATTTCGAGTTCCGTCACCTTTGAGAAAATCCGGGTAAGTTGCTTTCCCCCATTAATATGCTAAATTGTTCATATCCTGCTTATATAATGCTTTAGTTGTTATATTTGAAGTTTGATTGAGTTTGGAATTTATTTGGAATTTATTTGGATTTTTGGTTAAAAATGGTGATTATATGAAGGTTGGGATTTAAACCTTGATTTTGGTTTCTAGATGTGTTATTTTGGTCATATTCAAGTTTATAAGTTGTTTTGGTTCATTGTTATGCTTATTGGAAGTCTTGATTTTGAGTATTTGAGAAATGGTAAGAATTTTGGGTTGTTTGGGTGCCATTTTCGGGTATGTATGAACCCAGGAAGAAATCTGGGCATTGTTCTTCTGGCACGGTCGTGCCCCTTTATTTGGCACGGTCGTGCCAATATTCACTTTCCTCTCGTCATGTTTGGCACGGTCGTGCCACTTTCTTAGGCACGGTCGTGCCAAGCTGGGACTCTGATATATTCTTCTCTTTTCTTCCAAAACTGTTTCCTCCATAACTTTCTCATCCGAACTCCGTTTTGGACGAGTAAACTATCATTTTAAAGCTCTTCTAGAGTAATTCGAGATGGGGTGGTTTATTTAGGTGAGTTTCAGGTTTATATTGTGTTGATATTTCATTTAGTGTCTTATGACAAAGTGTTTAGAATCGGTCCGTTGGAATCAAGTTGGGAATATCGGTTTGTGTGGTTTTGCCTTGGTTCCTTTGTGAATAAATGGGTTATGGAATTTAGTTAGGGATTATTGGAAAATGTGGGAACACTTTCATAATGAGTGGACGTTTGGGATAGTTTTAATGATAGTCATTGTGCTATTTGGGGAATGACCATTTGGGTAGTACTCTCTATGAGTAACTCGCGTGTATCATGTTAGGATGCGTTTGATATGGATCCTTGTCCAAGAATCATTTCGTTTTAATGATTTGTATTGTTGGGCTTTTATGAGCAATTCCATTTCTGTTATTGAACTCTTTTATGAGGAACTTCTTGCTATCAATGTTGTTAAACTCTTAATGAGTAATTGTTGTATCTTTATGGTGATTTGTGTTACGGTTCCCTACTTTGGAATCCTTTTGATGTTTATAAATCTAGTATTCATTACTTAGCATTATTGAAAGTCCAGCTGGTTATTTGTGTATCGAGTCAGGCAATGGATAATGCTATAATGGCACGAGCCAAGTCCAGTATAGCATCGCCCATTGGTCCTTCTGTCCTCATCCAGATTGGCCTTGGTTGGGATGAGCTAGCTCCGTTGTGGGTATTCTAGCTAATCGTTTTGGAGCATGACTTTGTGGCATGGCTCCCGCCCCTTGTGGCATTTTCTCATTGTTATTGGTTCCGGTACCGGGTTTCTCTTCAGCTTTTATGCTACTATGAAGATGGTTTGTTTGATTGATGGGTTGATTGGTCGCTTCTGACCGGGGTTTTCTCTTCGGCTTTTATGCTACTGTGAAGATATGGATTGGTGGATTGTTGAAGCTGCGCAGCGACCCTTTATTGGTTCTATCAGTTGGGAAACCTTGGCTAATATCCTTTGTTATGTGTTTACTTTCCGCTGCTATCTGTTGACTGTTAATTGTTTCATGCTATGTGATATTTATCATTGTTTATTGCTTATTGCATTATAGCATGTCATGTAGTTGCATTAGTAACTTACTGAGATTTTATCTCACCCTGTTTATTTCCATCTTTGTTTTTCCTTAACCCCCCCAGGAGGAAAAGGATTAGGATTCGCGGATCGAGGAGGACGTCGAGAGGATTGAGATTTTGGGGCAGGTTGTTATGGATCGGTTTACATTATTTAAATGTATAACCTTTTGGGGATAGTTTTACCATTATTGACGTCATTAAGAATTGTATATTTTATTCTTTTTGGTATAAGCTGTGGAGCTTATGTTAGATGCACTTTGTTGATTTAAACTTGGATTTGTAAAACCTTGTGTTATCATCTTTTGGTTCAAAAATGGAATTTTTAACTTCTATATTTTAGAGTTTTGGTTTTAAGTCGACGTCCAGCTCGCGTATTCCCTCGCGTATTCCGGACCCGCGGGTTCGGGGGCGCGACATGCGCAGCGACCTTTATTTGGTTATATCAGTTGGGAAACCTTGGCTAATATCCTTTGTTAATTGTTTATTTCCGCTGCTATCTGTTAAATGATAATTGCTATGTGCTATGTGATTTATTATTGATTATTGCATCATAGCATGTCATGTAGTTGCATTAGTAACTTATTGAGATTTATCTCACCCCCTTTCTTTTATCTTTGTTTTTCCTTAACCCCCCCCCAGGAGGAAAGAATTAGACTCGCTGATCACGAGGAGGACGTCGCGAGGGTTGAGATTTTTGGGGAAGTTGTTATTAGTGGGTTTACATTACATAAATGTGTAACCTTTGGGGAATAGTTGCACCAAACTTGACGTCATTAGAATTTGTATATTTTATTATTTTGGGTGTAAGCTTATGGGGCTGACACTAGTCTATATTTTGTTGTTCAAGTTGGATTTCAAAACTTTGTGTTATCATCTTTTGGTATAAAAGGAAATTTTTATCTTCATTATTTTAGAGTTTATTGTTTAAGTCGACGTCCAGCTCGCGCACTCCGGGCCCACGGGGTCGGGGTCGCGACACACCGGGTAGGTTCGGGACCTAAAGGTTTTGAATCAGGTAAGCTTGGGACCTAGAGAGTCGAGGGTTTAGGCCTAGAGGAATCCTAAAGTGTAGGAGATAGGGTAAAGGACCGAGTCGGTTTAAGAATCACAAAGATTGGTCCTAGATAGACCGAGGATGTTTTTGCAATTTTGTGGAGACCGAGGGTGCGGGTTTATAAACAATGTGTCGGGGAGAGAACTTTTTGAAAGGGTTATGATTTTATAAAGATGCCTTATAATTAATTACGATTCTAACAAATCCAAAGAGTTTGTCACGTGCTGAGTTTGACGATGAGGGATGCCCTTCTACTAAGTATATCCTTGTTGAAGCTCCGGTATTCTCCGAGAAACCACATAGCTAACCTATTCTGTTGGGGACACTCTAGTTTGATGAGCGGGTATCCTCCCTCCTTTGAGAAGTTCTACGTCAAGCTTGATGATGAGGGATGCCCTTCTTCTAAGTATGTGCTTGTCGAAGCCTCGATATTCTCTGAGAAACCACATAGTCAATCCTTTTTGTTAGGGAAGCCCCATTTTGATGAAGGTGCAGGGCGGGGTATCCTACCTCCTTTAAGACACACCCTTTTTTCTGCCTAGACCGCCCTTTCGGGTTTTCAATCTAGCGGGCATCTCTTTTGTGTCAATTCAATTTTATTTTTTTTGAAATCATTCGGCCGACTCAAAAAAAAAGGAAAAAAGAATTGTTTGAAAACACGCAGGGGCGTTTTGGGGATAGTAAGAGAGAGAGAGAGAGTTCTCGTATATCGACTCTTTAGACAACTTATGAAAGGTGTATATATCATTGGAAGGAAGCCCCTGCTTGACAGATAATAAGTGTTTGGCTCTTCCTATATTGTGGAAAAGAAGACTTGTGAGACATTTGAAAATTGTTTTATTCAATATTCTCATTTGATTGCTCGAGAATGGACCTCGTTGATTGGTTAATGAATTCTGGTTAATGGGTACACAAGTAGCCTCAAAATAATGAATGTTTTGATCAATTGAGAGTGAAGAAAACCAGAAGTTTGAAATATGGTGGAAGGGAGAAGAGAAAGAAAATTGGCTCAAGGTGGGTTGTGTATATTTTGGACCGGACCCGAAGGTTGCCTACGTTCTCCTCAAGGTGAGAAGCTCAAGTCCACGTAGTTCGGGGGAGGCTCGACTGATGATGAAGTTGGGTTTGAGTTTAGGGGTGTGAGGTTCATTTAACTGAGGTGAGTTCTTCCTTGTTGAGGTGGGTAGCTCCATTGTTGCTTGTTGCTTTGGATTGCTTCATTGTAGCTTGTTGCGGTGGATTGCTCCATTGTAGTTATCATTGGCTGCTGCTGCCGTGTTAATCTTCTTAGTAGGGAAAGAAATAAAAATAGAACATTTGAAGTGAAAAGAAAATAGGACTTTTACTTTTCTATGGTGATAGTGTTGGGTTTCCAAGTAACATGCGCAGCGGAATTAAGCATTTAAAATTTTAAGAAACCCAAAGCCATGGATCCGTTCATATGATTAAATCAAATACAACAACATGAATATAGGATAAAACTAACCCTTGATGGCTATCAAATTTTCTCTTGGTCTTTGGTGGAGATTTGAAGACTTGATCACGATCACAAAGCTTGAACACGAACTTTGAAGATGATGATTTTCACCCTCTAGCGGTATCCACACTTCAAACGAATATCAAAGGAGCTTCTTTGATCTTGGTTGCTAGACCAAATTGTGAAACACGTTTTCACAATGAATTTGAACTATATGGAATTTTCTCTCTTGTGTATTATTTTGTTCTTTGACCAAGGATGTCTTAGAACAAATTAAAACCTCTCTCAAACTCTTTGGAGACTCACAAAAGGCTATTGCTGAGGTTCTGGCCGAAATCATCCTTTTATACACAAGCAAGACCTATTCCAAATAGGAACCTTGTGTCAAAAGACATTCCAAATCGAATTAGGAAAGTGCCAGCCGACAGTACTGTGCGGCCGCCCAGAATACACTGTGCGGTCGCACATTTATCTGAAACAAACTGGTACAAAATTTGGGCTAAGTGTGCGGCCGCCCAGTCCACACTGTACGGTCGCCCACTTCCCCAGAATGTCCAGAATTTCCAAAATTCCAATTTAGTCCTTTTAAAGATTCGTTCTATTGTGTGTGACCCTCTAGGATTATACTAAGTTGGCAATGGGTTCAAACATGAAACCATAAGATATGGTTAGGTTCTAGCAAACCGTCACACCTAGCCAAGTAGTATAACTAGATACAAGTTCGCATTCCTTTAGAATATGTCACAATCCCTTTGTCCACGATGTCATTGAACACAAGTCATGGTCAAACAGTCAACTTGTTTTGTTCAATACTTTCTCGATTCCGAATATGTTGATAATTCAAATGCTATTGATCCAATCAATCCATTTGAGTCCGTCCAAACATTTCATCAACATCATTCCTTCGAGGGGCCCAAGCTTGACATCTCTCCGTGGAGGGACAAATCCATTTAGCTTATTATTCTTCCCAACGGGAATCCGATTATGCCAATCATACCCTTTATAACTACCGTGTTAAGGTAGCGTTTGAATATGTCAAACACAATGTTCATCAAGTGGAAGACTATAATAACTTCATGTCTAAGGATTCAAATGACATAACTAATATGAGATATATGTTCGACATAGACCATGACATAAATCTCATACAGCGGGTCATGTCCAGTACCTTGTTCCAAACAAGTACCCATAAATCTAACATGATCATCCCATGATCATTTAGCCTTTATACTAGTGCTTAATAAGTAATAGGGACGGATATTATTATAAGTAAACATGAACAACAATAATAATCAAAACATCTCTTTATTGATATGAAATAAATGATAACAATTACAACGTTTATTAAACGTGCCTAGGGCACCACTGCCAACAATCTCCCACTTGCCCTAGGCCCAATTTCCCATGTATCTAATACCCATGGACCTAACATGACCATCATGTTTAGCTTGTGGAAGTCCCTTTGTTAGCGGGTCCGCAACATTGTCATCAGTAGGTACTCTGCATATATTTACGTCTCCCCTATCAACGATCTCTCGAATGATATGAAAACGCCTAAGTATGTGTTTGGATTTCTGATGTGCTCTTGGTTCCTTTGCTTGAGCAATAGCACCATTATTATCGCAATAAAGGTCTATTGGATTAGCAATGCTAGGAACCACTTCAAGTTCAGTTATGAACTTCTTAATCCAAACAGCTTCCTTTGCAGCATCCGATGCAGCAATATACTCAGCTTCTGTTGTAGAATCAGCGGTTGTACTTTGCTTGGAACTCTTCCAGCTTACAGCTCCACCATTTAACATAAACACAAAACCCGATTGCGATCGGCTATCATCTTTGTCGGTTTGGAAGCTTGCATCCGTGTAAGCATTTACAACGAGATCATCTTCCATTCTTCCATAGACCAAAACGAGTCTTTAGTTCTTCTCAAGTACTTAAGAATCGCTTTTACAGCTATCCAGTGATTTTCGCCAGGGTCGGATTGGTATCTACTTGTCATGCTCAAAGCATAAGATACATCCGGCCTTGTACAAATCATGGCATACATGATAGACCCAATTGCCGAAGCATATGGAACATCATTCATTTTCTCACGCTCATCATTTGTCTTAGGACATTGAGTCTTGCTTAGAGAAACTCCATGTAACACGGGCAAGGTTCCTCTCTTAGAATTTTCCATACGGAATCTTCTATTGACCTTGTCAATGTATGTACTTTGGCTTAAACCAAGTAGCCTCCTTGATCTATCTCTATAGATCTTAATGCCAAGTATATATGCGGCTTCACCCATATCTTTCATTGCGAAGCACTTTCCTAACCAAGTCTTCACAGACTGAAGTGTAGGAATGTCGTTTCCAATGAGCAATATGTCATCCACGTATAAAATAAGGAATAGCACTATGCTCCCACTAATCTTCTTGTATACACAAGGCTCATCTTCGTTCTTGATGAAACCAAACTCTTTGAACGATTCATCAAAATGGAGATTCCAACTCCTAGAAGCTTGCTTCAATCCATAGATGGATTTCTGCAACTTGCATACCTTAGAATCTTGTTCAAAACCTTCTGGTTGTGTCATATACACATCCTCTTGGAGTTTTCCATTCAGGAAAGCGGTTTTGACGTCCATCTGCCATATTTCATAGTCATGATATGCGGCAATGGCAAGCAAAATTCTTATAGACTTGATCATTGCTACGGGTGAAAAAGTCTCATCATAGTCCATACCATGAACTTGCCTATAACCTTTCGCTACAAGTCTAGATTTGTAAGTATGCACCTTCCCATCCATGTCAGTCTTCTTCTTGAAGACCCATTTGCATCCTATGGTTTTTACACCTTCGGGTGCATCAATCAAATTCCAAACTTGATTGTCTTGCATGGATTGCAATTCGGATTCCATGGCTCCAAGCCACTTATCCGAATCAGGAGAAGACATCGCCTCTTGGTAGGTTGACGGTTCATCATTCTCAATGATTTCTACGTCATTACTATCCGTTACGAGAAATCCATATCTCTCGGGCTCGGATCGTAACCTATTAGATCTGCGAGTTACTTGTGTATTTTGAACAGGTTCCACAACTCCTTGTGGTTCTTGTTCTTGTTCAACTATTGGTTCAATGTTATTTTCTGGGTCTCGAATTTCTTCAAGATTTATTTTACTCCCACTGATTTCTTTGCAGAGAAACTCTTTCTCTAGAAAGACACCAGTTCGGGCAACAAACACTTTGTTGTCCTCACGGTTGTAAAAGTAATATCCTCTAGTTTCCTTAGAATATCCCACGAAAATACATTTATCAGATTTGTGTGCAAGTTTGTGTGAGACAAGTCTTTTGACAAAAGCTTCACAACCCCAAATCTTCATGAAAGATAGACAAGGCTTCTTTCCGCTCCACATCTCATATGGAGTCTTTTGAACCGATTTAGTTGGAACACGATTTAGTGTGAAAGCAGCGGTTTCTAGGGCGTAACCCCAAAATGATATTGGAAGATCAACTTGACTCATCATTGATCGAACCATGTCTAACAAAGTCCGATTCCTCCTCTCGGACACACCATTCCATTGTGGTGTTCCAGGTGGAGTCAATTGTGAAACTATTCCACAATTCTTTAGATGATCATCAAATTCTTGACTTAAGTATTCACCACCTCGTTCTGATCGAAGTGCCTTTATACTTTTGCCAAGTTGTTTTTCTACTTCATTTTGAAATATTCTAAATATCTCAAATGCTTCACTTTTATGTTTCATTAGGTAAACATACCCAAATCTACTATAATCATCAGTGAAGGTTATGAAGTATTGAAATCCTCCCTAGCATTGCTACTTAATGGTCCGCATACATCAGAATGTATCAACCCCAATAAGTCGCTTGCCCTTTCACCCAACTTGGTAAAAGGTGTCTTAGTCATTTTTCCAAGAAGACACGACTCGCAAGTATCATATGACTCGAGGTCACATGAACCTAAAAGTCCGTCCCCATGGAGTTTTGAGATACGCTTCTCATTAATATGACCGAGACGGCAATGCCACAGATAAGTATGATTTACATCATTAGGTTTAGATTTCTTATTTACATGATAGACATTGTCATTATTTTCATTCTTGACATCCAAGATATAAAGGCCATTAATGAATTAGCAATACCATAAAGCACATCATTTAAATAAATAGAAAATTTCTTATTCTCAATAAGAAACTTAAAACCTTCATTATCCAAACAAGAAATTGAAATAATATTTCTGCTTAAATCCGGAACATAATAACAATTGTTCAAAACAAGAATTAATCCGGAAGGTAAAGTGACTTCATAAGTCCCTACGGCTAATGCAGCAACTCTTGCTCCATTCCCCACGCGTAGATCTACTTCACCTTCTTTAAGCAGTCTCCTATTCTTTAGTCCCTGCACATTTAGACAAATGTGAGAACCACATCCGGTATTCAATACCCAGGAATCAGTGGTAGAAAGGAGAATATCTATCATATAGATACCTGAAGTCGACGCAGCCTTGCTGCCCTTCTTCTTCTTTTGCTCTTCCAAGAAAGCCTTGCAATTACGTTTCCAATGACCAATTTCTTGACAATGGAAACAGATTGCATCCTTTTGTGAATCGGGTTTTGCCTCAGAAGCCTTGGCAACCTTTGCCTTGCTTATTTGGGTTTGACAACTTTCTTACCCTTTCCTTTGGCACTAGCCTTCTTCCCATCATGAACCAAGAGCACGGGAGAACCTTTCTACACAATTTTCATCTCTGCAGTTTTGAGCATCCCATGCAACTCAGAGAGATTCTTATCCATTCCATGCATGTTATAATTCATTACAAACTGATTATAACTTTTAGGCAATGAATTAAGAATGAGATCCGTGGCTAGCTCCAATGGGATTGGATAGCCAAGTTTCTCAAGGTGCTCTACATAACCTTTCATTTTAAGAAAGTGAGGACTCACTTGTTGCCCTTCATTCATCTTACAAGTAGTGAATGCAACAATGGTCTTGTACCTCTCTTGCCTAGCTTGCTCTTGAACACATAGCAGCAAGCATGAGATAACTTACATTTCTAGAATCATTACGATGTTTCTTGTAATTGTCTCTTTCTACCCTAGGGGCAGTAGGCGGTGGTTCCGCAGGGAGGGCCCATCGAGAATGTACAACTTATCTTCTTGCCTAAGAAACGATTCTTATGCTACGGATCCAATCCATAAAGTTAGTACCATTCTCTTCGAGCTTATCCTTCTCAAGGATCGATCGCAACGACATTGATTGAGTGTTATTAGTCATTATCTACAAATATGCAAAAATTTCCAAAATTTAATAAGTACCGGTTTTCATTAAAGAGATAAATAATGTATTTTCAAACAAAATACTCCCACTAAATTATATAACCTTCATATACATCCAATGTATAATATAATTTAATTGGGCTAAGATCCAACTTTAATTTAACTTTTGAGTCCACGGAGGCGGA